>BPTQ01000007.1:209076568-209473861 GCA_019973895.1 Chrysanthemum seticuspe | reverse complement strand
AATGGCCGAAGAAGAATTAAACTCCAGAGTGAAGGACATCAAAATTAAAATGAAGCCGGGGGACACAACGAAATTCTGGTCTGATGAAGATGTGAAGAGGTGTGAAGAGTTCATTGCTGCAATCAAACGAAGATTGAAGACCAGAATGATCTATCGGAACCTTAAAAGCTTTGTGGGTGAAAGACTTCGTGCAGGCCATTACAAGCTACTTCAAAGGACTGAATGAAGATATTTTAGGGATGTTGTTTCTGTTTTGTATTATTTATATGTAAAATGTGGTGTATAAACTATGAATAACTATGAAGTATGTAATAGTGTTAGGTTATGTTATGTGGCTTCCCTTTGTGTCTAAAGGGGAACCTCAATGTTGTCCACTTCTGATCATATAAAATTGGTCACATTTTTCTCCAACAAATGTTTTATCTCATACATATTTAAATCACTTGAGATCCAAAATCTCAAAGGATTTGAAATTTTTGATCGGGGGAGAAAATGTGATATAAATATAAAAGATGTTAAAAGATGACCATTTTAAGTGCATACTGCTCTCTAATATGTGCTAAACAATTTTCGTATCTCGAGGCATATATTAAGGGGGAGCATTTCAAAACAAATTCAAACCTTCAGGGTACAAAGTGTTCCATGCTTTTATATAAGGTACCTTGATTGTATGTTAAATGGTTTCTAAATACAAAGTGATCATGGTTGTACTTCAAAGAACTTTCCTCTTGTATGTGCAAAAACTCCTTCAAACTTCGAGGCACATATTGAGGGGGAGCAAAATTTTGAAAACCTCATCCTTCCTCAAAATGATGTATTTAATCAAATGGATTGGGAAGTGATGATGATATCTTTTAGAAATTGGAAATCAAAGAAGTTAATTATTTCTCTTGCCTCCGTGTGCTAAACGATTTCAAATACATGATGCACATGTTGAGGGGGAGCTCTTTTTCTAAAATTATCAAAACAATTCAGGTACGAAATGCTTTGATAATATATCACAAGTATCTGAATTGATTTTTCAAATGGTTTTCAATTGGTTCCTATGGCAGATGAATGATACCAAAAAGACCGACCAACTTTACTTTATGTATGGTGAAATAAGGTTGATAAGGTTAGGTTGAGGTCCCATGATCCGCCAGAACCAGAGGGATCTACCCAGGGACAATCCACTAGATAGTGTAGAAGTCCTTAGGTATGATGAAAAAAGGAGAAAAGTGAGATATGGGAAAAGTGCGGACTGAGATTGAGCTAGTACTGGAACAAACCCAACAAGGTTCTAGTTATGAAGTCTCGGTAAGCACTAAAGGGGTTGAAAAATGAAAATGAATTGAATGAGAAAAGGGTGAAAAGAAATAGCCCTCCATTTATTCCACCATAGGGCAGAAACCGGGTTCAATTCATATGCTACTGGTGGTTACTAAGGTAACACTGGTATTGAAGACAAGATGTCATGGACCCAGTGACGCACTGCACTAACTTCCCAAGCTACTCAAGTTCCTCTTAAAAGGGCTTGCTTCATTCTCACAGGGAACCTACATAATATGTCGACTCTCTCTTAGAGATTGTTGATATTGAAGAAGGAGACCCTTTCCCTAGTCTCCGGCACAGGAAACCAAAAGAGCACTAATTGAGTCTAAGCCACGAGATCATCAATTAATCTCTTTAGGACACTTATTTCTTGAAGACTCACTATTTCACACAATGTGGAATGTGGGATTATATCTTATGAGTCTTACGCACTATCCTTGTGGTATTGCCAAGACTTGATTGTGTCATATGGACCTCATCAGTGGAGCGATTCAAAATTGAATCAATCCAGGTCCAAGAAAATGGATTGACGGATGCCTTTGAAAAACCGGTTGTTGTGCTTAAAAACTCTTTTCTCTAGCACATCGACTGTGTACAATTATTTCAAATCAAAAGGTGTTGATGATTGATAAATGATTTTTCACTAAAACTTCATTGTATTGCAAAAACAATTTCTATTGAGCTATACACGATTGTTTGTCAAATCTTTTTTCATCAATCAGTGAATCTCTATTCGCTGGTTCACTCACTCCGTGTTGTCTTCTTTGAGACGCTCCGGTGTGAGAACGGCTAGAGCAGCTGCGAAACCCTGTCAAGGAAATTCTTCAGAATTATACCTGATCACAGGCAGTACTTGTACTGATCAACGGGGAACCGTGGGCCATGTACCTCAATTCATCGAAAGTGATCAAAGACACTTTCGTGCGCTTTATTGCTAACTGTCTTATGCAGGTACACCCCGACGTTTGCAGCTGATCAGAATGGAGCGGTCAATCCATAGCCGCATGCTCACACAATACATTCATTTCTCAAGAAATCATGATAAGTGCATCAATGACTCTGATATTTTCACTCCATACTTCTGCTACGCTGCTGCCAATGTCATGAATCAACAAAAGCTTCCGCTACTCTGATAAGAATAAATCATGATCCAGAATGTGAGCATGTCGGTCCAAATGTCACAACATCATATGCTTGCAACACAATAATGGTTGATGCTGAGATTTGCAGTTGCTGATGATCTCTAGTAATGCTCAAAAGGTCATTATGGTGGATCAGCTCAACAACCTCCACGAAACATACATCGTAATTGAACAATGATGAAATCACCACAGAAGCACATAGTTTGAATACTTTGATGAAGAAAAGTCTGCGAGCTCAAGACTGAAGATTAAATAGAATGCTAAGATTCAAAATGTAAAACATGGGGTGACCTCCCTTAGGGGGAGACTGTTAGGAATTAGAAAATTCCATAGTAAAGTCTCGGTCACCCCAAATGTAATCTTGCATAAGTTAGCTCGTAGACATTACGTTATTTACTAGTTACTTAGTTAGCCTTTTAGTTTAGTGCTACACCGTGGAGGAAGGACGGGTCTTTACCCACTGTATACCTGATCCACAGGCCGTCAGGAGGTCGTTTAGTTTGTAACCTATAAATACCCTCTACCTTGCAAGGTAGAGGGTTGGATGTTCACTTGGAATCTAACCTTCCACAAGTTTTCTCTTACTTGAACATTTCCCTCTCTCTCTCTCTAAACTTACTTGTACGCCCCATATAGATCATGGTTTAATGTGTATGTGAGATCTTATAACTAACATCATCATACCTAAGGACTTCTACACTATCTAGTGGATTGTCCCTGGGTAGATCCCTCCGGCTCTGGCAGGATCGTGGGAACGAATACCTAACCTAACCATCCTTATAACACCATCCATAAAATAAATTGGTCGGTCTTTTGGTGTTGTTCATCAGCCGTTGGAACCAATTGAAAACCATTTGAAAATCAATCCAAGTACTTGTGATATATTATCAAAGCATTTTGTACCTGAATCGTTTTTGATATTTTAGAAAACGGCTCCCCCTCAACATGTGCATCATATGTTTAAAATCATTTTGGCACATGGAGGCAAGAGGAAGAATTCATTTATTTTGATAAATATTTTCTAAAAATATCGACATTACTTTCCCGATCAAAAATCAGAGATTCACATACAGTTAAAGATATTTTCGGGAAAGAATGTGGTTTTCAATAAAAGAATTGATCCCCCTCAATATGTGCATCGAGATTTGAATGATTGTTTGCACATATTAGGGAAAACCTTCACTTTGAAAATTTGATTTAAATAGATGCTCCCCCTTAACATGTGCATGGAAAATTTGAAATCGTTTGGCACATAAATGGTGGAGAGTTTGCTAAACACTTATAAAACCAATTATCGGGTTATCAGATTAAAACATTTAACTGATAAGGATCAAATCTGAGACTTTAAACTCCATTGTTTAAACATGCATGAGTATCTTTTGAAAATATAACATTAGCAAAGGTCTTGAACCACTTGTATAAAACATTGTTCATTTTGATTATCCAAAAGAAGACCTTGCTCATTTACGTGCCAATTGTTTAAAAATACTCTTTTTAATTCAATTGAAATCATTCTCCCCCTCAATCAATGACACAAGTTGTTGATTGAGAGATAGAAATTTTGACAGATGATAAGCATAGATGATTTACAAGAATAATAGAGTACGAGGTATTTTCAAAGCAATTTTGTTTTCATTAGATGGCAAATATTTTTCAGAAGAATCATTAGACGGAAATATATTTGGAAAGGAAACGTTTGTCTTTTTGTTGACAGACATTTGTTTTAAGAATCAAAGCATGAGATTTGAAAAATAAGATTAAGCATGGCTCTGTTCTTTACTTTTTAAAACGGGTTACTGCCTAAAAATGACAATAAACCATCATTTTTCTCCGCCTCATATTTTTTTTTAAACATTTTATGTACATTCGACGAACATCTAAAAACCCGTGACATTCTTTGAATGTCAACACAAAGTCCGTAGATGATATCGAATAATAAAAAATAAAAAAAAAAAACATGACAAAATAACAACATTTTTTAGGTAATTTTCAAGATTTTCTAATTTTTATGGATTTTTGAAAATTTTATATTTTTATATTTTCTTTTGTGGGTTTTGAAATTTTGTATTTTGCTTTTTGAATAAGTATATACAAGAGATAGATGAAGAAAGAAACCATTTTTACTCCTCGTCTTCCTCTTGAAGACGTTTGAGTGTTTCCGGTTGTAGGCTCTTTAGACCAAGTCGTGGAAGGATAAACTCAAAACGTTCTCTAGGAAGAGCTTTGGTGAAGATGTCTGCTGACTGGTATTCAGTCCTTACAAAATAGAGTTCCACCACACCTTTTTCCACTTGTTCCCGAATGAAATGATGTCGAATGTCAATGTGCTTTGCTCTTGAATGTTGAACGTTGTTGCAAGAGAGAGCAATGGCACTTTTGTTATCATAATACAAAGGGATCTTGTTGAATTCAAAGCCATAGTCAGATAATTGGGATCTCATCCATAGGATTTGAGCACAAAAAGATGACATGGCTATGTATTCAGCCTCTGTAGAGGATATTGAAGTGCTCATTTGTTTCTTTGAAGACCAACTTACAAGTTTATCACCTAAAAACTGAGCACCTCCAGACGTACTTCGACGTGTATCTTGACACCCTGCATGGTCTGCATCTGCATAAGCTGTTAGTGACATACTGGTGTCCTTCGGGTACCAAAGACCCATGTTGATGGTTCCTTGGAGATACCGAAAGACCCGTTTAACCGCTTCAAGGTGCTTTTTGGTAGGCTTAGCCTGGTATCTAGTACACATGCATACAGCGAACAGAATATCAGGTCTACTGGCTGTGAGGTACATCAGGGATCCAATCATACTTTGATATTTCGTTTGATCTACCATGATCCCTGAGTGGTCCTCATCCAGTTTGGTACGTTCCACCAAGGGAGTGTCAACGGTGTCACAAGTGTCAAATCCAAATTTCTTTAAAATTTCATTTGCATATTTAGATTGATTGATAAAAATGCCTCTGGGATTTTGTGAAATTTGTAATCCCAAGAAAAATGACATTTGTCCCATCATTGACATTTGAAATTTGGAGCCCATCTCCTTTGAAAAACGGTCACATTCATTGTGCTCAGTCGAGGCAAAGATGATATCATCAACATAGATTTGAACGTGAATTAAATATTTACCTGACTTTCTGGTGAACAATGTCGGATCAACTGCTCCTTTGCTGAATCCAGTAGATAGGATAAAATATGATAGCGTGTCATACCATGCCCTTGGAGCTTGCTTTAAGCCGTAAAGAGCCTTCTTCAAGCGATAGACATGAGTAGGACGCTCTGGATTCACAAAACCTTCTGGTTGGCTGACGTATACAACTTCTTTAAGATCTCTGTTAAGAAAAGCTGTCTTTACATCCATCTGGTAGACAATCATATTCTTACTTGCAGCATTAGCCAGGAAGATTCTGATTGCCTCGATGCGTGCCATTGGAGCAAATGATTCTTCAAAGTCAATACCCTCCTCTTGACGGTATCCTTTTGCAACCAATCGAGCCTTCTTCTTTAAAACATCACCATGCTCATCAAGCTTTACTTTGAAGATCCACTTTAGAGCAATGATCATAGCACAGTCAGGAGCAGGTACTAATTCCTATACATCTAGTCGATCAAACTCAGGAATTTCTTCTTGCATGGCATTGAACCAGCTGTCTTCATTCATTACAGTTTTAACGTCTTTTGGTTCGACCTTGGATAGTACAGAGTTGAAGAAGCACCATAAGGCATCAGTTGCAAGTTGTTTGCGAGTGGATACAGGACGAGAGGAATTTCCAATGATGTTGTCCAATGGATGATCATGTGTCCATTTTCTAAGGTGTTCGTGTGGTTGTTGTTGAGGAACTGAAGTAGTAGAGTTGATTTCTCCGGATGAAGATGGTTCTGATGATGATTCAGGAGCAAATATGTTTTCAAGTGGGGCATCTTCAGGAGTAGCAAAGGGATTCTCTCCATCAAGGGTGCCAGAAACAATTCCATGATGTACATTCGATGATTGATGATTTGTTGAGGAGACAGAGTGATCAGCAGCAGGCGCTTCTTGACTTAACGACATAGAAACTGAAGGGTTAACTTCATTGACAGGGATAGGAGCAGCCTCTGTTGATGGAATTGACAAATCATTAGCAGTTGGCTCATAGTGTTCATCAAACATTAGATCAAACAGTTTCTTCAAGTCATCTTCTGAAGGAGGCACATAAGGAGTTGCTGGCGAAGAATCGTATACAAGAGTAGAATTGATGGGACTACTTGATGATGCGGGTCCAGAACTGGGTTGTCCTGGAGCCATTGCACCAGTCAGCTCATCGAACGTAACGTGAATTGTTTCCATGATATTTCGGGTTCTTTTGTTGTAGATTCGGTATCCTTTTCTGCTAGGTGCATATCCTACAAATACTCCAATGTCCGCTTTAGCTTTAAGTTTGCCTAAGTCTTGGCCCTCATTAGTTGGATAACACAATGCACCAAACACACGAAGGAATGAGAGATTAGGTTTTCGATTGTGGACAAGTTCATATGGAGTTTTTCCATGAGCAGTGTGAATTAGGGATCGATTTTGAGTGTAGCATGCAGTGGCAATGGCTTCAGCCCAGAGAAACATTGGAACCTTTGAGTAAACCAGCATTGTTCTTGCGGCTTCGATAAGAGTTTGATTTCGTCTTTCAACTACACCGTTCTGTTGAGGAGTTCGTGGAACACTTCTTTGATGACTGATTCCAACACTTTCATAAAACTCACTAAGTTCTTTATTGACAAACTCAGTTCCATTGTCTGTTCGGATGATTCTGACAGTTTTATTAAGTCGAACCTGCAGCTGTTTGATAAGTTTAATGATGATATCTGGAGTTTCATCCTTTGTCCTTAAGAACTTAACCCAAGTAAATCGAGAGTAATCATCAACTACAACTAACACATATTTCTTCCCAAAGATATTCTGCACTCTCATGGGTCCACATAAATCCATGTGAATGGTATGAAGAACTTCTGTAACTGAGTTTGTAGGTTTGGGTTTGTGGGCATACTTCTTGCTTTTTCCCAATTGGCATGCTGAACAAAGATGATCCTTTTCATACTTTAGTCTAGGTAAGCCTACAACTAAGTCCTTTCTGGAGATATCATTTATGGTGCCGAAGTTCAAGTGATTGAGACGACGATGCCATAACCATGACTTTGTTTTCGAAGCCTTTGAAAACAAGCAAATTGGAGAAGACTTCATCATATCTTCGATAGAGATGGTGTATAGATTTGAACCACGTGTTCCTCTTAAAATTTCTTTACCATCAAGTTCTCTAACGAAACAAGTATGTTTTCTGAAGGCCACTTCTAGATCAGAATCACAGAATTGACCGACAGAGAATAAGTTATGACCAAGACCTTCAACGTAATATACCCTGGAGATAACACTATCACCGACAACATAGTCTCCACAACCCATAATTGCACCAAAATGATCGTTCCTGAATCTAACAGTCCCGATGAATTTACTCACGAAGTTCATGAGCCGCGACCGGTCTCCAGTCATATGCTTGGAACAGCCTGAGTCCAGGTACCACCGAACGATTTGAACGATCTGCAATTGAACACAGACAAGAATGGATAACTGGATAATTGGGATCCCCATGCAAGAATGGGTTCCATTTGGTTAGTAACAGTGATTGGAACACCCACATCAGAAGTAGAAACAATGGAATCATCAGGGATAGATGCAATGCTAGTGTCTGTATTAGACCACTTCAAAGTATGTTCACTTCTTAAAGGAATAGTTCTACCAGTAGGCATCCATTTCCTAATAGGCATTGATCTAGATAATTTAGGGCACATCTCCTTAAGATTGAATTTGCGGCCAGTAGGTATCCACTAATAACCTGTGTTACTAAATTTCCTTCCTGTGGGTTTCCAATGTTTTCTAACCTTCTTCCGCCGTTGCTTTCTAGCCTTCTTAGTTTGATTTTTTGCATTAACTATCTTAACAGGACATTTAACAGCATTAATCAAATCATTCACACCACATTCATGAAGAGAAACATAAACCAAGCAATCATCATTACATGTTTTGTCAAAAGTAGCAGAATTCGAATTAATTACAGTACGCTTATAGCTAATACTAGAATAAACACGATTCGTTTTATTCAACACAAACTTAATGTTCCTAGGGTGATCTTCTACTTTCTTCCATTGCACATTCTTAGCTTGCGAAGTCCTATCTTGCATTGTACTGCCTGGAGGCTTTGACCCGCTTGCTTTTGTGTCACTGATTACTCCTGTAGAGGGAATTATGGGAACATTAGTTGGTTGGGCTACCTTTTGCAATCCTGAACTAGAAGTGCAGGGATCTGAACTAATTGAAGGCACTCTAGAGTTCACTTTCTTAATACTGGGCATAGAATGGGTTGCAAACTTGGCACTAGGCATAGAACAAGGCATCACAGCTTTATCTTTCGCACCTAAGGATTTAGGACAAGTTGCTCTTAGACATTCTAGCAGCTCCTGAGATCGGTTGGCCTGAATGCAAGCAAACCTAATTTCTCTATCAAGTGGCTTATTTATGAAATCCTCTTCTACAATCTCACGGAGTCATTCTAGACTATCTTTAAGGTGAGCGAGATAGTTATGAAATGCAAGTTCATTATTTCTAAGATGAGGAGGAATGTATTTAACAGTCACAATATATTTGCAGTCTGCAGATGACTTTGATGCAACATTCTCATTAAAGACAAGTGGCATTTTCCCTTTTACCTGACTTCTCAGATTCTCAATTTCTTTTTGTAAAGACGTTATTATTTCGTTGTTTTTGTCATGAGTGACTTTCACTGAATCATATAACTCTTTAAAGTGTTGCTTCACCTTTTTATTTTCTTCTAGAAAACTCTCATTTTCCTTTTGTAGAACATTAACCAAGTTTTGAAGATGGAAACTCTGAGAACTTTGAGAATCTAAAGGAGGAGTCATTTGGGAGCCTGTCACATTGTTCTTTTCACCCTTTAATGGTTAAATTTGGGTTCTCATTTTTTGATCGTGTTACAATGAGCTCGAATCTGTTCATCACGTTTGCTGATTTCAAAAAATGCATCAAATTCAGGAGCATCCAAGGATGTCTTGATATTTGAGGTTTTAACAATTTCTTTTAGATGTTCATATTTTAATTGCAAAGCAAGATGCTCAACTTCCAATTTAGAAAACTGTTTCACCAGGTTATCATGATCATCCCGTTCAAATTTTTCATGCAATTTAGAGTTAGTTTTCTCAAGCTCAATGACACGATCATGGGAGACTTTCAGAGCAACAGATAATTCATGAAATTGAGATGCATTAATTGAACAAATCATGGCAGTGTAAAACACATCTTGAGTGATACATTCAGAAATCAGATTCTCATTTAAGGTATGCAAGTTTTTCCTCTCAATCTCATTATATTTTAATTCTCGCTCATAGTTATTGACCTCAACTATCATTGCATCAAATTCCTTTTCCATTTCCTTAATATCTGAATCCATCCCCTTTTTAAGACTCTCAAATTGACCTTTTAATTGTTTAAAGTAAGGCATGACCTCAGTTAAATAGCATTCTTTAGTTGGCTCAAAACCCCTCTCCCCTTCAGTTATCCCAGTGGGTGTGATCCTTGTCTTACACGTCTTCTCAAAATCAACAAATTATTGATAAATTGTATTGAGGGGATATACAGTGGCATGAAGCGTTCTCCTACATGGGGGATTTTGTTCAACAAACTCATCAGCTTTTTTCATGTCCATATCCTTTTTCCAGAACACTTGTTCAGGGGTCAGCTGTGTTTGAGGTCTAAATTTGTTAAATGCAATCCAATTATCCTTAGCATAGTTGGGTGTTTTATAACTAATTTTCTTTTCTATGCATGAAGGGCTCTTAAGTTTTTCATCCAATTTCGTTCTAGTGACTTCTTCTAACTGCCTATCTTCCTCAGTATTCTCAGCGCAACTAGGTTTCTGTCTAGGCTTAAGGATTTTATTGCCATCATAAATTACCTTCTGTGCTTCTCTAGCTTTCTTACAGGCCTCAGGGTTTGGTACATCAACTAAAGCAACACTATGTTTGTCACTTAGAACTCTATGCTTAGTGATCATGTGAGCAGTCTGAATGGTGTTTCCTTGTACGTACAATTTGTTTTCAAATTTGTTTTTCAAAGTTTTTAGGTTGGAAAATTCATTTAAAAGTTTTGACTCCTTAGCATTAAATTCCTGCTTAAGCACTTTCACATTTTCTTGAAGTTCTTGTTTTTGCTTAGCCATTTTATTAAGCTTTTATTTAAGGAATCTAGCTCTTGTTTTAGAATTTCTTCCCTAAAGTTACTTTTTCTAATAATTGTATGCATTTGGACATCCATTCCTGCTCACGAGTGGTTAACTCAAACTTAGCGCGTTGTTCATAAATGGCAACTTGTTCTTTATAGGCATTAAGTTCAGAGATAACAGAATCATCAGGGGCACATGGAGTGAATTCATTAAGAACATAGTCATCATTGACTGCGGAAGATGCATCACTTGGTTCAATCACATTTTCACTTTGGACCACATATTGATCATATGGGACAATATTACTATTACCCATATTAACAATATCTGTTTCACAAGTTTCATGTGATTGCACTTTATCATGTATCTTTTGCTCATCAACTTCATCATATATATTTAATACCTCTGAGATGATTGATTCTTTGGATGGACCAGCTTGCTTAGATGATGAGACCTTAGGAGAGACCATTGGAGAGATGCTAGCCATGAAGATTTTATGGGCAGTAGGTTCATCATCGACATCAGAGTCATATGCATCACAATCGGAAACTTGAAAGGTATTTTGATGATTGTGACCTATTTCCTGAATCGGCTGCTCATCCACATCTGCATCATAGGTTTTGGCATTACCCTCAGCAAGAAACAACAACTCTTCTTCATCCAAAACTGCTCCATTGTCTTGAGCTTGCACCAGCAACATCTTGTCCCTGAAGTACTCTGCATTTTGAGGGCGTTTTGGAGATGTGCAGTTCCTTGCAATGTGTCCATCACCACCACGGTTGTAGCACTTGACTGGCTTCACTTGTCCCTGATTGGCATTTCTCCCACGATTCTGATTAGCCACATACCCTCCACCTACTCCACCTCTTCCCTGTTCATACTGCCTTACTTGAACTGGTTGCACCATAACCTTCCCATCTCTGATTGTAGCTTGATTGTGTGGATTGGATGCTGTTCTAAGGTTATTGTTGGTGTATGGGAGGGAATTCATACTTTGACTAACCATGAGAGACAGTTGATTGATGAAGTTTTCCATGAGTGTGTTTGAGTCTGGAGGCCTATATGCTGGATCAGGAATGAGCTTATAATTACCATTACCCGTGGGTATGACTTGAGAAGCTTTGGTGGTAATTCCAACATTGGTGTAAAAGGCTGTTGAGTCATTTGATGAGCTTGATTCTCCCTGTTTAGATTTGAACTGATCAATAATCATTCGCTTAAACATGGCATGTCTCTAATTCTGAAGCAGGAAGGCATACAGTTGCTCATAGTTGGTGTTCTTTAATCCTTTGGTTAGCTTCACAGAGGTGACAAATTTGTGCTATTCGGGATTCATGTTGTTCACGAACTTTGAATTCAGCTGAATATTTGGCATGGTCATTTTGATATTCCTCATATCATTCACAAGCTTGTGGAATCTCACGTAATACTCATAGATACTTTCTTCTGGTTTCATCTTAAAGTGCTCAAATTCATCATACAGTTGTGATTCCCTGTCTTCCTTAATTAATTCAGAACCTGAGAGAAGCATCTTGACATTATCCCAAACTGCCTTGGCTTCGGTGTTGTGATTGATCAACTTGTAGATGTCTTTTGGAAGACCCTGAAGTATAATGTTTGAAGCCCTGATATCAGCATCGAATCTATTTTTCTCCTTATCACTGAGCTCATCATACGTTTTTAGTCTGTCCAATCCAAAGATCATTATTCCATCTGCAGCAGTATCAATTATGTCTCTTGTAGTCTCAATCTGATAAGGTCCTTCATCAATAGACTTGAGAATGTTGACCCCATTTTCTTTTCCCAAACAGTACAACCTGATTCTTTGAGCCCATGAGTCACAATCAGTTATGTCAAGCATAGGTGGACGAGTATCTGATCCAGCTGCTTGAACATCCTCAGCTACAGAAGAAACGATAGTAGGTACGATGTTAGACATGATTACAAGTTCTACGGGATTTTACTATTCTTTGATTAAACCGGGAAATTGATTTTTTCACGGGATTTTACTAAACCAAAAGAACAACCGTAAGAATGTAGCACGAAGAATTGACAAGTCTCAATAGACAAGTAGCAAAACAGTCAACTCGCTTCGGTATCAACTCGCTAAGTAGTCAAGTCGCTTAACAGACAAGTCGCTTAACAAACAACTCGCTTAAAACCCAAGTCGCATAAAGAGTCAACTCGCTAAATAGCCAAGTCGCATACAGAGACAACTCGCTTAACCACCAAGTCGCTTAAACTAACTCGCTAACAGTACAACTCGCTTAATGCTTTAGAACTCAAGTCGCTTAAAGAAACAACTCGCTTAGAACCCAAGTCGCATAAAGAGTCAACTCGCTAAATAGCCAAGTCGCATATACCAACTCGCTTCCAATAACAAAGCAACTCGCTTCCAAGAAACTCAACTCCGTGGCTCAACTCGCTTCGTACAATTTTAAAAAACAACCACTTTATCAATCAAAAACAGCCAAACCACAATGATTTAAGCCTTCCAATTCAAAACCTAAACACATATGATGATCCTAAACACAAAAGTACAATCAAAATTCAAACTTTAACACTAGAAATTGTCCAAATGATTCAAACTCTCCTAAACACTTATAACCTCAAAAACCTTATGAAATCCACCAAAACAAAGAGCATGAAAGATGAGTGATCAAACCTTGGCTCTTGATACCAATTGTAGGATATAGGATTTCACAAACACATCATACCAATATCATATGGGGCGTACCAAAATGTTTAGAGAGAGAAATTTCTAGAGAGAGAAAGGGAAGAGAGTTGGGAACTATGTGAAACCAAAAAAATGGTATTCAAGCTCCAACCCTCTACCTTGGGAGGTAGAGGGTATTTATAGTGTCTTACAATAAACGCCTCCTACGGGCTATGGATCAGGCATACAGTGGGTAAAGACCCGTCCGTCCTCCACGGTTTTACTTAACTAACTTCTTACAAACTTTAAATAACTACGACTACGAGCTTTCTAATGATTACATATACTTGAGGTGACCGACACTTTAATGACATAATTTTCTAATTCCTAACAAAACTCACAGTAGTGATCAGCAGCAGAGTGTAACGATATAATGTTATCAACGTAGAGTATGACAAGATCACGATCTTTAACGATTACCTAAGAAAGCATAGTATTCGTGTTTTAGTAAATTGTACGTTATAAGTGTACAAGTATATGTAGTTTGTTGGCTTATGGTGTTATACATGAATCCTTAAGTTAAACTATTCCTGATGCAAGTTTTACTGACCAGGTTTTAATATTTATAAAGTCTCGTTATACCTATGGTCTACCCTAATGCACTAACGGGCAGTGTACCCGGTCGTATGTAGTGTAGTAATTGGTAAAACTGAGGTCGTACCAAGAGCTATGTGTGTTGGATTAATACTAATTAAGATGATATAATTAATTAACTAATAAAGCAAGCAAAGGCAAAGGTGTAATCAATAGAGGAGAGTGGTTCTAACCTAGTTATTCATCCTAGCTAGTAATGTATACGTCTAATTACTTCCAATTACTTTAGGTGGGGTCAAAGTCGAGAGGACAACATTTGGTCAATTCGCCCTAACCTATCAGCAAAGATGCCACCACTAGAGAAGTCAGGTGTCCCCTCATAAGTCCAGTTGTTCCTGGTCCCCTAAGTCGAGTCATTAAGTACCGCTACATGCTAGACTTATAATAGTGAGTGCCCGGGCATTAGCAACTTAAATACTCACCCCCTAATTCTTAAGTTCATCTAAACGGTAGGTGATCAGTTGGTCAAATCGCACAAGTAGAAAGGGTCGTCAGTTGGTCATATCTTACCCTTCCCGTCTCAGTCTACTCACTTAGGGTCAGTTGGTCATATCTCCTAAGCAACTAGCATCTACCGCCATTCAAAACTACCGAAACAAGGGTAGCTACCAATAAACTATGCATGCATACACTTAAAAATAATTATACGGAAGTAATATAAACGTAAAAAAACAATTAAGGAATCATAACTAGGCCAGAACCAAGAGGTGCTTAGCCGCTCATATTAACCATACAAATCAATTCAATAATTAATGTTACGAAATACATGAATCGAAAGTAAAGAAAAGATAAAAAGCTAATGCTTATCGTAGAGGAGTGATTTCTCCCTTGGAGATAGCTCCGTATGCTCCTCTAGACCTGCCTTTGGCTTCTTCCCACGTTCTTTAGTTCTAGTGTGTGAAATGGGATGCTTTGAAATGCTAGAAATCGTGAGGTATTTATAGGCCAGATCTGGGTTAGGGCGTAACTAATAAAATAGTTACGCCATAAACCTCTATTTCTTCGTAAATTGCACTAGATCTGCTGGTTACGGCGTAACCTTAGAAGTAGTTACGCCATATCTTTAATAATTCTTGGTTACACCGTAGTTTATGCAAGAGTTACGGCGTAGTTATCAGCGGCGCGGACCCTCATTTGACCTAATATAGTTACGTCGTAATCTTTTGGGAGAGTTACGCCATAATCTTCTGGTTAGTTGGCTTTCTTAGTCACGCTTTAGTTACGACGTAATGTGAGAGATGAGTTACGCCGTAACTTCTTCAAAATGAGCATACTTTGATAAATCTTTAATAATTCTCCAATTCCACGTCTCTTTAGCTCCAATGCTCGTAATTTACCTGAAAGTGGAATATAATGGAAAACAAACGTAAATCCATATAAATGATATAAATTACAAGCATTATCGGGGGAAATTGACACTTAATATTCAGGATAATTTGATGTTATCAAATATCCCCTCACTTGCATTCTACTTGCCCTCAAGTAGACCTTATTAGAAAGATTCCTAAAAAATATCTCCCATAACCTGGAAAATATAAGTTTACAAATCCCTTATGCTAGAATAAAACAAAGCCGAACACCTCACGAAATAGGAACGAAACACTTAAATCTCTCAACTATTCTAAGTGTCAATTTCGGGGTGATCACTCAATCGCACAGTCATAGCATGTATTCTATCATAAGCTTATCGGTTACACAAATCTCCACCACTAGAGTTAAGGGCTAAACAATTTTCGAAGGAAATATGGGTAGACACGACAAAGGTTAAGGGTGACTCGTCATTACTAACATGTCACGGTGAAGTGGACAAAATCAATGATACATGACCAAATCCATGGCCAAGACACCAAAGATTGCTTGCTGCATCACCTAGACACGCTTCATGACTAAAGGGTAGGATAAGACATGGGATATATAAATGGTGTAAAAATAAAAATCAAGCAGATAGTCTAAATCTATAACCAAGTCATCACCACTTACCGTCCGCCCAAAGTTCAAGCTTTGAATTTAAGAAACCGGATCATGAAATACTAGGTAGATGTGTTATTAGAGGACGTCATGATGGGCACACTACCTTTTCTCCAACTGTTGGCACACTAACCAACTCCAATCTTCGAATGTGACCGAGGTGGCCTCCTCAATACTAAATCTATATAAAGCTCATAGCATAGTGCTTATAACATTGCACTTTACAATAAACTAAATAACATAACTATGTTTTTTTTTAATCATTTTTTTTCAACATAAACATAACAACTAAACATAATATCCCCCCACTTGAGATGAACAATGGGAATTCATGGGGTCTTCAATGATCTTTAAGAATATTTCGTCGATGAAAGCGTGATTCCCGAACCTTTCCACTTGAACCTTGAACTTAGGCAAATGATGACTTCCCAATCACAAATAAAGACTACAGGGTAGGCTAAGGTGTATAGATGTATCGAAACAATAAATTGGGTTAACAAAATGATACGAATGGCTCAGATGGGTGAATCTAGGGGTATCTTGCACTAAAGGTGAGTGCAACAAAAGGGTTTCACATGGGGGTCGAGAAGTCGAGGTGACTAATCGACATACACACAATGGTAGGCTATTTTGGGTGATAATCCTATAATACTACCTTCTTAAACTGAAAAGTCCAAATACATCGAGCTAACTCAACATACCTCGTTTATGGTCTTTAAATGATGCAAAGGCCAAGTTCTAAAGTTTACAAGCTACCGACACACTCATAATTTGGTGGATTTGGGGTAAAATATTGGAAACGGATAAGGCTAATCTCACCATATAATATCAAGGTTGTATGTGCTCGGCTAAGGTCTAATCTAGTTAGGTTAAAAAAAACATGACAAAATTTTAAAAATGGCATAATTTTTCAAAATAAACTAGAAAAATGAGGGCAAAATAAAGTTCAAGAGACAATTCTACTCCCGTCCCCCCACTTGAATAGTACAAAGTCCCTTTTGTACTACGCGTTAAATAAAGGTGAAGAGAAAAGTAGAATTAGAGCGAGAACTTCCCTGAAATTTGCTCCAAAAAGAAAGAAGGCCCACGAAAAAGAGTTGTGCCTTCGTATAAGCATCTATGAGCAAACTTCAATCATTGAAATCACACTACCGACAAGCATAATTCTGAAAAGAAAAAAATGAAAAATGAAAAACAACCCTAACTCACTTTCGTAGGAATCACGGTTTCATTTAGCATATGCAACAAGCCTTTTAAACCACTTGGTGTCCCAAGTGGACGAGTGAAGTCTCGTGAGGGTTTACAGGGAACACACCACAAATTTCATTTAAAATACTAATACAAGGTTATTGTGTTTTATAATTAAAGAAGTAAAGCAGAGGATAGCTACGTCATAACTCTTGAAAGGAGTTACGCCGTAACTAGGCAAAACCTGGCACACGCTGCAAGAGTGTAGCTACGACGTAACCACAGAGATAAACTTACGCCGTAATTGGTAATGTATCCGAAATTATGTTGCAACGGGGTTTGTTACGGTGTAACCACTGAGACGAGTTACGCCGTAACTATAGTCATATCAGCATAGTGCAGCACCAATCACTCCTCGTTTCCTGCAAAAATGGTTAAAGACACAAAACCCAACAGAAATGGAAATAAAACAAAAGAAAGGGATAATTTGGGTTGTCTACCGAAAAAGCACTTTTCTTTATTTACGAGTATTTACGTTAGACTCAGAGTCTCGGGGCTTTATGTTGGCCTTTGGACTAGGCCAACTTCTTCTACTAGTAGGCGGCAATCATTCATCCATTTGATAAAAACTTTTTTTCTTGACGTGTTACCGATGCTACATGTTCCAAATTTTTAAGAGAGTCACTCATTAAATGATATACATGACTTTCCCCAGTCATCATCTTCAGCAATAGGATTACTTGTTGTACTCATGTTTTATCTTTCATCATCAGTCATTGTATCATTAAGACGATAGTTATCGTAATTGCATTTCAGGTGTTTTACCAATCCCTTATTAATTTCTGAGTCTCCAAATCTTATCTTGTACCAATCTTCAAATGCTAATTTCCCAAATTTAATATCATGTCGTTCAGCCTCGTGAGGGCATACCCATTCATCCGCCTTTCCCTCACAAAATTCTCGAAAAGGGTTACACAAGGGCCATGTTGTCACTTATTCGTTATCCTTGGTTAATATCGGGTTGCAGTAATGTTTGTTTGGAATCGGAGCTTCCTTAATACCTTGGACCTGGGCAGTCATTTCCTGTTTCTGCTTGCAACTATCAACATTTTCTCTACTATTATTAGTACTGGGATTATAACATAAAGGTGGATCGAGTGATTGAACATTAATAAGATCAACTTTATTGGAAATTTATAATTTTGGGTTTAAATGTTCTTTCATACTGAAAGTTATTCATTCATTATCACTTCCCAAAGAAATTTGTTTTTCAAAAACCTTAATTTGAGCCTGACAAGTGGCTAGAAAAGGTCTTCGAACAATCAAGTTGTAAGCCTCCCATTTTCCCATGTCAATTACCACAAAATCAGTGGGAAAAAGGAATTTCCCAATTTTAAGGAGCACATTATTTACTACTCCCCGTGGTACAGCCTTAGAGGAATCTGCCATTTCTATCATCATTGTTGTTTCTTTTAAATTGGTAAGTTTTATTTTATCAAACAAAGTGGTAGAAATAAGGTTTACCCCAGCCCCCAAATCAGCTAACGCGGGAATTTTAAGATTACTGATGGTGCATGGAAGAAGAAAACTTTCCTGGTAATGTTGCTTCTCAGGAAGTTCGCTTGGCAGGTCCTTGTCGTCTACTGATTTATCATCTTCTTTTAGGTAGTTGATTCCGGACAGATCATTGGTGATGGAGAGGTGCACTGCTCTTTCTTTGGCTTATATTGCGCAAAAATGGCTTTGTAGGCAATTGCTTTGGCATTACTGGTCTCAAGGTTTTTATCCAATTGCCCAATTTGTGTTATGAGGTTTTTAATTGCAGCATCTTGGTTTCGCAAGTTCATGTTGGTGTCTTCTTTTACCTTGGCCATCCATTCCTTGAGTCTATCTCCCTTTTTTGTAGATTCCTCGATGTGCCTATGCATTATTTCTTCAAGGCTTGGTCTAGGAGGATTGTTGTTGACTCTTGTGTAGAATCTTGGGGACTTTTCTTGGTATTTAGGCCCGTTACCATTATATTCGTTGAAAGGGCTCCCACTTCCATATTTTACTTCTTCGATCCTTTTAACTTCCTCGTTAGAGGAACATTCCTTAGTTGGGGGAGCTCCATTTCGTTCCACTTGAATGAAATGCACATTTTCCTTGAGCTTCTTCATGTCTCTTCCGAGACTTTCTAATTTTTTGTTTATTGCTGCAAGGCCTTCCATATTTTCATTCTTACTTTGGTTGCTTCCCCCATTGTGCAATTTGTGAGAGTGGTCAGCCATCTTTTTAATAGTTTCCAAAGCCAATGTTGGAGTCATCCCAGGAATCGGCCCTTGCGAATCGGTCATTTGTCTTGAGGAGATGTTCAGACCTTTGTAAAAGACGTTCACCTTTTGTTGGCTGTTGAGGTCGTACGTAGGGCATTTGTATAATAATTCGTTATACCTTTCCCATGCTTGGTACAACGTTTCATCACCCTCTTGCTTGAAGTTATGGATTTCTTTTAATTGTTTAGCAGTCCTAGATGGAGTACAGTATCTCTGAATGAAATACTTTTTTAGGATAGGCTAGGTGTTGACTGTTCTGGCAGGTAATCGATCAACCCACCTTTTATCAGCTCCAGTAAGAGAAATAGGGAACACCCGTAACATGGTAGCATCATTTGAGACTCTAGGAATTTTGAATAGGCTGACAATGTATTCCACGTTGTCTATATGCTCATGAGCATCATCGGAAATGCTTCCGGAGAAAGGATTTGCACGCAATTCCCTCATAAATTGAGGTTTGATTTCGAATTGAGCATCTTCTGCGATGGGCGGCCTAACAATCCCCGGTCCTTGTTCATCTCTTGTTAACGCCAAATATTCCTCGAGAGTAAGGTTACAATGTTAAAACTTGAATAGTGATCGTGAGAATTTGAGAAATTTTAAAACAATACAAAAATGAAAGACTTAATAGCAATCCTAATATATCTCCCCGGCAGCGGCGCCAAAAACTTGATGCAGGTTTTACTGACCAGGTTTTAATATTTATAAAGTCTCGTTATACCTATGGTCTACCCTAATGCACTAACGGGCAGTGTACCCGATCGTGTGTTGTGTAGTAATAGGTAAAACCGAGGTCCTCCCAAGAGCTATGTGTGTTGGATTAATACTAAGTCTAGGTGTCACAGATTTTAAGATGATATAATTAATTAACTAATAAAGCAAGTAAAGGCAAAGGTGTAATCAATAGAGGAGAGTGGTGCTAACCTAGTTATTCATCCTAGCTAGTAATGTCTACGTCTAATTACTTCCAATTACTTTAGGTGGGGTCAAAGTCGAGAGGACAACATTTCGTCAATTCGCCCCAACCTATCAGCAAAGATGCCACCACTGGAGAAGTCAGGTGTCCCCTCATAAGTCCAGTTGTTCCTGGTCCCCTAAGCCGAGTCATTAAGTACCGCTACATGCTAGACTTATAATAGTGAGTGCCCGGGCGTTAGCAACTTAAACACTCACCCCCTAATTCTTAAGTTCATCCAAACGGTAGGTGATCGATTGGTCAAATCGCACAAGTAGAAAGGGTCGTCAGTTGTTCATATCTTTCCCTTCCCGTCTCATTCTACTCACTTAGGGTCAGTTGGTCATATTTCCTAAGCAACTAGCCTTTACTGCCATTCAAAACTACCGAAACAAGGGTAGCTACCAATAAACTATGCATGCATACACTTAGAAATAATTATACAAAAGTAATATAAACGTAAACAAAACAATTAAGGAATCATAACTAGGCCAGAACCAAGAGGTACTTAGCCGCTCATATTAACCAAACAAATCAATTCAATAATTAATGTTACGAAATATATGAATCGAAAGTAAAGAAAAGATAAAATGCTAATGCTTATCGTAGGGGAGTGATTTCTCCCTTGAAGATAGCTCCGTATGCTCCGCTAGACCTACCTTTGGCTTCTTCCAACGTTCTTTGGTTCTGGTGTGTGAAATGGGATGCTTTGAAATGCTAGAAATCGTGGGGTATTTATAGGCCAGATCTAGGTTACGGCGTAACTAATAAAATAGTTACGCCGTAATCCTCTAATTTATCGTAAATTGCATAAATCTGCTGGTTACGGCGTAACCTTAGAAGTAGTTACGCCGTATCTTTAATAATTATTGGTTACGCCGTAGTTTATGAAAGAGTTACGGCGTAGTTATCAGCGGCGCGGACCCTAATTTGACATAATATAGTTACGTCGTAATCTTTTGGGAGAGTTACGCCATAATCTTTTGATTAGTTAGCTTTCTGAGTCACGCTTTAGTTACGGCGTAATGTGAGAGATGAGCTACGCCGTAACTTCTTGAAAATGAGCATACTATGATAAATCTTTAATAATTCTCCAATTCGGCGTCTCTTTAGCTCCAATGCTCGTAATTTACTTGAAAGTGGAATATAATGGAAAACAAGCTTAAATCCATATAAATGATATAAATTACAAGCATTATAGAGGGAAATTGACACTTAATATTCAGGATAATTTGATGTTATCAAATCCTTAAATGTTGTTTGGCTATCAAAATTAAGAGGTCGTGAAGTAGTTTAGCATAAAATTTATTATGTATAATTGTTATTCACTCAATGAGTGTTGTGAGGAAAAAAATTACGGCGTGTCATATTATAATGTCGTGAAATACAAAGGTTTCAAAAATAGGTTTTAAGTTAATATAAGTTCATAGGTTTAAAAAAGAGTTAAGACTTGTGAAAATGGTATTTCGATAGTTTATATGTCATATGGTCATTTATCTAGTTTTGTCAAAGTCTAGTAAAGTTCAATCTAATGAACAAGTTTTTGAAACAAGTTTCGGGTTAACAAACCCAAACTAGCCATGCGGCTAAGTTACGGTTAAGCAACTTGAAACAAAAATTAAGGTAAAACCTAATGGCTATATTTAAGTTAAAATACCTTGAGACATCAGCCTTGGCTTAACCTTGGCTTTGTTTTGGCCCTAAAGAATCAATATAGCACTTAAGGTTTCTTACTAAGGTTGTTTTCTAGTCAACAACATGTCAGTTTAGTTTTTGCCATTTTTAGGGTTTTTCGTTCACTTTATTCTTATGTGCTCCCAAGTTTTTGTAGAATAAGTCATTCTGAGAAACATTTGTGTTTTACACTTTTGCTGATTCGGACCAGAAAAGGGTCAAAATCGTGATTTAAAATCGTATCAGCAAGCTTTTGTTTCAACACTATATTTTCATTTAGTAAAGTTTAACTAGGCATAACTTTTTAACCACAAGTCCCTTTTAAGTGATTTAAAAGCTCAAGTTCATATCTCTAACAGCTTCTTAAGCTTAATTAAGTCTAAGGTCCAAAGTTTATTTATATCAATAGTCTAATAACAAGTATTTACTTATATTTTATTGCAGAAAGTTTCGGTGCACATTCAGTCCTGCAAAAATGACTATAAGTTGAGTTCTACAACTTGTTTTGACACGTGGATTTCGCCAAACTTTAAGTTTAGGTCTTGGCTACATTTCATAAAACTGAGTTGACTTCCAGAAATGAGCATAACCATGGACTTTTCCCAAATGAAATCTAGTGTGCAGATTTTGACATGTTTTGCCATTTTGGCTCTCATTTACTCATCGAGAGGAGTTATGAGGTGCGCCACCCGGAGAAATGACTGTAAGAAATAGATCTACAAGCTAATCTTACTGAATTAACCACAAGGTTTACTGAGATGATCAGTTTAATCAAACTTTGTGACTGTTTCAGAATTCATGTTCATAGAACTTACCTAGGACTTTTTTTAGCTTGTTTTTAATGTCACAACCTCATGTACAACATCAATTAAGCCATATACATATACTACTTATATCAAATTACATCAAATAATTATAGAGATTATTACAATTATATTGAATGACAAGAAAATAAACTCAAATCTTACAAGGATTAGGATGACAAGTTACTAGTACAATAAGAACTATTCAACCCTTAACCCTTCTAATCTCTAATCCTTGTCTTGAATCTTCAACCCACTTGATTCTAACCCTTGTTAATCACCAAATAATCCCCTTTATCTCAGCCCCTAACACCTTGAATAACTCCAAATCTAACCATGGAATCACTAAAACAACACTTGGACTATGTAGAGCTCACTTAGGCCTTCATCATTCCTGTGTAACTTATTGTGTGAATCAAAATGGATGATGATGAGTTAGAGTGAGGGATGAACGACCATGGAGGGTGGAGGAGAGGGTTTTTGGTCACTTTTGCATGTAAGGGATGAGAATGAAGTGAAATGATCTTAAGTGGGGGATAAGGGTGAGTATGTGTCAGTGTTGGTGTGATGAGGGAAGGCCAAGTGGCCTTGTGGCTAGCCATTGCATGCCACCTCTCATATGAGGTGGTAGTGTGTTTTATTTTGTGATAAATATTGGTTTATAAGGTGTAGTTTGGTCCCGGTAATTACTAATGTTAAGCCCTTAAGTCACGAAACTTAAAACTAGGTAACGTAAAAATGTATTACTTATAAAAATGTTAAAACTTATCAATATACTCTAATTAGGTATATTAAATGTATGATAAGTCTAATAGGGTGCTTTTATGTTGTTAAAACCTAATAACGTAGGTTTGAGTACGCGTCTTACGTAAAAAGTAACATATCTACTTAAAAATGATAAAATAGTAATAGTTCATATAAATTATGATTTATGATAAGGGTTTAAAAGGTACCTTTTTTAGGGGTCGTTTAAGCCCTTATTTGATCACTTTTGTATCCGTTATTGTTTAATATCGTTCCTTTTCACTTTTTAGGCCTCTTGAAGGAAAAATGCTGGAATGGCACTTATTTGGACGAAAAGGCGCGATTATACGAAGAAAATGGCCAAAGTCAGAATCGAGACACTCAAAGCTGCTGAAAATATAAGGTGACAGCGTCAGGTGTTAATTGTGACGCCGTCGGAGGATCTTTGTGACGGGACAGAAGCCAAAACTCCCATTTTCAAGTGACGACGTCAAGTTATAAAAGAGTAGGCCGTCGCAACTCAGACGGCCTAGATGTAATCCAGACGGCGTCAGAAGCTGAAGAGGACGGTGTCACAAGCATAAGGTGACGCCGTCGCAAGTCTAACGTGGCCAAGACGAAACCCTAATGACGATGACACGACGGCGTCACAAAACATAAAGTGACGCCGTCGCATGTGTAATATTATATATAGAATCCGAATTTTTCAGTATTAAGTGTGTAGTCTTTTGGAGTAAAAACCTAAACCGAATCAAGGTTGCCTTGTACAGTATTTTAGGGTTCCAAACCCTATCTTACACCAAGATAAGTGTTTTACTTCATTAATACAATTATGTCTTTGATTAATTGTGTGTATGCTTGCATGTTTTCCATGTCCGGCTAATTTACTTGTGTGTTTGCTTAGGGAATATGAAACTTAATTATTGAATATTGATTGGTTGTTTCTTATCTTAGTTGGTTAATGATCTAGTAATGCGATAGGTCATTCGTTGTGTACTTAATGCTTGATTAAATCTTTGTCAACCTTATAATATGACTCCTTGAGTAGTTGTAAGCTAAACCATCCAAAGAGTGCCTTAGAGTAAGAGTTTATTATCCCTAGTGGGTTTTGTAGATGAGACCCTTTGGTAAGTTCAAAGAGTTAGGGAGAAACGCATACCCTACAACCTTAGACACACAACGCAACTAGGAATAAGGACGTGACAATTCAACCACCAATAGGAGATAATTAAGGAGTAGTAAAACCTAAATAAACACATCTTTAAACTATCATACGAGCACACATTAATTAGACATAGACTACATACACCTTAGATTAGATAATTAGATAAGTAGAGTAATCGGTAGCAATACCAACCCCCCCAAATTCAAACCCCGAGATTCGTACCTTTCCTTTCCTTAAAAAATATAAAAAGATAAAAAATAATCTTCCTCAACCACAACCTTAGCGTAGTAACTTCTCACTAGCATTCCTATTCCCCTAGAGAACGATATCAAGTAAACTTTTTTTTACTTGATTCCTATCAAGTAAACTTTTTTTCTCATTTTTAGCTTCCTCTTAGTCTATCCCCCTTCCTCGTGACCTTTGTTCGTAGCCCCATCACTTTTCATCATGGAAGGTGATAACCACCCACCATTCATCAACCCACCACCAATTGACCCGCCAAGAGCCCGTACTCTTGGTGAACACTCGAGACCAAGCCACTCAGGCTATAGGAACACCATTGAGCTTCCCGACCAAGCCCAAACTATGGCCCTGCGATCCGACACCATCCGGTTGGTGCAAAACGGATGTGCATTCCATGGACTTCGTTCCGAAGATTCAAATCAGCATCTGAGGGATTTCCTCAAAATTGTCGATTCCATCGACCTTGATGCTACTACTAGGGAGACCACGCACCTGCGTCTCTTCCAATTCTCTCTACGGGGCCAAGCTAGTAATTGGCTTGAGTGACTTCCCGCCGGCTCCATCTCAAGTTGGGATGATCTTACCTCTCGCTTCCTTGCTCAATTTTTCCCACCGGGGAGAACCACTAAGCTTAGGAATGACATCTTGATGTTCCAACAACGTCAAGGTGAATCTCTCTACGAAGCATGGACTTGATTCAAGGACTTACTTCATAAAGTCCCTCATCACGGCATTGATCTTTGGCTCCAAGTCCAAATTTTCTATGATCATGTCAACTTCCCCACCAAGCGATCCATTGACCAAGCGGCCGGTGGAAAACTTAGTGATCTCACCGCGGACGAATCATGGGGTATGATAGAGGACCTCGCCCTCTATGACAACGAAAGTTGGGATGACCCCCGTGAGCTGCCCAAAACCGTTAAGGCAATCTCCTTGCCTCCTTCCGATCGTAGGATGATCGAACTTGAAGATCAAGTTAATTTCCTAATGAGTTCCTACGAAAATCCTAAGTCCTCACGTCAAGTGAATAAAATCACTCTACCTTCTGAGTTATGTAGTGGTCCCCATGACACTCGTGATTGCACAAGACTTCCCAAACAAGCTTTTGCGAACTACGCCTCCATGCGTACCGACGGAGCGGGAGAAAAGTGGTACACTTTCAAGCCCGAACAAAACAACTTAGGAAACTCTTACAACCCCTCATGGAAAAATCACCCTAACCTTAAGTGGAACCAAAACTCAAGCACACCCCAAAGCTCATCTAGTCCACCTAATAGGTTCAACTCTCTAAACACCGGGAACCCCACTAATCTTGAGGCAATTGCATCTAGATTCCTGTCATCTCAAGAGACTCGATTGACTAAGCTTGAAGCCGATTTTAAGCAAAGACAAAGCGAGATGACAAACAAGCTTGATGCCCTCTTAAAAGCCTTCAATGAACGGGAACTTAGAGCACTCCCAAGTGACACTATAAAGAACCCAAAAGTGAATTCGATCTCGTCGACTTCATGTTCTTGTTCACCATGGGAGAACACACATCCATGCCCCTCACACCCAACGGTTCACTTGGTAAACGCTATCAAAAAGGGTTCCAAGCCATCCAAAAGGTACCAAGGCCCTGCACCGTTGGTGGAACCCACTCTTGAGAAACCCGTCAACCAAGAATCCAAACCTAGTTTAGAGGAGGAGTACAAGGAACTCCATCAAGAAAAACTGAATCTTGAGGTCTTAGCGCATGCACCTTATTATAATGCTTTAAAAGAAAAATATGAGTTAGAACTTAAGCTTGGAAAACATGGGTCCGCTTTTGTGCGAAATAATTTACCTAAGAAGTTAGACGATCCCGGGCTATTCACTCTTCCGTGTAGGCTTGGAACTTCCAAACCTCTCGACGCTCTAGCCGACTTAGGGTCATGCATAAATCTTGTTCCGTTGTCCCTCCATAGAAGCCTTAACTTAGGTAAAATAGAACCAACGGAAACCATCTTAGGTCTAGCGGACGGTAGTGTTGCACGTCCGGTAGGAATAATAAAAGACATGGTAGTACACGTAGGAGAGTTGACTCTTTTGGCCGACTTCCATGTGCTAGACATGAATAAGGACCCGACATGCCCCTTACTAGTAGGAAGAGGATTCTTAGCTACCGCTAGTGCCATCATCGATTGTAAGATGTCCAAAATAGTGGTAGGAGAAGGGAGTGCTAGGTCAATTTACGATGTCAAAAAACATACGTACTACAAAGAAGAGGAAATCCCACATGAGATTAAGTTGGATAGAGAGCCTTCTAGATATGGACCTTGGATAGATAAGAACCTCATAGGCCCCCAAAGACCTTTTTACCTAGATGAAGCCTTCACTAGTAAAGCAACTTTCCAAGAAAAAGAAATGGCTAGGGATCTGGAAGTGAACCCGTTCAAGGACGCCTTAGTATTTAGAAAGATGACCGAGTTCTTAGGAAGCTTGCCCGTCAACCTTGTCATGAATAAGTGGAAAGTTGAGAAATCTAAACACAAATGGGATTGGGATAGACCGCCTAGTGACGGTAATGGAGAATGGCACATTAGGATAACAATCTATGATCCCGATGGAAAAAAGTTTGAAAAGGCATATCTAACCGAGCGTACTATCAGGAACTTAAATGATAAGTTTGATCCTTATGACATTGTGGAGGATAGGCTTACTTATATAGGTACGTAGGAGCACGACTACGAGTCTAGCTACAAGACTCTTAAATAAAGAAAAGCGCTTCGTGGGAGGCAACCCATGCTTAATTGTTTGCTTGTTAGTGTCATATATCTTTTATCGATCGTTTATTCTCATGTTTAAATTTGTAAAAATGCTTTATTTTGTTTTTAACCTCGTCTTAATTGCATATAAAGGTATTTTACATAAGGGATAAGTGTAGGGAGGATTACACACGTTTTCAAGGAAACGTAAACATGAGAATAACAATTCATTAAAAGATATATTTGTGTGTTTGTTCGAGTCAAATGCTTGTATCGAGTCATAATGGATGTTTTGCAGAATTTTATTCCAGATTCTAAAGATGTAAGTTTTCCAGAATTTTTTCCAGAAAATCGCAGACCAGTTTTTGTCAGGATCGCAACCTAACGGCGTCAGGAAGGAGTAAAAACAACAGATTACTTTTTTCTCGTTTTCTGAGCTACTTAAAAAAAATTGGAATTTTCCAAGTCTTAATTTTCCAGAAATTTTGTAAACATCCATTCCACAAGCATTATATCTTAGTTTAAATCGAGTCTTATATATATTATTACCGCCGATTTTACGCGAAGGTTTCGTTTGTTTCTTCAAGTGTGCAGGTTTAATTTATCAAGAAGAAGTTACATAAGATTGGAAGGAGCTTTTCACGCATAAATTCTTCTTGGAAAGAATTTAACCACTACTTCACACACGGATCCTACCGAGCTAATCAGGGGAGTACTAGTTTCTTTCATTTTTAATTACCTTCCAATTATCATAACTTTGATACTTTCGGGGAACATTGGGGACAATGTTCAGTTTAAGTGTAGGGAGGGAAAATAAAACGGGAACTTTGAAACTATGCTTATCCTTGATTATTTGCTTTGTCCAATTACACTTTTGTAATAAACCATGAGAAAATATCGGTTAGGGTAATTTTAGCACCAAATTTAAAATTTTTTATGACATATAGGAGTGGGCCATTAGTCTTAACAAAAGCGTCTCACGGATAGGAAGTTACATGACTAGCACAAAAACCCTTTACCACCTAAATTCCACCCAAAATGTGAGGATCGCCCTTAGATTAGTAGGAATTAAAGCATTAATCTTTAATGCTTAGAGTGTAAACCGGTAGTATATTAGATTCTAGAACTTGTTTTGTGATGCATTCCGAGATCGCTAGTAAGACTACACTTGTGTAGTTAGGAATAACGAAATGATAAGAGGCATTAGGATAACCCTTGTTTGATACCCGTAATATAATTACTTCTTCCACATCGGTTGAGTAATTCCCCCACACCCTTTGCGTTGTACTCATCTTTGGTACACGATACCCTTAGTTAACCCCTCAGAGCCTATCCTTTTCGCGGTTCTCGTGATGTTTCAGTTTTTCCGAAATATCAATGAAGAGCATTGTTTACACCCCACCCCCAGATGTACACCCAAATCGCCTTAGCCTACCTTGTATGCACTCACTTTTAGTGCATTATTGTTATCATCTTAAACCCTTAGTTCAATTATCTAGTTGCTTGCATGAGTTGCTAAGTCGAGTCATATCCTTTGTATACAGTTTTGGGATGATTGGGATTCATGGGAAAAGTTAAAGTTTATGAAATGACGGGAAAGGAACGTTAAATTCAAATTCCCTTTGTTTGCGTAATAATGTACCCCAAGTGTTTTGATCTTTTCAATTCGGGTCAAATTAGTGTTAGAGTAATAAAAACTCAAGTGTAGGGATGTGCCTATAAATCCCTATCATTTTGATGTTACCGTAGAGGATGGTAGAGTAAAAGTGTATGAAAAAAAAAAAAAAAAAAAAAAAAAAAAAACATACGGGCTACCATCTTACATCTATCCTTTAATTTTATGTTTGTTTATTTCAGTTAGCTAGAGTTTAGAGTGTCGATTCTTGGCATAGCAACGCCATTCTTCGTATGCTTATAACATAAGAGATTTTTGACTTGCCACCACTATATAGCCTATCCCACCAAACCCTTTGTTTCCCTACCGTAAGCCTAACATTACAACCCTTTAAAGACCTCTTTGATAGTCTTTCCTAGGTGCTTATGCCAAAGCGATGGAGGTTTGATCTATTCTCAAGCCTATGGTAATCTATGTATTAGGACCGGTTAATGAGTGTTTATCTTCCATTTCCAATTTGTTATATTTCATATACACCCGAGAGAGATGTGAGTATCCAAACACCCTATGTGAGGTGCTAGTATGTAATTTCCGTGCTTGTTATGACTTTTGCGGGGCTTATATGTGTTGTGGACTGTTTTAAACCAATGCTTCATGATCTCTAACTTATAAACTATTTGGCTAAAAGCACATTTGCTTGAGGACTAGCAAATACCAAGTGTAGGGATATTTGATAAGGTTTTAAAAGGTACCTTTTTGAGGGGTCGTTTAAGCCCTTATTTGATCACTTTTGTATCCGTTATTGTTTAATATCGTTCCTTTTCACTTTTTAGGTCTCTTGAAGGCAAAATGCTGGAATGGCACTTATTTAGACGAAAAGGCGCGATTATACGAAGAAAATGGCCAAAGTCAGAATCGAGACACTCAAAGCTGCTGAAAACATAAGGTGACGGCGTCAGGTGTTAATTGTGACGCCGTTGAAGGATCTTTGTGACGGGACAGAAGCCAAAACTCCCATTTTCAAGTGACGACGTCAAGTTATAAAAGAGTAGGTCGTCGCAACTCAGACGGCCTAGATGTAATCCAAACGGCGTCAGAAGCTGAAGAGGACGGCGTCACAAGCATAAGGTGACGCCGTCTCAAGTCTAACGTGGCCAAGATGAAACCCTAATGACGGCGACACGACGGCGTCACAAAACATAAAGTGACGCCGTCGCATGTGTAATATTATATATAGAATCCGAATTTTTCAGTATTAAGTGTGTAGTCTTTTGGAGTAAAAACCTAAACCGAACCAAGGCTGTCTTGTACAGTATTTTAGGGTTCCAAACCCTATCTTACACCAAGATAAGTGTTTTACTTCATTAATACAATTATGTCTTTGATTAATTGTGTGTATGCTTGCATGTTTTCCATGTCCGGCTAATTTACTTGTGTGTTTGCTTAGGGAATATGAAACTTAATTATTGAATATTGATTGGTTGTTTCTTATCTTAGTTGGTTAATGATCTAGTAATGCGATAGGTCATTCGTTGTGTACTTAATGCTTGATTAAATCTTTGTGAACCTTAGAATATGACTCCTTGAGTAGTTGTAAGCTAAACCATCCAAAGAGTGCCTTAGAGTAAGAGTTTATTATCCCTAGTGGGTTTTGTAGACGAGACCCTTTGGTAAGTTTAAAGAGTTAGGGAGAAATGCATACCCTACAACCTTAGACACACAACGCAACTAGGAATAAGGACGTGACAATTCAACCACCAATAGGAGATAATTAAGGAGTAGTAAAACCTAAGTAAACACATCTTTAAACTATCATACGAGCACACATTAATTAGACATAGACTACATACACCTTAGATTAGATAATTAGATAAGTAGATTAATCGGTAGCAATACCAACCCCCCCAAATTCAAACCCCGAGATTCGTACATTTCCTTTCCTTAAAAAATATAAAAAGATAAAAAAATAATCTTCCTCAACCACAACCTTAGCGTAGTAACTTCTCACTAGCATTCCTATTCCCCTAGAGAACGATATCAATACCCGTGGCTTACCCTAATACTACACTACAACGATTAGTTTCATTGCCTAGGGTGTTGAAAAACTTTCTCGACGAAAAGGAAGTTCCTTTGACCCCGAACGACGCGTGTAGCGTTATCAATTTATTAGTAAAAATAAAGTATTTTGAACATATAGACTTATCGTAGTCTTGTGTTGGTCACAGGGAAAATTACAAGTTACTACCGGTTATTGTATTTGCTTTTACATTACGGAAAAACTCAAATGGTCAAAAGTCAAAGTCAAAAGTCAACTTTAAAAAGTCAAAGGGTAAAATAGTCATTTTACCTTATGAAAAGTTATGGTTTGTTACAGTCTCTACTCCTTATGGGAATTCCGTCCCGGAATTCAGTGTGTGTTGTCTGATGTTGAAGTGTCTAGGAAAATGTGGATGTATGCGCCGAATTTTAATCTCTGCGTTCTCAAGTTTCTGGTCATAGAATGTGTTATGTACCATTCTAAGTTTTTGGTGGTGGCTTAAGTTGATAATCTAAATCGTTTTGTTAAAATCTTATAGAGTCCAATATACCTCAAGTTTGGCTTTTCCCGATTCTCAAAACGAATCATATCTTATTGTATTTGAGGCTTTCAACAAAACCTTAATTTCTAACATGGAGTTTTGGGTAAATATTAACGCCTTACATATATGAAATTTTTTTAGGCGATAGTGTGCGGCATGCAGCTTAATTTGTATTTGTATGGCTTCATTAGTTGTTTCGTGTGTGATCTATGAACACCTTAGTCCAGCAAATGGTTTACTGACACTTTTGTCTATATAGTGCCTTAAATGGAATAGTTTTTGTGGAGTCCCAAAGCTTGGATCTAGAACACTTAGTTTGTAAATGTGTAGCTGCCTTGGATAGTTCGAAAACAACAATGAGAAACTTTATTGTAGATACACACAAGTATACGGAATCTACTTGAATGTACTTTAGAAGATTAAAGTAAACACAAATGTAACACCAACAGCTTCAATATTATTGATTAATAATACGAGTACTCTCCTAGTACTAGGGTTTACAACCTTGAAGCTTTTCTTAAAATAGCTAGAGTATTGGTATATGCTTAACCTTGCTAGGATCTCCCTTTATACACTAAGGAGATCCCTTACAGAGATAACTATGCATTAAGTATATCATATCTTCTATTGGCATAGAAGATATGATGTTACAACCCTTACACGACATACTTAATATAGAACAATACAAACTCAAGACTATCAGTACTAACATTTGCACTATCAGTACTAACTAGTTAATACTTCTCTAACATCACTATCAGTACTAACTTTAATACTATAAGTATTAACTCCCAGAAGTGAATTTCCCAACAATCCTCCCCTAAACTTGTGATTGGGTTTCTGAATCACAAGTTTCTTCAGACTTTGAGGATTCTACCAAACTTCACTTTCTTCTAATAGGTCTTCCAGCTTGGTCAAAGATCTTTGTCAGCAACTCCTTAGCCATTTCAACTACATTTCACATCTTTAGCCCAGCATCCAGCATTTGTAGAAGGGTTCCTAGTGCAAGTGGGTAGGTTCTTTCAACCAACATATAGATATCATTTCCATTGCATGTAGTAACCAAGTATAGTCCACATGAATCAAGTAAGGTCCAACTGAGAGCTTCATCACCAAGTTGGAATTTCCATTGTTCTCCTGTTGGAGCAGGTTCAAATATGTTCTGGAGTTCATAAAGTAGCTCCAGATCCTTTTCATTATCTGGATCTCTGTTCTTGAACCTGTTTTTGACTAACTCTCATAGCTTGAGTATATCATCCCTATCAATGGATGCAAATAGATCCAATAAGTACAAATAAGCACTTGTCCTTCCACCAGTTCTGTGAATCCTCCAATGCCTCTTTCCATCTTCAATGTAGATATCCCAGTTGAGAATTGGGTATCTGGTATTGCCGGGCTCTGAGTATAATGCTTCTTCTGGAGCTTCAATTAGCATCATCTTATTGAGTTCTTCTTCAGTAAGTCCACCTTCATGTTCATCAAAGGCTTTCAGTCTTTTAGGTGTAGATGAAGAAGCTCCTTCTTCAGATGGTCTTTTGTAGCTTCCAATAGGTTGTGACCTCTCAACAATATCATCATATTGCATAGGTCTGAAGTCAAGAAATCTTCTTTGAATGGGGTCAGCAAGTCTTTGAAGAGTCTCCCAAGACAGTTGATTAAGCTGCTTCAGTGTTCTCCTATCTTCACCTTGATATCTGATGTACTTACAGAGATACATCTTTTGCTGACTCTTGTTTAGAGGCTTTGAGGCTTTTTCAATTTCTCTTTGCTGTCTGAACTGACTCTGTCTTCTAGCCAAGATCTCACTGAACAACTGAGCTGCTTCATTGATACTTGTACACGGATCTTGTTGCAGCTTCTGTTGTACCTCCTTGGTTGCCTCTACTTTAGCTCTCATGTCATCCCATGTTTTCCAGTCTTGATCCAGTTTAGCCAGTCTTTTCTTTTCTTTCTTTGCATCTTCTTTCTGCAACTCCTCCTCATCCCATTATTCTACAAGCTTCCTTGTTGCCTCTTCATTCATCCTTTCAATTTCTTTCTTCTTCTTTGGTACTTCCACCAATATGCCCTTTCCTTTATCTTTGGGATCAATCTTTGGAGCTGAAGAGGTTGGTGAAGCTGGAGCACCTCTTTCTTGGATTACAACTCCCTTTTCTTTAGGCTTGGGTGCTGCTGACTTGGTCTTCTTCCTTAGATACAAAACAGGAGGCTTTTTTTAAGTAGGAGAGATAGGAACATTTTTCTTCAAGCTCTGAAGTCCCAATACAGCATGTTTCTCTCTTTCTTCTTCATCACTAACTTCATTAGGAATGGTAGTGATGGTAGTGGCCTCTGTTGTTGTTGCTTGTTGTAAATCAGCAGCTATCTGAACAATTGGGCTTAGTACTGATTGTAGAACACTAGGAGTACTAACCATAGTACTATCAGTACTAACTACAACACTGACAATACTAACTGGGATAGTACTGATAGTGCATGTAGGAGTACTAAGTACTTCTTCTGCATCAATGGTGATCTATACTTCTTCTTCATCAGCAAAAGGACTTTGAAAAACTGCACCACCTTGCCATTGACCAAATTTTCTTCTGCCTTGAATATCAGAATTCCTCCTCTATTTGGTAGAATCCTCTGTGGAGGTACTTGAGACTCTGAACTTGGCCATTCTTGGGGCAATGACTGGAGATGTTGCTGCAGTAGGCTTGGAGAGAAGCTTGACCTGATGCTCTAGCTTTTTCATCTTTAGGAGCATCCTGGTATGAACTTTTGCAGCAGCTTTATTTTGTTCATGCAAAGCATTCTCTAGAATGTTCACCTTTCTGCATAAAAATCTGTACAATTCCGTCATATCCTTAAGTGATAAGCTGCCCTCACCACTTCCAGCTGTGTTACCTGCTGAGAGAGGTGGGTCACTGGGCAATCGAGAGGCACTCCCAGGCCTAGCCTGAGCAGATACACCCCCCTTTTAACCTTTGCCTGGGTCCACCCTATGAGTAGTGCTCACTAGGTGTTGGCATGGGTTGGGTCTTATTTATGTTACCACTATCCTCACCAGCTTCTAAGCTTGGTTGAGTAGTGGCAGCCCTTACCATTCTATCTCCTACAGCAACTGAGATAGGCTCATCTGGTACAATGTTAGGAGGAGAATGGGGCTGAGATGTCCCACCCTCCTGTCTGGAGTGGCTACTGGTTGATGAAATTTGTTGATTGGGAGAGTTATCAGGATCTATGGGTGTGTGTTGGGAGCCACCTGTGCTTGATGGTCCTTCAACCTCTGCAATAAGCATGTTTTGAAATAAAGGCACTACAACCCCACTATATCCTACCACAGCCCTTAACATATTTGAAAATACCTTGGCTGTGAGTATTTTTTATGGATAAATATTTTTGTGAGGCTGCAAGTTTGTCTCTGAAGATCCAAAAATATTTGTATGAACCTGGGATACATCAAAAACTTGGTTTTTCTAACTGCATTTTTAAGCATACCCTCAAAAATATAATTTGAAAAATTGAACACCCTGCCTGTTGCAAGGCAGATCAAGGCTATGGCTATGTTTGTAGGAAAAGCATCCCAGCCAGTCCTTTTGTGACTCAAGCAATGTAAGAGTGTATGAATTAGAAACCTCCTTTGTAGGGAAAACTGACTTTTGTGAAAGTTGAAAGTATTGTCATGTATGTACCCCATCAATGAGAGTTGGTCAATTATTTTAGTGGCTGGCAAAGTGCTAATACCTTCAGCATCTCTAAGATGAAGATGTTCTCTTAGAGAAGCTTCGGTAATAACAATTTGTGTGCCATCCACTGTGCCAATTAGCTGTTGTACCCCTTCCTCAGTTGTTGAGGCAATAGCAGTTTGCCAAAACTTTCTGACAGGGGTACATAAGATACTAGGGTTTAAGAGTAAAGCAAACCTGATGCTGCTTCTGTTTAGAAAAGCTACTATCTCAGTGAATTCTTCATTGCCTTCTGGCAAGTCCAAGCACGCCACCATGTTGTGCTTATCGACAAAATCAAGAGGAGCCATGAGCAAGAAGAATAAGGGTTAGTTAAGTGGGATTGGATCGCAAAAGCCTTTAGTGAATTGTGGTGAAAGCAATTGGAAAGATATGCAATATATAGAGAGTTGGAGAATTTTAGTTGAACCGCCTTGTAAATCTTTATGGTAATAAGTGAAGAGAAACCAATTAGGAAACCCTTATATAAAGAAACAGACGGTAACAACTCAATTTGCAAAAGTAATCATTCCATAACAGACTTTTGGAATAAGTACTAACGGCTAGTTCATCAGTACTAACTATGCTTATCAGTACTAAATTATAACCATCAGTATTAACTTTACCCATCAGTATTATATCATTGTTTGGAAACTATAATACTGAAACCCCAATTTTAAAGGGATTAAGTGTGGTGACAGACACTTAATCAAGGTCGGCCTTACATGGCCTCTAGTTTGGTGAAAACCAATGGTTTCAATGCATATCACTGCCTATGATGGATAGTCCCATTAAAAGGGCCTTCCTGACAGGGTTTACAGTTCGTGGCAGGTGTTGCCACCAACAAAAGTGTTAGATTCACGGTTGCTTGTTGTTCTCTAAGCCAGATGCCCTTGGGCTAATCACACTATATGTAAACAGATAGAATGGCAAAGAGTGGGTTAGTGCAGAATGACCTAACCAACTGAAACCATCAATTCATGTTCATTACTACCACAAGATGCCACATAATGCTTTGGCATCACGAAATCCAGAGTTACAGCAAGTTCCATCATGTGGTTGCATCAGAATGAGCATAAGGGAGAGAACCACACTTGCTGTAACAATCAGTCACCAAATTTCATCCATACTGCTTGTGCTAAACCTGAAAAGTTAGTCCAAAACCAAGAAAATACAATCCAAGAGATTTTCTTGCCAATTCGTATTAACTTAACACAATCAGTATTAACCAGATAACAATCAGTACTAACCACCAGTTGACAAAACTTTACAAAAATAGAGACAGATAAGACATATTATGGATGAAGCATCCCAATACTTGTGACCAAGTACTGAAACCTTCCCAATTCAAAAGCTTTTGTTAAAAGATCAGCAACATTAAACTCAATATCAATCCTATCAACCTGAATAAGTTTCTTTTCATTGCAGTCCCTTATAAAGTGATGTCTTATCTCAATGTGTTTAGTTTTAGAATGAGCAACTTGATTTTTTATAATACATATAGTATTGTTGTTATCTATGTAAATGATAGTGCCCATATAATTATACTCATAGTCAAGCATCTGATTCTGGATCCAGAGGACTTGACCACAGCATCTTGCAGCAGCTACATACTCAGCCTCAGTTGTAGAGTTTGCCACAATGCTTTGCATCTTGCACTGCCATGAAATCAACCTATCACCAAGAAATTGACATCCTCCTGTGGTTGACTTCCTATCAAGACTTGCCCCAGCATAGTCACTGTCAGAGTAAGCTACCAGATCAAAGGGAGAGTCCTTGGGATACCAAAGGCCTAGGTGAGCATGGCCTTTCAGATATCTAAAGATTCTTTTAATAGCATGCATGTGAGAGAGCTTTGGAGAGACTTGAAACCTTACATAGGCACACACTGCAAACATAATATCTGGTCTTGAGGCAGTCAAATGCATCAATGATCCAGTCATTGACCTGTAGAGATGCTGATCAACTTCTTCACCATCAGCATTTGGAAGTAATGGCTTATTGTGTTCCATAGGAGTGCTTGCAATCTTTGTATTTTCATAGCCAAACTTCACCAAAATCTCCTTGACATACTTATCCTGACTAATAAATATGCCATCAGTCTTTTGTTTAACCTGGAGCCCAAGAAAGAAGGTGAGTTCTTCCATAGAACTCATCTTAAACCTATCATGCATCAATTTTTCAAACTCTCTGCATAGATCCTGCTTGGTTGAGCCAAAAATAATGTCATCTACATATATCTGAACCAATAGGATATCATTCTTCACATTCTTGATGAATAGAGTCTGATCAATCTTCCCTCTTCTGAAGTTATTGCCCAAAAGATACTTGGCTAATGTTTCATACCAAGCTCTTGGGGCCTGATGCAGACCATATAGTGCCTTTTGTACCTTGTAAACTTTGTCAGGAAAGGTTGGATCTTCAAAACCAGGAGGTTGACAGACATATACTTCTTCTTTAATCTTCCCATAAAGGAAAGCACTCTTCACATCCATCTGGTATACTGTGAAGTCTTTATATGATGCATAGGCCAGGAATAGTCGAATAGCTTCAATCCTTGCCACTGGAGCAAAGACCTCTTCATAGTCAATCCCTTCCTGTTGTGTATACCCGTGACCCACCAGTCTAGCCTTGTTCCTTATTACCACACCCCTTTCATCTTTCTTGTTTTTGAAGACCCATTTAGTGCCAATAGCTCTCTTGCCTTCAGGAAGATCCAACAGAACCCATACATTTTGAAGTTTGAATTAGATAAGCTCTTCTTGCATTGCTTCTACCCAGGATTCATCTTCAAGAGCTTTGTAAACTTTCTTTGGTTCTGCTTGGGAAACAAAACAAGCAAAGAGACATTTTTGTGTGTCTCCATGGATCCTTTCTTCATAAATGGCAGTGAAGAATCCAGTCTCACTATGCTGAACTTTAGATCTTGTTGTTCTTTCAGCATTGACATCCCCAATAACATTTTCCAAGGGAAGATCCTGATTGATTCTTCTGTGTGGTGTAGTAGGAACAACATAAGATGAAGCTATATTAGTAAAATCAATCTCATCAGCTTCACCATAGGGATCAGGAACCTCTGTATTAACTGATGGAATGGAATGAGGACCATCAGTACTAGATTTTGGCTCATCAGTACTAACATGTGGCTTATCAGTATTAACCACATTAGTACTGATCACTTGAGGTTCTATCAGTGTGTCATATGTATTGGTTACACCTCCTTCAGCATTAGAATTAGTTGACTTTTGAGGTTGATCATCATCTTTGTTTGCCTCCCCTAAAGAAGTGCTTCCAACTGAGTTGTCCTTCCAAATGGGCAATAGGATGCAGTCATCATCAACATCAGAATTTGCATCAGGACCTTGCTTTTCTCCTGCAATAATGTTAGAATCCTCAAAAACATGCACATAGTTCATAGATTCTGTTAGCATATCAATATCAAAAAGCCATTTTGGTCCTTGCCCCTCTACACTAGGTTTATCCTCAAGAAACTCTATGTGTAGATTCTCCTCTATCCTTCTTGTTCTAGAATTATAAACCCTAAAGGCTTTACTATTCAATGAGTAGCCAACCAGATATCCACTATCAGATTTTCCATCAAACTTACCTAAATGGTCAATGGTATTGAGAATAGAGACATGACACCCAAAAGGTTTAAGAAAGTCTAGGGTAGGCTTTCTACCTAAAAATAGCTAGAGGGATTCTTGCCATGGGGCTTTACTATCAGTACCTTGTTCTGAACATAACAAGCAGTATTAACTGCCTCAGCCCAAAATGTTGTGGGTAACTTGTAATCTGCTAACATAGTCCTAGCAGCCTCAATCAATGTCCTATTTCTCCTTTCAGCAACCCCATTTTGCTGAGGAGTCCTAGCTACACTATATTCTCTTTTAATACATTTAAGTTGACAGAAATCATTCATCACTTGGTTTTTAAATTTTGTCCCATTATCACACCTAATGATTTTAACTTTCTTATCAACTAGGTTCTCTACTGTAGTTATGTATGACTTAAGGATTTCACTGGTCTCATCCTTAGTATTCATGAAGAAAACCCAAGTAAATCTGCTAAAATCATCAGTCACAACCAAACAATACTTCTTAAAATTTAGGCTGCTAACAGAGGTGGGGCCAAATAAGTCCATGTGCAGCATATGAAGTGGTTAGGTGATAGAGTTAAAAACCTTGGGCTTACAAGAGGCTCTATTCTGCTTCCCTTTGAGGCATGCAATACATGTCTGTTTATTTTCAAATCTTTTTGAAGGTAAACCTCTTACAAGGTTATTTTTAGCTAAAAGATTTATTACCTTAAAGTTCACATGACCTAGCCTTCTATGCCATAACATAGATTCACCCAAAGAAGCTGTAGCAACTAAACATGTGAGGTTTTCTTTGGGCACTATGTTTTTCATACTTACACTGTACATATTGCTTTTCCTAGGGAACTTAAGAAGCACCTCATCTTCACTAGGCAACTTAAAATTAGGAGATAAAACCAAGCAATCAGTATCTGTGAATAGAACAAAATTCTTCTTGTCACACATTTGTGACACACTGAGAAGATTGTATTTGAGTTCTTTCATATAGTACACATCTTCAAAGTCCAAATTACCAGTCTTGATTGTGCCTTTACCAGTAATTCTTCCACCAATTCCTCCTCCAAAAGAAACATGTCCTCCATTCAAATCAGTGAAGTCTGAAAGATAAGATAGATTTCCAGTCATGTGCCTGGAGCACCCACTGTCTGAATAGCCAAGATCATCATTATTGTTGGAATGTACCTGCACACTTACTTGGATCTGCCTCGTGCATCAATGTAATCATATTTCTTGAGAGTAGTCTTTCTAACCCAACAAGCTAAGGGCTTAACAGCATTGCCCTTGATTCCCTTAGCAGCACTCACTTTAGAACCAGCAGATTTTATTTTAGGCTTAAAAGTATTAACTTTTGGCCTATCAATATTAAGTTTTGGCTCATAAGTACTAACCTTTTTCTTGTAAAACTTGATTTGTTCATCATAAGATTTAAAGGTTTGTGTTGTTCTAACATTAAAGGGCATTGGTGAAGTAGATGGTGATTTAGAAAAAATTCTTTTGGGTCTTTCACCAAATACTCTGGGTTGTGGTCTAGCAGTATTAACTGGCTTTGTAGTATTCAAAGATTTTATGCCAGTTTTAAGAAGAACTGCTCTTGGGGTCATGATGGGTTGAGGTCTCACGGGGTGTCTGCATTGAGCCTGCAGATGAAAAAAATTTTCAAAAAAACAAAGCAAGATTTATTATACAAGACAAATTCATCTCCTAGTTGCTCAGATTTTAGCTGGTTCCAGTTTCTTTTGTTACCTCTAGGAGTAGTTGACCTGTTTCTATACATCTCAGCATATTTTACTGGTTTCCTAACAGGTTTGTCAGTTGGTTCTACATGTTTAGTTGCCTGTTGTTGCTTTGGTTCTCCAGACTCTACACTTGTCTTTTTATTTTCAAACACATATACCTCAGGTAAGGAAGTGTCACTGGCACTTTCAAAGGTCTTATCAGTCTTTTCAGCCTTGGACCCAATGGTTTATGGACAAATGTGGGTGCCTTAAACTCTTCGAAGCCAGTGTATTCAAGATCTATGCCAGGAGGTGAGGGAATACCTCTGAATGGTGGTGGTGCTGTCTTATAACGCATACCAGATTTGGCTTTGCCAAATAGTACTTTTTCAAGGTATTTATCAATTCTCTTTGAGTTATAATGATGTGTGTCTTAAAGAGTATCAATGCTTAGTTCTATGTTGTCCTTAATTTGTGTGACTCTTTCTAGTTCTTCTTTTAACACAGTTATGGTGGTGTCTTTAAAAGAAATTTCCCTATTAAGTACAGCAGTTGCTTCAGTAAACTTTGACTCATTTTATTTATAATGCATAATTTGTTTTTCTAAAACTGCTAAGCCTCTTTTATGATTTGCTAAATTATAACTGGTTTTGGAAAACTCTTCAGCTAGTTTATCATATTGAGCTTTAAGAGACTCATATTCACTTAATGAGACACATGTATCTGAGCAATTTGATTTAGTAAGTACCTCAGATACCAAAGCCATATTGATTGGACTCTCCTCATCATCAGCCATGAAGCTCCAATCATACCCAGCACCATCAATAGACACCATTTCCTTAGAGGAAGAGTCATTGGTTTCACTACTCGTTCCTTTCTTCCTAAGGCTTCTGCATTCTGTGGCAAAATGCCCAAGCTTGCCATAGTTGTAGCATTCTACCTTTCCTTTGTCAAACCCAACAGTATCTCCATCATTGATCTTAATTTGCCTACCATTTCTCTTCATGAACCTTCTTTCCCTCATACTGATCAAGGCAATGTTCCACTTGATATCCATCTCTTCCATATCATCCTCATCGATCTGTCTCAGGTCATCATGAGTGATCTGAGACCTATGTTCTTGCTCAGAGATGAAAGCATAGATTGTACTTTCATTGATTCCTACTGCAGTGGTAACTAAGCAATTAGTATTAATATTTAGTACTAGAAGTACTAACACCAAAACTATCCTTATCAGCACTAGTGACTGGATGAGCCACAAAAGCTATGTTTTGTGATCCAGCACTGGAAGATGTAGTAGTAGCTCTCTTCATATCTTGTTCAATCACCTTAAAGCTATTGAACAGATTATCCAATCCTATAGTTTCAAATTCTGCCTTGTTCTTCCATACAATGACATGAGTGTCCCATTTTGGTGATGAAAAACTTCTAACAAACCTGAGATTGATGTCCTCCTGAGGGATGTCCACACCCAATATAGCTAGTTGACTGACAAGCTTTTGAAGCCTATTGTAAACTGAGTCAATAGACTCAGGTGCACCAGCAATGAAGTTTTTAAATTCTTGCTTCAAAAGAGCTTTCTAAGTCTTCTTGGTGACAGAGTTCCCACCAAATCTTGTTTCAATGGCTTTGAACAAGGATTGAGCATCCTTGTGTTTGCTGAAGGTGAGTTGATGATCATCAGGTAATGCCATAAGAAGGAGACTTCTGACCTTGACATCATTGCCTCTTAGAGCCATTTCTTCATTAGTGATGGGATCACTTTTGTCCTTAAGGACTACTTTGCCAGCTACTTCTTCAGAAACAATGGATTTGTAGGAGTCTCCATTGATCACAATGTTCCACAACTTAAAGTCAAGCACCAAAAAGTATTGCTCTATGTGCATCCTCCAGAGTTCATACTCATTAGGCTGCAACTTAGGAACTCTGGTAACAGCACTGGATTTGCTTGAATCAAAATCCATTTCTTCAGATTTGTCACACAGGATCTTCTAAAAACAAAGCTTCAGGACACAATCTCTTATATCAATTGTGGAGTCCCAAACCTTGGATCTAGAACACTTAGCTTGTAAACGTGTAGATGCCTTAGATAGTTCTAAAACAACAATGAGAAACTTTGTTGTAGATACAGACAAGTATGCGGAATCTACTTGAATGTACTTTAGAAGATTAAAGTAAACACAAATGTAACACCAACAGCTTCAATATTATTGATTAATAATACGAGTACTCTCCTAGTACTAGGGTTTACAACCTTGAAGCTTTTCTTAAAACGGCTAGAGTATTGGTATATGCTTAACCTAGCTAGGATCTCCTTTTATAGACTAAGGAGATCCCTTACAGAGATAACTATGCATTAAGTATATCATATCTTCTATTGGTATAAAATATATGTTGTTACAACCGTTACACGACATACTTAATATAGAACAGTACAAACTCAAGACTATCAGTACTAACATTTGAACTATCAGTACTAACTAGTTAATACTTTTCTAACATCAATATCAGTACTAACTTTAATACTATAAGTATTAACGCCCAGAAGTGAATTTCCCAACAGTTTTGTTTTTGTTACGGTAATTGTTGTTAATCAATGGTGTAAGATATTGTTTATATGAAATGGTTTATAATGATGTGATAATTGTCGTTGTAGGAAAGTCTTGATAGTGGCAAGTGGTTATCCAAACCATTTCCAAAGTTGATCATGTCTTAGTTAGTTTTGAGATGAAGGCTATATCGTATAGTGTTTATGTCTACTAGTGTTTGAAAGAAACGTGATACTGTGAAGTTGTACATACTGACTTATAATGGGGTTTAAATAATGAAGTTATATGTTGATTATTAGGAGAGTGGAGTGTATGTTTACCATTTATTCTTTGGTACAGATGTCAAGTTTGCTTTAAAATCATAAATAAATCTTAAAGGATTATGGCGGAATGATATCCTTGAAACCTAAACAGGCTAGTACTTCTAAGAAATGAGAAGATTTGATGACTATCCCGAGATAGTAGTTAGGATTATTTCATAAATGAAAACTTTCAAGAATGAAATTAGGTAGTATAAATAAGTATTAAGATCTCGCTGAGTGGTAAAACACTATCATGTCTCTAGATATTTTTAATGAATTCTAGCGGTTTATTGTGTTTAAGTAGGAAATTAACCTGAATATAACCCTTGTATAACTATTCTCAGTGTTTGAAAAATTTAAGTCGAACATAGTTGATCAGACTATGTTCCACTATCCTTAGGTTAAATATAGGTGATTAGGCTATATTTAGCCGAGGTTCGATAAATTTTTCCAAATACCTAAATTAGGTATACTTGTGATATGTCCATAGATTTTGAGATATTGTCCACTAAGCAAAGGCGATATCAAACCACTCAGTTGCAAGTCCCAGCCATAAAAGACTTGCAACCTATGTTTTCACATTCCATTGCATAGAAGATAGTATGGGTAGATACATGTGGAAAGGAAATCTTAAGTAATTCTAAAGTAGTTCATACTTTGCCAGGATAACGGACATTTAACAATAAAGGTTTCAAAAGAGAATTTTGTTGAATGTAGAGAAAGTTGTTGAACTTCAGCTTTTATAGATGATGAATTAGTTTGTCCTTTAGAAATTCCATTTCTTGTATTTCCATTAGGGAAATTGATAGATTGTGACGGGTTTCATGTAAAACAATATCACATAAGGTTTTATAAAATAATTTCTAAAGTCTATTGTATAATTTACAATGTTTGCTAAGTAAATTAGACCATTGTGTAACTCATAATGTCTGAGAAGTAGCTGAGACCATTGTGCAACTTACAATGTCTGAGAAATAGTTGAGACCATTGTGCAATTCACAATGTCTAGGAAATAATAGAGACCATTGTTTAATTCACAATGACTAAGAAATAATAGAGACCATTGTGCAATTCACAATGTCTGGAAAGTAAATGAGACCACTGTTTCACTCATAGTGTCTGAGGATGAAATAGAGACCACTGTAGGATTTGCAGTGTTTGAGAGTGTAATAAAGACCACTGTATCTCACAGTGTCTTGAAAAATGAATGAGACCATTGTATCTCACAATGTCTGGGAAGTAGGAAAGACCATTGTAATCAGTTACAATGTCTTTGATAAAGTTTCGTAATCCTAAAATGCACGAGTAGATGCATGATTGGGAGATTGGGAAAATATGATTGTGCCATAATGCCTTACAATAGGCATACGCAGATATGTTTCGTACATCGTTTATGACTGAAATTATGTTGAGTGTATATATCAATATTCTAGTATGTTTCTATAGCTTAAAATGCCTAAAAGTCACATAATCGTCTGGAGGATGGAAGGCACGAAGAACGGAAGGCTATAAAATGTTTTTCTTTGTACAAGTAGTTATAGTTTAGGTCACAATTAGACCCGTTTCTCTATAATTAAGGCTCTGATACCAATCTGTAACACCCTCAATTTTGTGATACGCATCGGAATTCAAACTAGGTGTTACTTCATGGCACAACAGCCATAACAATAGAAAACGAACTCTAATGGAGTCGTTTTAAAAGATTTATCATTCGATTTATATAAATATCAGAGTTTACAAAAATGAGGTCCCAAATGGTTCCAAGTTTACAAAATACATTAAATTCGTTTTCGAATGATAGTAAAATTTATAGCCTTCTTGAGTATCCGTGCTCCTCCGTGCCAGCCGTACAATATGGACCTGAAATACATGCTTAAAACTGTTAACACAAAGGTTGAGTGAAATTCATAGAGTTTAGGAAATCAGTTGAACACAACATTCGTAACGTGAGGTAATTAGTCTCACATTCATAGTTTAGAAAACAAAACAGATATTATTGCACTAAGCTCATGACACCGAAACGTTAACAGCTTTGATATAATAGTAATAGTTGCCCTAATAGGTAATTTGCCATTAAACCTATGGATCTTCAAATAAAGTGTGTTTGTTTTCCTACCCGGTCAACACAAACGGGATCCGTCAATCCCGATAGATTTATCCACATTATTCGCTTTCACTCGCAAGTGATTAATGGTTCATGATAATAGAGACTTAAGATTGGCAATAGTGGTACTTACTGCAAATAATACATTCAAGTATAATTTCAAAGCAATGTGTTCGATTTAAAATAAAGCATTTATTTCCCCCAAGGGTTTATAAAACATTTAAGTAGTAAAAAGTGGGGTTATGAACTCACAGTAGTGATCAGCAGCGGAGTGTAACGATATAATGTTATCAACGTAGAGTATGACAAGATCACGATCTTTAAAGATTACCTAAGAAAGCGTAGTATTCGTGTTTTAGTATATTGTACGTTATAAGTGTACAAGTATATGTAGTTTGTTGGCTTATGATGTTGTACATGAATCCTTAAGTTAAAATATTCCTTAAATGTTGTTTGGCTATCAAAATCAAGAGGTCGTGAAGTAGTTTAGCATAACAGTTATTATGTATAAATTTTATTCACTCAATGAGTGTTGTGATGAAAATTATTACGGCGTGTCATATTATAATGTCGTGAAATACAAAGGTTTCAAAAATAGTTTTTAAGTTAATATAAGTTCATAGGTTTAAAAAAGAGTTAAGACTTGTGAAAATGGTATTTAGATAGATTATATGTCATATGGTCATTTATTTAGTTTTGTCAAAGTCTAGTAAAGATCAATCTAATGAACAAGTTTTTGAAATAAGTTTCGGGTTAACAAACCCAAACTAGCCGTGCGGCTAAGTTACGGTTAAGCAACTTGAAACAAAAATTAAGGTCAAACCTAATGGTTATATTTAAGTTAAAATACCTTGAGACATCAGCCTTGGCTTAACCTTGGCTTTGTTTGGGCCTCAAAGAATCAATATATCACTTAAGGTTTCTTACTAAGGTTGTTTTCTACAACAACAGATCAGTTTAGTTTTTGCCGTTTTTAGGATTTTTTGTTCACTTTCTTCTTATGTGCTCCTGAGTTTTTGTAGAAAAAGTCATTCTGAGAACTTTTGGGTTTTACACTTTTGCTGATTCGGACCAGAAATAAGGGTCAAAATCGTGATTTAAAATCATATCAGCAAGCTTTTGTTTCAACACTATATTTTCATTTAGTAAAGCTTAACTAGGCATAACTTTTTAACCACAAGTCCTTTTTAAGTGATTCAAAAGCTCAAGTTCATATTTTTATAATTCTCTAACAGCTTCTTAAGCTTAATTAAGTCTAAGGTCCAAAGTTTATTTATATCAATAGTCTAATTACAAGTATTTACTTATATTTTATTGCCGAAAGTTTGGCTGCACATTCAGTCTTGCCAAAACGACCATAGGTTGAGTTCTACAACTTGTTTTGACACGCGGCTTTCGCCAAACCTTATGTTTAGGTCTTGGCTACATTTTATAAAACTGAGTCGACTTCCAGAAATGAACATAACCATGGACTTTTCCCAAATGAAATCTGGTGTGCATATTTTGACATGTTTTGCCATTTTGACTCTCATTTACTCATCGAGAGGAGTTATGATGTGCGCCACGCGGTGAAATGACTGTGAGACATAGATCTACAAGCCTATCTTACTGAATTAACCTCAAGTTTTACTGAGATGATCAGTTTAATCAAACTTTGTGACTGTTTCAGAATTCATGTTCATAGAACTTAACTAGGACTTGTTTTTGCTTGTTTTTATTGTCACAGCCTCATGTACAACATTAATTAAGACATATAACATATACTACTTATATCAAATTACATAAAATAATTATAGAGATTATTACAATCATATTTAATGACAAGAAAATAAACTCAAATCTTACAAGGATTAGGATGACAAGTTACTAGTACAACAAGAACTATTCAACCCTTAATCCTTCTAATCTCTAATCCTTGTCTTGAATCTTCAACCCACTTGATTCTAACCCTTGTTAATCACCAAATAATCATGTTTATCTCAGCCCCTAACACCTTGAATAACTCCAAATCTAACCATGGATTCACTAAAACAACACTTGGACTATGTAGAGCTCACTTAGGCCTTCATCTTTCTTGGGTAACTTATTGTTTGAATCAAAATAGTGAGTTAGGGTGAGGGATGAACGACCATGGAGGGTGGAGGAGAGGGTTTTTGGTCAACTTTGCATGTAAGGGATGAGAATGAAGTGAAGTATTAAGTGGGGGACAAGGGTGAGTATGTGTAAGTGTTGGTGAGATGAGGGAAGGCCAAGTGGCCTTGTGGCAAGCCATTGCATGCCACCTCTCATATGAGGTGGTAGTGTGTTTTATTTTGTGATAAATATTGGTTTATTAGGTGTAGTTTGGTCTCGGTAATTACTAATGTTAAGCCCTTAAGTCATGAAACTTAAAACTAGGTAACTGATGAGTGTGTAAATACTCATCATTTTTGGTCAAATCTGAACTGCAAAACATTTAAAAACGCTCAGAAATGCATCAAAATACTGAAAATATCTCAAAATTGTATTTTATATGTTTCAGATGCAAAATGTTTAAAATCAGATGAAAAATGAGCTAAGTTTGCATAATTGGCAGTTTCAGTCCCCCGACTTTCAAATCTTGACAAAAATAGTCCCTGAGCACTTATTTTAAAAGAAAAGTCACCAAAGGTCCTTTTGAAATCATATGTTGTCATATTTAGTCCTTTGGTGAAAAATGTCAAAAGTTTTGAGAAATTACAAGTTTAGTCCTTTGAGTTTCAAAAATGACAAGTTTGGTCCTTGGAATATTAGAGATTGTCAAGTTTAGCCCTTGGATTATAATTTCAGAATGTGCATTATTAGTCCCTGGAAAATCAGACATGGCAGATTTGGTCCTTGGTTTTTATGGAATTGCAAAAGTGGTCCGTGTATTATTAAACAAACCAAGCCATGACCCTTTGGACCCTTGAACCCTGCCATGACCCTTGACCCCCCTGTTTTTGACCCCCGTCCACTAATATCACCCCAAGTCAAACACCCCGGTCAAATAATTACCCCGCCCACCTTTTCCCTCCAAGTCTCCTTCCTCCCAACTGCTCTGCAAACACCAGACCTTCACCATCCTTCCAGCTCAACTCTCACTCTCCATGTCCCCTCCACCTCACCCAAACAACAAAATGCATTTAATGCATCCCCTTCCTTGCACTCAACCCTCCCCACTGGCAAATATCTTTTTCCCGCCAAAACTCATCAATGGCCAAAAATGAGTCAAGTCATCCAATGGCTCAAAATACAAGTGGGATTTGCTCAGAGATGTGAGAGAAGTACTTTTGCTATAAAAAGGAGGAAGAAGAGAGAGTGAAGAGAGTAGTTTTTAGTTTTCACTTCTGATTGGTGCAAAACCGTTAAGTTATCTCACGCAAGCTAGTCACTTGTGAATGACCAACCGTAAGAAACTCAAAACAGCTCAAACACCAAATGCAATTTAGATCAGAGGAATATAGTGGATTCCTGGGTCGTTAAGTCCCACGGAGGATGAATTGGTGTATAAACACTTGATCAGATGATAGAATGATCACTAAGGATAGTGATCAGTAAGGTTTTGAATGGATAATTACCTAAAGAAAAGATCTACAAATTACAGCGACTTAAATGCAAATTAAGAAAATTAAAAAGTTAAAATATATTAAATAAACGCTATCACTATTTTTACAGATCGATGAACGTTTATTTTATAAAACAAAATAACTTAAATAAACTATATTAACTAAAACGTAAACTCAAATTATCTAAAAACTATATTTAAAATGAAAACGTAAGTTATGTCTAAAAATTACGCGAGTGCGCAAGCAAAAACGTAAAATTTATGAAATAAAATTCCTAAAAGTGTAAAAACAATTTGTTTACGTACTATATGATAAAAGAAATTTTTAGAAAAAAGATTTATATTTTTTAGACTTTTATATTTTTTATTATGAATTAATTACTATAGAGCACTAATTAAATGTTTAAAAATACTAAAAATAACGAGAAAAATCTGAAACTTTTTGTAAAAATACTTTATACTAATACAATTTTATAAAAAATACAAAAACTGAAAAAGCTATACTAAATAAGCTAGAAATAAGCTGAAATATACGTATAAGCTAATAGAGAAAACAAAGGTTATATATTAGATAGTGCAAGATACAACCAAGACAAGTCCCAAGGGCGCATGGTATCCAGGTACACACTATCACTCTCACAAGGTGGGAGGTCTCAGGTTCGAGCCTGCCTCCCCACCTTTTTGCTAAACATTTTTTTTTCGATTTTTCTTTTTACAAACTAAATAAGCTAATAATATTAAGCAACTTTTGTAACTAGAGCTTTTTATGAAAATCACCAATAAGCTGAATTTGAGCTTATTGTTTCTTAACAGTGGGCTTTAAAGATTGAATAAGCACAAGATTATCTAAATAGCTAATAAGCTATTGGAATAAGCAAAGAGTGACTTAAATAAGCTAAGCAACAGTTAATAAGTTAGTATAGCAGCTAAATAAGCATTATCACTAAGAAATAAGCACTAATCAAGTCTAAATAAGCACTAAGTTAACTGATTTAAACAGGACACTTAAGGATTTTCTAGGCACCTTTTAGCTGAATTTTAAGCACTGAAATCAGTTTGAAAATGAAAAAGAACAATGGCACTAGCAAGCTAACCAACTACACTCTTTAAAAAGCTATTTTACAAGATTTGGCTTACACTAATAAGCTCTTGAGGAGCTTATAAAAACTGATGAAAACTGACTTATTAGTATACTAGATAAAATGGGACAATCAAAAAGCACTTAGCAGTCTAGGTAAATAAGCTAAAAATGGAAAATGAGTACTTGTAACTTTGAGACAGCTAGGTGAGCTTCTCAAAAAGCTAAATTACACAAGTTAATGATCACTAATAAGCTCTCTAAGAGCTTATGAACTAGACTACCAAATCTGTGCACAGGGGAGCTTTTCAGTTAAGGGGGTCAAAAGAAGCTACAAAATAAGCTATTTATAAGCTAAGTTTATGAAAGCTAGTATTTTTATAATTTTATTTAGCAGCTAAATATTACTATCCCAAAAGGAATTAAGCTAAAACTTAATAATGAATCCTATATAAAATTATTTATTTTATTCAAAAACGGGTATATGAAAATGTTGACTTATTAAATTACACTAAAGGTTTGACTAATATGAACTTCTAATGATCCTAGATAATCTAATATGATGTATTAAGCTAATATGAGATTGATTTATGCTAGATAAACAACTTTAAAGACAATATGTATGATTATGCATTCTAAATTTATAACAGTTAAGTAGTAGATTAAGATTAAAGATCCTTTTGACTTTTTGCTAAGCTAGGACTGGATTTAATGTTTGAACTGAGCTATATAATGCTAAAGTGACATGAAACAAATACAAATAACAACAGATAGACACTGGAATCCTAATATATCAGTAAATCCAAACACACCTTTGATTATCACTTGTCACATGAACTTCAAGGTTTTAAATGATTCTGAGTCTAAAACATATTCCAAACATTATATTATAACATATTAAGACTATTTGAGCATAAAACTTCAAGAACACAGTTAAGAAACACAGATTTGTCAGATTTGCATTTTAACTAAGTTATTTCCCAACTTTAGGCACAAGTGAATTTAATGAACAAACTGCTTATATTAAGCTATAATAACATAAGACAATAACAAAGAAACAGAAAAACATAGAAATCAAAACATGAAAAGTGATGAAACAGTAAATGGTAAAAAATGGTAAACATGGAACTCACAAGTGATCAAGGTGAAAATTGAGTACCAAGGTTCAAAAACTACTCCTAGCTTAGTGTCAATAAGCTAGAAACCAGAAAAACCATCCAGCTTAGCTTCTAATAATCCCCAGAACTGCTTATTGGACCACAGTTGACTTTCATTGACTTATATGATTTTTAGAGTAAAATCTGAGTAAAGATTTATATAAGCAATCAATAAGCTATAGGAGAGCTTATCAGAGCTTATGAGAACTTAACAACAACTGATAACAACATTCAATTTAACATGAGATTCTTTTGAAATTGAAATTTTACATAAACTGAAAAATGAAAAGAAAACTTGAAATTTATTCTTGATAAAGATTCAAATACATTCAAAAACACTTAAACAAGAACTTTAAAGCTTAATTGTACACTAGAAAACTTGAAATTATTAAAACGATTTAATCTAAACTAAACTACTCTACTTGCTTTTCTCCTCTGCTTCTTTTTCTCTCTTTATAGCCTCTTTAGGCTCCTCACATGCTTCTTAGCTTATCCCACCACCATTGGATCTCTGAAACAAATCCTAGCCATCATTTTTACTTTTGGCGCCAAAAAAGTCTTGGGCAGTTTTTCTTCAATTAAAGCTTTTGGATGGATATGGAGGTGTAAAGGAGTGGTTAGACAGGTGGGGGGATAAGTTTGGTGAGGTGGAAAGGCTGGGAGAGGTGGAAAAACCACCTGGTTTCAGGTTTACAGGGGAGGAGGAGAAGGTGTACAGTGAGCGCGGTATTTATAATTTAAACGTGAGTTGGGCTTGGGTGTTGGGCTAGCTGGGTAAGGATTGGATTTGGACTTGTGGGTTTATTAATAAAAGGACCTGTTTGGTTTAGTTATCACAAGGACCACTTATGTAACTTTCTGAAAATATAGGGACTGAACCTGTAACATTTATAAAGTTAATACAAGGGCCTATTATGCCAAATATGATAAACCAAGGATCATAGTTGATAATTATTTCATTTTTAAACTTAAAAGGACCTTAATTGTAAATTTGGATATTGAGGGACTAAAGTTGTAAATTTCCAAAAGTTTATCATAAGGACCATTCTTGTCATTTATTAATAGTACAAGGTTTATTTTTGATAAATTTCCATTTTTAAATTCACCAAGGACTATATTTGACAATTTTCAAAGTTTAGGGACTAAAGTTGTCATTTTATAAATTTTAAACTTTAAAATGTTTATTTTGACAACTTTTGAATCTTATGGACCTTAAATGACATTTTACAAGTTTTTGAATTACCAGGGACTAATTTTGACAACTTTTGTAACTTGGGGGACTAAAACTGCCAATTATGCAAACTTGATACGTTTTTCACCAGATTTTGATGTTTTTGCATTTAAAACATATAAAACACTTGTTTGTGATATTTTTATCATTTTGAAGCATTTCTGAGTGTTTTCAGATGTTTTTGGCATTCTAACAGTACAAAAATGATGAGTATTTAGACACTCATCAATCCCCCACACTAAGATATTGCTAGTCCCTAGCAATGATTTATGAAAAGTTAATGGATTTTATCTCTTTACCAAAAGCCATTACTTCTGGAGTAGCCAATTGTTTTGATTCAAGTAAGAACCTTGGTACAATGATAACCAAATGATTTTGAGCAAATCATAAGCTTTCAACGGATTTGATTTGTCTTTACCAGAAGCCGTTTGCTTCTGTACTAGCCAACTCTTACGATTCGTTGGTCGGGTATAGGCGAAGACGGCTTGATAACGTCACTTTTCGGCAGAAATAGCAAGGGAGTAAGGATAGCGGATCACTTTCTGTTTCAGAAAACCGTTTTCGGGGACAGTCCATCCGAAAGAAATTTTTCAAATTGAATAATTCGGAAGAGAGGAAAGCAAAAGGCCAGGCATTGGACTAGTGGAATGAAACCTTATCCCATTATGGAGTGAGAACCTGATATTCTTTTATCAAAAGACATGGCCTCCCCTAATGGACTTTGGAACAGATACACGAGCCACTATCTTAGAGACCATCAATATTATCTTTGGTGAGCCGATTACCAATTATGGTTTTTCCACTGCCTTTACCACAAGCCATAAACTTGCGGGCTAGCCAACTCTTCACTAGTTTAAAGATATGGTGAGTTGAGAACCATACAATTTTTGGCAAATTGCAAGCCATGAACGGATTTGAGATATCTTTACCAAGAGCCGTTTGCTCCTGGATTAGCCAATCCTTATGTGGGTTAGACATGGTGGACTGATTACCATTTGTTGTGTTTAGTACATAGTACTTCCACTAAATAAAAAATTTTAAAATTTGGCCATTTTGGGGGAAAAAGGGACTAAAAGGGTACATTTATGATCAAATTCACCAGAATTTCCCCCCACACTTAGAAATGAATATTGTCCTCAATATTCAAAGTACCGGCTGTTATGCCGAAACTTAGAACGTAAAAAGATAACATTACTAGCTAAGTGTAGAAACACAACAATTATTCTCTTTTTTAAATATTTACAATTTTCATACATTTTTTAGATCTCTATACAACATGTGGGGCATCTCCCCCACACTAGGGTGGTACACACGGGTGAAAACCCATGTTTAACTACTGTTTTTGATTACCGAGTCGCTAGCTTGACTCGACCCCGAATTAATTTGTTCATGGGGAAGTAAGTGGAAGAGACAATCTCCATCGGACTTTCATTCACGATGTTTGTATAAACATTGAAGTACGTGAAAGTTCCACACCGATGAGATATACATAGAACCGGCTTACAAATGATAAATGAAAATGCCGGGGTCAAAGATAATGTCTTCATTCCCAAAGGAGTGAAGAACAGGAGAAGCCACGGGATAGGTGAAGAAGAGAAAGAAAGTCATGATAAAGATCTTGACTAACTCATCATCATCAGAAGGGGAATTCATGATAGCATGAATTTCATCTTTTAAGCTCAATTGGTCTAAACATATCCCGGGTGTGTCTAGATCAAAATAGAAATTATCATACTCCGGTGGAGATATGATATGAGTGAGTTCACAGGAGAACTCCTCAAAGGCGAATGATTCATATTCGGGATTGATTTGAGTGAGTTCACTGGGGAACTCCTCAAAAGTGAATGATTCATAATCAGGGAGAGAATTATGAGAATGAGAAGTGGTAATACCACTAATCTTCTCTCCCATATGATCAAAATGGAACGTTTGCAATTCCGGAATAGAATCATCGAACAAAAGTTCACTATCCTCTAAGGGGATAGGATATGAAGTAGGCTTTTCATTAAAAGCCTCGATTCTAGAAATGAAAAGATTAACATTCAATAATGTAAGACGAAGAGCTTCGTCTTGGATTATTTCTTCATCATTCTCTTCTCCTAAGCTGACAAGCTCAGAAGGTAATTCCCCCACATAACTTATGTCTCCACAAGATAAAGAATAGTCCTCATCAGAATCAGAGAACATCTCAATATGATCATTTTGGAAGACAAGAGGAGGAGGGATATCACACACATGATCAAGAATTCCCTGTGACTCTCTCTGGATTGGGACAAGGTCCTCAACACTAGACTTTATGAATTCGTCCGATTCCTTTTTAGGAACAGTGTCAAGAAGCTCATCCCCCATGTTTAGAGAGTGAGTGGGAGCTTCGGGTGTGATAGCAGTTGTTTGAGAATGAATCTCAACTGCTGGAATATCCACTAATGAACTTGATGAATCTTCAAATGTATCCTCATCATCACTGTCATCAGGAATAAAACGAAATTGAGAGCTAGATCTGGCTGCTTTTTCTTTTGCAATTAATTCCCTAATAGACTTTTCAAAAGCAATTTGGGAATTTATTTTAGCAGCCTGCTCTTCAGCTAGCAATTCTTCCATGGATTTCTCATGTGAATTTTGAATGACGGGACATTGTGGGAGTGGAGATTTGTCAAAACCGGAAGGTTGACATTGATAATCATCATGAGGACCCCCACAATATACACAAGAAAAACTGGGAACATTATGAAAAGCTGTTTTACTCAACTCCTCAGTTCTTTTCACTGACTCCAGAAGTTCTAGATAAATGTCTTGTTGGGCTTGCTGAGGAGTTTGAGTCATTTGGCATTGTGGAGGTTGGTCGTGATAGTCGTAATTGTTACAAGGAAATGGATTCCCTGTTTGAAAATCAGAGCTGAAATGGGGACCTCCACAGTTCTCACAACAGTAAAACTGTTGAGCCTGGATTGGTGAATCATATGGATATTTATCATAACCAAAGTTCTGAGCATCACCGGAAAACTGTTCATAGACAAACGTATTTCCGGATTGACATTCAAATCCTTGGTGAGGACCTCCACAAAATTCACAGCAGTATTGTTGATTGTATGAAGATAAGTCGGGCTGTGGTGGGTAATTGGAAAAATTTGAGGGGTCGTTAAATGAGTTCGGATTAGGATCATAATCAAATGAATTCCTCGAACCACAAAATAAACAACTCCCGTTACGAATATCATTACCACACTGTACACACGTACACCAGCAACAGGGTGAACCAAAAAGAGGCTCACCACAACCGACACAAGGAATAAACGATTCTATTTGAGAGTTATGAGAAGGAATCAGTTCATTCAAAGAATCAACAAAACCAACATGGTGATCTGAATGACTAATAAGACTCAAAGAACATTTTGAAAAATCCGGAGGTGGGACAAGTGGTGTGCTCTGAGAGCTAGCAATTTCCACCACTTCCGTTATGGTCTCTGGTTCTGGTTCTTGAGAAACGTGAAGATTAAGCAAGTCATTCTTGCTAGTCACCGGACTGAATTCTGCATGTTTGCTTTTAACCGTAAATCGTGAAAGTTTAGAATCAATTCTAGACGGCTTAGGAGCAATTGAGGGTTCAGATCTTTGGATAACCGTGGGTTGGACGTATTTAGCACCTCCATTATCAGAGGGAAGTACCTGGTCCTTTGTCACCCCGGTTTTTCGTTCCATTTCCCTTCGCAGAATCAATGGATCATCACGAACAACACGAATTCTTGACATTTGTGTAAAAGTCTGAAGTTCTTTAACTTCGTCCCAGAATTCGTCCTCGAGAGATTCCATGAGAATAGAAGAAGTTAGAATTAAATGGATAGAGGGTAAAGGAATAAAGAATCAAAAAGGGTAAGAGGGTAAAGATGAATATTTTTGGATTTTTTGGATAAACATTTTGTTAAAACAAAGGATGAAAATATTTTTGGTGTTGTTAACACTTTAGGAAAAGTGTTAATGAACTTTTTGATTTATGAAAAATTGTTTACAAAAAGGTGGTATATGTGCAAGAATGGATCTGGAAATGCTTAAAACACGCTTACAGCCTCCCCGGCAGCGGCGCCAAAATTTGATTGGTGCAAAACCGTCAAGTTATCTCACGCAAGCTAGTCACTTGTGAATGACCAACCGTAAGAAACTCAAAACAGCTCAAACACCAAATGCAATTTAGATCAGAGGAATATAGTGGATTCCTGGGTCGTTAAGTCCCACGGAGGATGAATTGGTGTATAAACACTTGATCAGATGATAGAATGATCACTAAGGATAGTGATCAGTAAGGTTTTGAATGGATAATTACCTAAAGAAAAGATCTACAAATTACAGCGACTTAAATGCAAATTAAGAAAATTAAAAAGTTAAAATATATTAAATAAACGCTATCACTATTTTTACAGATCGATGAACGTTTATTTTATAAAACAAAATAACTTAAATAAACTATATTAACTAAAACGTAAACTCAAATTATCTAAAAACTATATTTAAAATGAAAACGTAAGTTATGTCTAAAAATTACGCGAGTGCGCAAGCAAAAACGTAAAATTTATGAAATAAAATTCCTAAAAGTGTAAAAACAATTTGTTTACGTACTATATGATAAAAGAAATTTTTAGAAAAAAGATTTATATTTTTTAGACTTTTATATTTTTTATTATGAATTAATTACTATAAAGCACTAATTAAATGTTTAAAAATACTAAAAATAACGAGAAAAATCTGAAACTTTTTGTAAAAATACTTTATACTAATACAATTTTATAAAAAATACAAAAACTGAAAAAGCTATACTAAATAAGCTAGAAATAAGCTGAAATATACGTATAAGCTAATAGAGAAAACAAAGGTTATATATTAGATAGTGCAAGATACAACCAAGACAAGTCCCAAGGGCGCATGGTATCCAGGTACACACTATCACTCTCACAAGGTGGGAGGTCTCAGGTTCGAGCCTGCCTCCCCACCTTTTTGCTAAACATTTTTTTTTCGATTTTTCTTTTTACAAACTAAATAAGCTAATAATATTAAGCAACTTTTGTAACTAGAGCTTTTTATGAAAATCACCAATAAGCTGAATTTGAGCTTATTGTTTCTTAACAGTGGGCTTTAAAGATTGAATAAGCACAAGATTATCTAAATAGCTAATAAGCTATTGGAATAAGCAAAGAGTGACTTAAATAAGCTAAGCAACAGTTAATAAGTTAGTATAGCAGCTAAATAAGCATTATCACTAAGAAATAAGCACTAATCAAGTCTAAATAAGCACTAAGTTAACTGATTTAAACAGGACACTTAAGGATTTTCTAGGCACCTTTTAGCTGAATTTTAAGCACTGAAATCAGTTTGAAAATGAAAAAGAACAATGGCACTAGCAAGCTAACCAACTACACTCTTTAAAAAGCTATTTTACAAGATTTGGCTTACACTAATAAGCTCTTGAGGAGCTTATAAAAACTGATGAAAACTGACTTATTAGTATACTAGATAAAATGGGACAATCAAAAAGCACTTAGCAGTCTAGGTAAATAAGCTAAAAATGGAAAATGAGTACTTGTAACTTTGAGACAGCTAGGTGAGCTTCTCAAAAAGCTAAATTACACAAGTTAATGATCACTAATAAGCTCTCTAAGAGCTTATGAACTAGACTACCAAATCTGTGCACAGGGGAGCTTTTCAGTTAAGGGGGTCAAAAGAAGCTACAAAATAAGCTATTTATAAGCTAAGTTTATGAAAGCTAGTATTTTTATAATTTTATTTAGCAGCTAAATATTACTATCCCAAAAGGAATTAAGCTAAAACTTAATAATGAATCCTATATAAAATTATTTATTTTATTCAAAAACGGGTATATGAAAATGTTGACTTATTAAATTACACTAAAGGTTTGACTAATATGAACTTCTAATGATCCTAGATAATCTAATATGATGTATTAAGCTAATATGAGATTGATTTATGCTAGATAAACAACTTTAAAGACAATATGTATGATTATGCATTCTAAATTTATAACAGTTAAGTAGTAGATTAAGATTAAAGATCCTTTTGACTTTTTGCTAAGCTAGGACTGGATTTAATGTTTGAACTGAGCTATATAATGCTAAAGTGACATGAAACAAATACAAATAACAACAGATAGACACTGGAATCCTAATATATCAGTAAATCCAAACACACCTTTGATTATCACTTGTCACATGAACTTCAAGGTTTTAAATGATTCTAAGTCTAAAACATATTCCAAACATTATATTATAACATATTAAGACTATTTGAGCATAAAACTTCAAGAACACAGTTAAGAAACACAGATTTGTCAGATTTGCATTTTAACTAAGTTATTTCCCAACTTTAGGCACAAGTGAATTTAATGAACAAACTGCTTATATTAAGCTATAATAACATAAGACAATAACAAAGAAACAGAAAAACATAGAAATCAAAACATGAAAAGTGATGAAACAGTAAATGGTAAAAAATGGTAAACATGGAACTCACAAGTGATCAAGGTGAAAATTGAGTACCAAGGTTCAAAAACTACTCCTAGCTTAGTGTCAATAAGCTAGAAACCAGAAAAACCATCCAGCTTAGCTTCTAATAATCCCCAGAACTGCTTATTGGACCACAATTGACTTTCATTGACTTATATGATTTTTAGAGTAAAATCTGAGTAAAGATTTATATAAGCAATCAATAAGCTATAGGAGAGCTTATCAGAGCTTATGAGAACTTAACAACAACTGATAACAACATTCAATTTAACATGAGATTCTTTTGAAATTGAAATTTTACATAAACTGAAAAATGAAAAGAAAACTTGAAATTTATTCTTGATAAAGATTCAAATACATTCAAAAACACTTAAACAAGAAGTTTAAAGCTTAATTGTACACTAGAAAACTTGAAATTATTAAAACGATTTAATCTAAACTAAACTACTCTACTTGCTTTTCTCCTCTGCTTCTTTTTCTCTCTTTATAGCCTCTTTAGGCTCCTCACATGCTTCTTAGCTTATCCCACCACCATTGGATCTCTGAAACAAATCCTAGCCATCATTTTTACTTTTGGCGCCAAAAAAGTCTTGGGCAGTTTTTCTTTAATTAAAGCTTTTGGATGGATATGGAGGTGTAAAGGAGTGGTTAGACAGGTGGGGGGATAAGTTTGGTGAGGTGGAAAGGCTGGGAGAGGTGGAAAAACCACCTGGTTTCAGGTTTACAGGGGAGGAGGAGAAGGTGTACAGTGAGCGCGGTATTTATAATTTAAACGTGAGTTGGGCTTGGGTGTTGGGCTAGCTGGGTAAGGATTGGATTTGGACTTGTGGGTTTATTAATAAAAGGACCCGTTTGGTTTAGTTATCACAAGGACCACTTATGTAACTTTCTGAAAATATAGGGACTGAACCTGTAACATTTATAAAGTTAATACAAGGGCCTATTATGCCAAATATGATAAACCAAGGATCATAGTTGATAATTATTTCATTTTTAAACTTAAAAGGACCTTAATTGTAAATTTGGATATTGAGGGACTAAAGTTGTAAATTTCCAAAAGTTTATCATAAGGACCATTCTTGTCATTTATTAATAGTACAAGGTTTATTTTTGATAAATTTCCATTTTTAAATTCACCAAGGACTATATTTGACAATTTTCAAAGTTTAAGGACTAAAGTTGTCATTTTATAAATTTTAAACTTTAAAAGGTTTATTTTGACAACTTTTGAATCCTATGGACCTTAAATGACATTTTACAAGTTTTTGAATTACCAGGGACTAATTTTGACAACTTTTGTAACTTGGGGGACTAAAACTGCCAATTATGCAAACTTGATACGTTTTTCACCAGATTTTGATGTTTTTGCATTTAAAACATATAAAACACTTGTTTGTGATATTTTTATCATTTTGAAGCATTTCTGAGTGTTTTCAGATGTTTTTGGCATTCTAACAGTACGAAAATGATGAGTATTTAGACACTCATCAACTTCCTTGTATGTCGTTTTTAATTAAGTGGTCTTAATTAGTTTCTAAAATTGTAATTTTAAGCTTTCTTGTATTGAACCTAAGCTATTTAGTCTTTTGTAACTCATTTCAAGCATTAATCTCAAGGTTTTATCTAAGTTCATGTTTTTATGTTTCCTGTTATAAATTCAGTCTACATGTTCTTAAATCCAAGCTCCAAAGAGCTTATTTCTAAACTCAAACAAGCCCACTGAAGCTGTTGATAGCTTTCAGTGAGCTTCAGAAACAGGTACAAGCTAAATCTCATATTGGTCAACAAAAGTCAACCTGGGGAGAAATTTGGGTTAGGCAGTTATAGAAATGGAATTTGGTTGATGCAGAGTTGGATATGGGTTGATTAAGCTTGGTTTGGATTGGTATTGGGTTTAGAATAGTTCTCAGATAAGCTACCTTAGCTGGACTTCATGTGAGTATTGATTTTCTTTTAAAACTGTTTAGCTTATAAACTTGTTAGATTAGCTCAGTAATAGCTTAGATTAGCTTTAATCTCAGTAATTTATTTGTTACTTTAGTTCATTAGTTTTGCTGTTTTAGTTTACTTTTTCTTCATTTAATTTAGACTTTGCAAATTAAGCTCAGATTAGCTATAGTGTAGTTTAATTATTTAGAACTCATTAGTTAGTGGTAATTTAGCTTATAGACTCTAGATAAAACAGTATTAAGGATCAGACATTTGATCTAGTAGTTCAAGTTTGCAATACAGTCATGTAACTAGTGTTTGGATTGGCTCTTAAATCTGTGATAGAAGTAAGGTTAGTGTTAATCAATTGATGCATCAGTTTATATTAGGTCTATAGATGTCATTTAGCTCATATTTTTTCATGCTAGATCTTTAAAAGTCAAAATCATTCTAAATCTGTCCTATTTGCATATCTGTTGGGATTTTTAAAGATCAAAAGCTTGATCTGTGTTAAGAAATCATTAGAATAGCTTGCATTAGTCTTAGTTTACCATAAAACATCAAAATCAGTCATAAATTGGTTTCAAATTTCGTTTTGGTCAAAATACCATAACTGTCAAAAAGTCAAAAGTTGAAAAATCTGTTTTTCACCCAACTTGGTAGAATTTTCATTGATTCATTATTGGATCAATTCAAGTGAAATTTTGGATTCAATAAGTTCAACTGGTCAAGAATTGAAAAGTGATTTTTGGAAATATTTTGTAAGTCTTTATAAGCTCCAAATGAGCTTGTCAATTGGGTCCAAAGTGCCCTGTGCACATACTCAGTGTTAACTGAGTGTGCACAGGTTTTTGCAAAACTCGCAACAAGCTCATTTGAGCTCATCTCAGGCTCAATTTTGGTTTTTAAGTAGCTAGCCAGGTCTACTTTAGGTTCCAACTTCTGGTTTTCTGATTCAGCTTATTAATAAGCAGTTGCATAAGCTGAAAGTTAGCACCTCAAAACTGATTTTTACTTGTTTGATTTTGGACTCATAAGCTTATAGCTGGTTAGCTTGAGGTTCTGAGTAGCTGGAACAAGTTGTTTTCACTTAGTTATAGCTTAATCTAGCTTCTGCTTTCATTTGGTAGTCTTTAGTGCTTATTTGCTTATTTTTAGTGCTTATTCATAATCAGTTTGCACTGCAGCTTCATAATCCTTCACATAAGCCATTGTTTTTATATTTTTCTTAGATTTAGAATATTAATTTAGACTTTTCCTGAATTTTTTAGATTTTTCTAGTTCTGTTTGCTATTTTTCTTTATTTTAATCAGTTTTTAGGCATTTTTAATTAGCTTTTAATACAAATAAATTAGAAAAGCTTCAAAAAAATAAGTTTTCAATTTTCTTAGATTAAGATAAATATAAAAAGCAAAAAAATAATTTTTCCAGATTTTTCTTAGTTAAATTTGTAATTTTCAGCAATTTAATTAGTTTAAAACAGTTTTTAATTCATAGAAAATAGAAAATTAATCAGAAAAATACAAAATTAGTTTTGAAAATTCTCTTTAGTTATTTTAAATTTTTCTAAGTCATGATTTCACTTTTCTAGCTTTATTTCATATTTTCTTATATTTTAGGGTATTATTAAATAGGTAAAATTAGTTTTTAATTAATAATAATTAAATAAATAGTCATAAAAATAATTTTCTGTCACAATTCTCAAATTCCGGTCATTTCTTAAATTAAATATGCATCATATTAATTCATTCATGGCATTTCATTTCACATTTAATCGCGTAAATTTTATATTAAATAAACGTTATCGAGTGAGTTGTTATTTTGAATATTTAATCCGTTACTTTTAAAAAATGATCCCGACATATTTTTATACTTACATTTAGTTGTATAAACTATATTTTGAGTTTACCTAGTGTTTTAAATTTATTTGGTATATAAATCGTTAAATTTATATTATTACGACGCTTTTCTTAAAAATTAATCGGTAATTATTTTATCACTCAAATTTCACAAGGAATGTATTTTTACAATTTTTATAAAATCATTACATTCTATTTTGAACTATTAAAAACTTACTTGCACCAAAAATTACCATTTACTCTACAAGTTAATAATATCTACACTTACTTACACTTTATCTTATAATTATACAAACATATACATATTTATACATTTTATAAAAAAAAAAATATATAAGTGGGAAACCACAACCCCAAAAATCCGGCCATTGGAAGGATTGCATTTATGGTGTTGAATTATTTTCATGAATGTTGAGAATTACACTCCAAGTCATATAATAGATTTCATTCATTCACTTCACTCACTTCTCATTATTTCACATAGTTAATAAAAACATTTTCCTTCTCTCTTGGGTTCTCCTCAAACCGGCCACATAGGGGTTGCACAAGGGATCACCATAAAAAAATTTTCTCAAGTGTTTACAACCTAGATTATATCCTTTATATGGTTTTGAAATAAAAACCAAGGGTATTTAAGTTAATCCTTGTTACTTTCACCTCATCACTATCACTTGTAAGCATGTTTTTATCATTTTCAAGTTTCCTTGTCATTTTCATAAGTTTCTTATCATTTTTGGAGCTTATATGCATGTTATGTAGTTTATACCATTTATTTCTTGATTTTTAAGTTATATATACAATATGGTCATCCTATAATTATTCCCAAGTTATTCTTTGGTCTTGATGGTGATTAGGAACCCATGACACCCTAAGAAGGTGTATGGTAGGATTAGATTAGCTTTGGAGTTGATTTGAAGGGATTAGAATAGGTTTTGTCCGAGAAAAACTATTTTCGTAAACTATAATTTGTGATCTGTCCTTAAAACGAAATTCTGGAAAAACCCACTGATGGTACGACATTTTGGCCTTGATAATTAGAAAATATACTTTAAAACGAATCCGTGGCCTTTTGAACGGATAAAAACGGAGTTATAACGAAGCCGTGGTGAATTTTTAAAGTTTGGCGACGAAAAGTATATTTTTCTGAAAAAGACAGCATGCAGTTTTTACATATTTCGGGTCAAAAACGAGCCTTAAGCTTCACAAATTATTTCGACTTCTCAAAAATATATTAGTTTACTTCGATACGAAGCTAAGGACATATTTTACGTAGAAAACGGATTTAAAACGACAAATATATGGCCGTTTTTATAAAGTTGCCGTAAATATTATTTTCTGAAAAATTATATTATTTCTACGATTCAAGTATTTCATTAGCTATATCGTCCATGTTTGCGGCAGTTTTTAACCATGATGCAAAACTTTTTATAACGAAGTGTCTTCTAGTAAAATAAAGTTCATCGGCCATATTTTTCAAAACAAAAAGCCGTTTGTCAAGCGGAGTTATGATAAATTATTTACGGATGTTCAAACATTGGCCGAAACTTATTTTCTGCACAACATTAACAAAAACCACCATCTTGAGCCTTTGATATCTTTATGATCGAGACCTTTTGGACGAAAACTACTGAACTGAAACTTTTAGATATCGATGCAAACTTTCCAAAACCGTCGAGTTCGTTCTCTAACGATCGACGTACACCGTTTTACGACCACTTTTCCGGAGCCATTTTTGTTGATTTCATGGTTTTTCCGACGACATTGTTTTGCGACGAAAAATGGTAATTTCACCAAAAATCATTATAAAACCATTGTAGGATGACATTTTGACGTAAAAACATGTAAAGTCATTTTTGAAGGGTCAAGACGTCAAAAGAGTATTTTTCGACGACGAGTAATATTTTCAAAAACCCGTAAATGGTATAAATAACATACGAAGTGCATGCATAACATTACATTGCAATTCATGACATATCATATCATTGATAATAGGTCCCGGTTGACGCATTACATTATAAACCTCGGTGTACTCACTTTTGTCATCGCCTCAGTTTATCAAGTGAGTAATCACATCCCCTTTTTTTTTTTTACCGTTTTACTATATTTTGGGGCGAAATGCATGAACCTTTCTTGAGCTAAATTGTTTACTACTTTTATTAACTAGTTTGAATAGAACTTGTGAACTTGAATCAAATCCTTGAACTTAATTACGAATTTATGACTTGTTGGAACTTATTGAACCGTACAAAGTCTCCCCTGTTCGGAGCATCACTATAAAGTCTCGCCTTATTGGTGAAACGTTCTCAATAAATCTCGCCTAGGTGGTCGAGTGACAAGCGTTCTCAATAAATCTCGCCTAGGTGGTCGAGTGACAAGCGTTCTCAATAAATCTCGCCTAGGTGGTCGAGTGACAAGCGTTCTCAATAAATCTCGCCTAGGTGGTCGAGTGACAAACGTTCTCAATAAATCTCGCCTAGGTGGTCGAGTGACAAAGGAGTCTCCCTTGTTGGAGCAGTGCAAAGTCTCCCATGTTCGGAGCATCCCTACATTATTATATTCGTGGTACTATATTGTGAACTATTATGACCGTTTATACTTGATCTTTAGGCATACTACTTTTGGCAATGGGTTGTGTACACACAGGTTGCAAGTTTTGTATGGGCGGAATTTGGAACTGAGTGGATACACAATGCCTTTGCTTTGAGAACTATTTTTTTTTTTTTTCGTTGACCGAGAGCTTTGAATATTTCTGACGATTTTTCTTATTTCGCTAAGCGTGTTTACTCACCAACTATTTTCATAGTTGACCCGTTTTTCTCTCATGCATTTCAGGTGATCGTAGTAAGCTTTTTCTACCAAGTCTTGCATAATGAAGTTTTCACTTGTCACTACAAAATCATTATGTAAAAGAACTCAATATTTTGGGAACTAAACTTTGTAATATATTTGCCGATGACGGCTAAACTTGTATTGTAATGGTGTATTATTTCTTTTTAATATTAATGTTGGTATGTTCTATTATCTTTTGCTTATGTTCCCTTCCGTTACACCTCGTGTTTCCTCCTCCGGCGAGGGTGTGACAGATTGGTACCAGAGCCAAAGGTTATAGAGAATGCCGATTTTTCAAAAATAAAAATCACAGCTATAACCGGAAAATTTTTTTTTTATTTTATTTTATTAAACATTGAACATCATCCGAGTCAACTAGTCCTATCGTTGCATCGTTACTCATAAATTATACATAGCCTGATCAACTATGTCTAATTTATGAAGAACCATGCAATGATAAGAGTGGTAGTTTTAAATCATGTTTAGTCGAGTCTTTTGAGTCTGGTCACCTGAAGTTGCATTGGTCGGGTGGGTATGCATAGCATGTTTTTACGTTCACGTCTACATTACCGTACCTTGTTCATATCTTCTCTTTTCCATCTTTCGACTTGTTAGACATAGCATGTCTCTGTTCTTGTCATGTTTCGATCACTATAACACATTACCACCGTTCTGCACCTCATCTGACTTCGTTCGAATGTCGTTTACTCAACCCGATGTTTTGATCCACTGTAGGATCATGGCTGCAAGAAACACACGCTCAGGAAGCAACAGCAACGGCAACCCAAACAGCAACGGCAACCCAAACAACAATGACCATCCAAACAACAACGCTACTGGAATAGCGGATCTACTCACTCAAATTATAACACATCTCGATGCTAGACGAACCAACAACGGAGAAGGTTCTTCAAACGCTGGTCAAGGATGCAGCTACAAAACTTTCATGACATGTAAGCCAATGGAATTTCATGGTACTGAGGGTGCCATTGGACTGCTAACCTGGTTCGAGAATGTTGAGTCGAAGCTTAGTATCACGAAATGTGCTGAAGGAAACAAGGTTGAGTTCTCTGCTGGGCTACTACAGGGTCGAGCATTGACCTGGTGGAACAACCAACTACAGACTAGAGGAAGAGAGGCTGCAAATGCATTATCTTGGGAAGCATTCAAGAAACTACTAATTGATGAGTACTGCAGAAAAGATGAAGTGCAGAAACTGGAAGAAGAATTTTGGAATCACTTGATGGTAGGAGTAGAGATCGACAAGTACACGATCCGGTTCCACGAGCTAACTAGGATGGTTCCTCACATGGTTTCCACTGTGGAGAAGTTGATTGACCGATATATATGGGGATTGATACCGGAAATTAGGAGGGATGTCACTTCGTCGAAACCAACCACTCTGCAAGCCGCTGTGAGTATGGCGTATCGCTTGACGAATGATGTGATCAGGTCTGGAGAACTAACAAAAGCAAACGACAATGGACGAAAGCGACAGGAGGATCACCAGGGAAACCGAGATCAAAATCAGCAAAACAAGAGGCAGCGAATAACTCAGAACTATGGGGCGACCACCCAGGAGCGCAAAGGATATGCAGGTCCACATCCTTTGTGCACTCGATGCAATTATCATCACTTAGGAGACTGCCCAAGGTGCGGCAAATGTGGACAGACGGGCCACTTCGCGAAAAATTGCTCAAACAGAACTGGAAATCAGGGACAAAGAAAAGCATGTTACGAGTGTGGAAGTCTAGATCACCTTCGCAATACCTGTCCAAAGTTGAAAAGAACTCCCAATCAAGGAGGAAATCGTCCAAACCTGGCGTTGGCAATAGAAGGCCCACAAGATCAGAACATTGAAATTCCTCCCGCACGTGGTCGAGCATTCTATCTGGGTACCGAGGAAGCCCGCAACGCTTAACGGGTACATTCTTTCGAACAACTACTTTATTTCTGTGCGACATGATTTTGAGTGCATAACTTTCTTCCAATTCTTACCACGTTCACGACATTGATTAATTTGAGACCTATTGATATCGACCTTAGTTGTTATATATTTTGTTGATTGGATTTGATTGTGTAAGCAAATCGAATATCGAGCGAATCTTTCAAAAGACTTCATTCAAGGATGTAGCATCCTACCTTTCTAACAACTTGTTTCCTAGCTTGATCTAGTGACAGTTCTTGTTTGATGAGTTGCGAAAATCAAGCTAAGAGACAAGTTTACTCAAGTCGGTTTAGTTTAATCTCATGACAGTTCTTGTTTGATGAGTTGTGAGATTAAATTAGAATCGACTACCTAAAGGTCTTTTGAGAGCTACGTTCGATATTGGATAAGTTTACCCTATCAAATCTGATCACGGACACGTACTTAGTTATATGGGGAACCTGTACGCATGGGCATTGATATGATCATTTAGACTGTTTGTACGAGCATGAACTTTTAGAACTCTTGTCGAGGTTCGGACCATAGTATCGTTAATCGAATCACGGGGACGTGATTCCGCTGACATGGGAAGAATGTCACAATTCTCAAATTCCGGTCATTTCTTAAATTAAATATGCATCATATTAATTCATTCATGGCATTTCATTTCACATTTAATCGCGTAAATTTTATATTAAATAAACGTTATCGAGTGAGTTGTTATTTTGAATATTTAATCCGTTACTTTTAAAAAATGATCCCGACATATTTTTATACTTACATTTAGTTGTATAAACTATATTTTGAGTTTACCTAGTGTTTTAAATTTATTTGGTATATAAATCGTTAAATTTATATTATTACGACGCTTTTCTTAAAAATTAATCGGTAATTATTTTATCACTCAAATTTCACAAGGAATGTATTTTTACAATTTTTATAAAATCATTACATTCTATTTTGAACTATTAAAAACTTACTTGCACCAAAAATTACCATTTACTCTACAAGTTAATAATATCTACACTTACTTACACTTTATCTTATAATTATACAAACATATACATATTTATACATTTTATAAAAAAAAAAAATATATAAGTGGGAAACCACAACCCCAAAAATCCGGCCATTGGAAGGATTGCATTTATGGTGTTGAATTATTTTCATGAATGTTGAGAATTACACTCCAAGTCATATAATAGATTTCATTCATTCACTTCACTCACTTCTCATTATTTCACATAGTTAATAAAAACATTTTCCTTCTCTCTTGGGTTCTCCTCAAACCGGCCACATAGGGGTTGCACAAGGGATCACCATAAAAAAATTTTCTCAAGTGTTTACAACCTAGATTATATCCTTTATATGGTTTTGAAATAAAAACCAAGGGTATTTAAGTTAATCCTTGTTACTTTCACCTCATCACTATCACTTGTAAGCATGTTTTTATCATTTTCAAGTTTCCTTGTCATTTTCATAAGTTTCTTATCATTTTTGGAGCTTATATGCATGTTATGTAGTTTATACCATTTATTTCTTGATTTTTAAGTTATATATACAATATGGTCATCCTATAATTATTCCCAAGTTATTCTTTGGTCTTGATGGTGATTAGGAACCCATGACACCCTAAGAAGGTGTATGGTAGGATTAGATTAGCTTTGGAGTTGATTTGAAGGGATTAGAATAGGTTTTGTCCGAGAAAAACTATTTTCGTAAACTATAATTTGTGATCTGTCCTTAAAACGAAATTCTGGAAAAACCCACTGATGGTACGACATTTTGGCCTTGATAATTAGAAAATATACTTTAAAACGAATCCGTGGCCTTTTGAACGGATAAAAACGGAGTTATAACGAAGCCGTGGTGAATTTTTAAAGTTTGGCGACGAAAAGTATATTTTTCTGAAAAAGACAGCATGCAGTTTTTACATATTTCGGGTCAAAAACGAGCCTTAAGCTTCACAAATTATTTCGACTTCTCAAAAATATATTAGTTTACTTCGATACGAAGCTAAGGACATATTTTACGTAGAAAACGGATTTAAAACGACAAATATATGGCCGTTTTTATAAAGTTGCCGTAAATATTATTTTCTGAAAAATTATATTATTTCTACGATTCAAGTATTTCATTAGCTATATCGTCCATGTTTGCGGCAGTTTTTAACCATGATGCAAAACTTTTTATAACGAAGTGTCTTCTAGTAAAATAAAGTTCATCGGCCATATTTTTCAAAACAAAAAGCCGTTTGTCAAGCGGAGTTATGATAAATTATTTACGGATGTTCAAACATTGGCCGAAACTTATTTTCTGCACAACATTAACAAAAACCACCATCTTGAGCCTTTGATATCTTTATGATCGAGACCTTTTGGACGAAAACTACTGAACTGAAACTTTTAGATATCGATGCAAACTTTCCAAAACCGTCGAGTTCGTTCTCTAACGATCGACGTACACCGTTTTACGACCACTTTTCCGGAGCCATTTTTGTTGATTTCATGGTTTTTCCGACGACATTGTTTTGCGACGAAAAATGGTAATTTCACCAAAAATCATTATAAAACCATTGTAGGATGACATTTTGACGTAAAAACATGTAAAGTCATTTTTGAAGGGTCAAGACGTCAAAAGAGTATTTTTCGACGACGAGTAATATTTTCAAAAACCCGTAAATGGTATAAATAACATACGAAGTGCATGCATAACATTACATTGCAATTCATGACATATCATATCATTGATAATAGGTCCCGGTTGACGCATTACATTATAAACCTCGGTGTACACACTTTTGTCATCGCCTCAGTTTATCAAGTGAGTAATCACATCCCCTTTTTTTTTTTTACCGTTTTACTATATTTTGGGGCGAAATGCATGAACCTTTCTTGAGCTAAATTGTTTACTACTTTTATTAACTAGTTTGAATAGAACTTGTGAACTTGAATCAAATCCTTGAACTTAATTACGAATTTATGACTTGTTGGAACTTATTGAACCGTACAAAGTCTCCCCTGTTCGGAGCATCACTATAAAGTCTCGCCTTATTGGTGAAACGTTCTCAATAAATCTCGCCTAGGTGGTCGAGTGACAAGCGTTCTCAATAAATCTCGCCTAGGTGGTCGAGTGACAAGCGTTCTCAATAAATCTCGCCTAGGTGGTCGAGTGACAAGCGTTCTCAATAAATCTCGCCTAGGTGGTCGAGTGACAAACGTTCTCAATAAATCTCGCCTAGGTGGTCGAGTGACAAAGGAGTCTCCCTTGTTGGAGCAGTGCAAAGTCTCCCATGTTCGGAGCATCCCTACATTATTATATTCGTGGTACTATATTGTGAACTATTATGACCGTTTATACTTGATCTTTAGGCATACTACTTTTGGCAATGGGTTGTGTACACACAGGTTGCAAGTTTTGTATGGGCGGAATTTGGAACTGAGTGGATACACAATGCCTTTGCTTTGAGAACTATTTTTTTTTTTTTTTCGTTGACCGAGAGCTTTGAATATTTCTGACGATTTTTCTTATTTCGCTAAGCGTGTTTACTCACCAACTATTTTCATAGTTGACCCGTTTTTCTCTCATGCATTTCAGGTGATCGTAGTAAGCTTTTTCTACCAAGTCTTGCATAATGAAGTTTTCACTTGTCACTACAAAATCATTATGTAAAAGAACTCAATATTTTGGGAACTAAACTTTGTAATATATTTGCCGATGACGGCTAAACTTGTATTGTAATGGTGTATTATTTCTTTTTAATATTAATGTTGGTATGTTCTATTATCTTTTGCTTATGTTCCCTTCCGTTACACCTCGTGTTTCCTCCTCCGGCGAGGGTGTGACATTTTCTTTTTCTCAAAATTTTCTCTTATCATTAGGTTTGTAAAAATGTCATTTTTATATTTTTAGGATTAATACTGTTTCAATTTCACATTTACTTTTGTACGTTACGTAGTTTTTAATTTAAATTTATAAAAGAAAAATCAAGAAAACATCATTTTAAAAATAGTGATAGCGTTTATTTAATATAACTTAGCTTTTTAATTTTCTTTAATTTGCATTTAAGCCCCTGTAATTTATAAACTTTTTCTTTAGGTATAATCAATCACAACCCTTTTCCCGTTCAAATTCACCCGATCACTATACGTTTGGTGATTCAGTCGCACAGCTCGTTGGGACTTAACGACCTGGGGAAACACTATACTCCTATAGATCTTCATTGCTTTGGTTTCAGGCTGTCTGGCTTTTATTACGGTTGACCATTCACAAGTGGTTAGCTTGTGTGATAAAACCTGACCGTTTAGACCCGATCAAAATTTTGGCGCCGCTGCCGGGGAGCTGTGCTAATTATCTTACGTTTAGCAGATTAGTGATTTGAATATTCACTCCTTGTTCATACCATCTATATCTATATATATTTTCTTATAAAAAATCCAAAAACCCAAAAACATCTTAAAACGTATAAAACACAAAAAAAAAAATATTTTTCTTTTGTTTCTACATATGTATAAAACCATAAAAACTCAAAAAGATTCTTCTTTCCCCATTTTCATAATTCCCTTCCTTAACTCTGAGATTCCTTAGAGTTAACTCTAGTGCATGCGCACTCGTTCTTCTAGATCATTGAGTCCTTTTCGTGATCTAGCAGAAATTCCTAGAAGACGTTCTCATAGACGTGCTGCCCAAATAGTCGAACCCGAGATTCGTACTATTCCAAGCAACAATATGGCAGACGAACGAACTATGGCGGAAATGCTCCAGGCACCCACCGAGGGTTATGGAGATTCCATCGTTTTACCAGCAATCAATTCTGATCACTTTGAATTGAAGACACATTTGATCACACTTGTGTCTACGAATCAATTCCACGGGTTTGATCGAGAAGACCCGTATGCACACATCCGTTGGTTTAACAAGTTGACTTCAACTATCAATTTCAAGGATGTGCCACAAAAAGTGATCAAGTTGATGCTATTCCCATTCTCACTTGAGGGGACAGCTCGGATTTGGCTGGAAAAAGAACCCCCTCGATCCATCGAAACTTGGGAGGATCTTGTTCAAAAGTTTGTCAATTATTTCTTTCCTCCATCAAGACAACTAATCTTAAAAATGAAATTTCTGGATTTCGTCAAAATTTCGATGAAAACTTTGGAGAGGCATGGGAGAGATTCAAAGATCTCCTCAGGAAATGCCCCCATCATGAATTCACGGAGCTTCAACAAGTTAATATCTTTTATAATGGGTTGAACGGTAACGATCAAGATTCTTTGAACGCAGCCGCCGGTGGCAATATCTTGAATCGTAAGCCTAAAGATGTGATTGAGATTTGCGAGCAAAAATCAAAAGTTCCTATTTCTCGCAACAAAGTCAATATTCCGAACACTCCTGCTTCTTCATCCAGTAACTCTTCTGAGTTAGCCGCTCCTTTAGCCGCTCTAACGGACGTCATCCGTTGTATGATGAAAGAGGTAAAGGAAATCAAAAGCGAAATTCATAAGCCGGAACCAATCAAAGCCGTAAACAAGGTGTGTGAAACTTGTAGTGGTCCACACGCGTATTATGATTGTCAAGCAACCGATGCTTCTTTTTACCAAGCTCCCGTAGCTTCTGTAAACCACAATCAATACCGAACACAAGCTGATCCTCACTACCGTGCACCTAGCGGTATGACACCACCTGGTTTTCCTCCTGTGCAAAACCATGGCAATCAAAATCGCTTTGTTCCGAATCAAGGACAAAACTTCAATAACTCTCAAAATTTCAATCAAAACCGGAACAATTTCAACCAACCATATCAAGCTCCAAATCAGCAAAGTTATCAACAACCTTCTCAAGCACCCCTACCAAATGACTTCATGAAAATTACTGAGTCAAGCATACGTTCAATGCAAACTCAGATCAATAACATGAGAGTTGAGCTAAAAAAGGAAATTGATACCACAATGTCTCGGCAGACAAATGAGTTGAAGAATATGATGAGCAGTTTCATGAACATGAATATGAACAAAGCTTCGTCATCTTCTGGAGGACTCCCAAGCAATACAGTTCCAAATACAAATGCCGAGTTGAAAGCCGTCACCACTCGTAGTGGTAAGACGCACAATGGACCTTCGACTCCAATGCCTCCTCCACCAGGAGCAATGAGTCAAGTTACCAAGGATACAACGGACAAGGTGCATTTCTCAAGCCCACGAAGTACCGCACACGTCCCACCTTCGGTAGTCCAAGCTTTAAGTCCGGAACCCGAAGTTCCGAAGACAAATTCTGAGCCAGAAATGACTTCCATCCCGGCTCAAAAGTCTAGTCAGCTTCCTTACCCATCAAGAATGCATGATGAGAAGCTCAAAGACAAAACCAAAGAGCAAATGGAAAAAAATTTCCAAATTTTCAATGAACTACACTTTGATATAAGGTTCGTTGATGCTCTCGTTCTAATGCCCAAATTTGCATCCACGCTTAAAGGCTTACTGACCAACAAAGATAAGTTATCTGAGATGGCTAAAACCCCTCTCAATGAGCAATGCTCAGCGGTCCTTCTCAAAAAGCTTCCCAAAAAGCTTGAAGACCCCGGCAGGTTTTTAATCCCGTGTGATTTCTTGGGGATGGTTCAATGCTCCGCCTTGGCCGATCTTGGCGCAAGCATTAACCTCATGCCACTCTCAGTATGGAAGAAACTGTCTCTTCCTAAACTTACATCCACTTGTATGACACTCGAGCTAGCGGACCGTACCATAACTCGTCCACTTGGGATAGCCGAGGATGTCGTGGTGAAAGTAGGAAAGTTTCACTTTCCTACTGACTTTGTTGTAGTAGACTTTGATGCAGATCCTAGAGTTCCCCTCATCTTAGGGAGAGCTTTCTTGAGAACGAGTCGTGCTCTAATTGATGTATTTGCTGAAGAGTTGACCATACGGGTTGACAACGAAGAACTCACGTTTAATATCAACCAAAACTCCAAACCTCTATCCAAACAAAGTGTTGCCACAATTGATCAAAAATCTGAAAGAATCAATGCAACACTCTCAAATTTCACGGTTAAGAGGAGTCACCAAAAACGTGCTGAGTTAAAAGCTTTGAAAATCAACCCTGGTTCAAACAAATGGTTTGAAAGTTGTACCAGGGAAGTCAAGAGTGTTCTTGATGATGATGATCTAGAATCGGAGACTTTATCGGAAGTGGTGGAAATTGCTAGCTCTAAGAGCACACCACTTGTCCCACCTCCGGAATCAGTTTATCGTATCGAGTTTGTTAACTCTGTGGATGAAACCAAACTCTCTTCAGTTTCATCTGAATTGGATGATGATGTTTGTGATCCAATGGGAGACATTCTTCCCATTGAAAAATTGCTCAAAAATGATCCATCATCTCCTAGTCTTATTATTCCCGACTCTTCCATCCCTTCTCTCACTCCTGATGAGGAAGATGACAACTTTTGGAATGAAGTCGATGCCTTTCTTAGTGATGAGTCAATTCCAACAGGAATTGATAATACTTACTTTGATTCGGAGGGAGACATCCTTTTTCTGGAAAATCTGTTGATTGAAGAACCGTTTCCTACCCTCCCTCTCGGACATCTTATTGACAATCACCATATAAGCTTCAAGTTTAAGCTTAAAAATGTCAAAAATGGTGATTTGCTTCTTACTGATGAATAATGGACATGCATTCTCATGCACATCTTTATTCCATTCTTCACAGATGGTGTAGTTGCTCTTTCCTTTTTCTCTTTCGGGAATGAGGACACCATCTTTGACCCCGGTATCATCCCTTATAGTTTTTACTATTAACAATACCGCGGTTGTATCTCGTCGGTGTGGAACTTTCTGATGTTCATATGTTTATTAACACTGTGAACGAAAGTCCGATCGAGATTGGTTTTCCACGTTGCTTTCCCCATGAACAAATGAATACGGGGTCGAGTCAAGCTAGCGACTCGGGAATCAAAAACAGTAGCACACCATATGGGTTTTCACCCATATTTCTGACTTCTTTCTATTTTCTACCACCCTAGTGTGGGGGAGTTGCCCCCCACTCTTGTATATATGTTTCAAAAAAAAAAAAAAAAAAAAAAAAAAAAAAAAAAAAAAAAAAATCTTTCAAATAATGGCCATAGTATTTCCCTTTTACGTTCTATGTTTCGGCATAACCGCCGGTACTTTGAATATTCAGGGCAATATTCATTTCTAGTGTGGGGGGGAATTCTCACGAATTTTATCATGTAACTATACCACCCAATTCCCCCATTTTTGGCCAAAAATTTTTTTTTTTTTTGAGTAAGTGTTTCGCACTTACTCAGATTATGGTTATCAGTCCGCCATGTCTAATAAAAAAAAGGATTGGCTAATCTAGGAGCAAACGGCCCTTGGTAAAGATATCTCAAATCCGTTGACGGCTTGCAATTTGCCCAAAATTGTATGGTGTTCAACTCACCATATCTTTAAGTAGTGAAGAGTTGGCTAGCCCGCAAGTTTATGGCTTGTGGTAAAGGCAGTTGGAAAACCATAATTGGTAATCGACTCACCAAAGATAGTATATATTATCTAAGAGTTGGCTAGTCCAGAAGCAAACGGCTTCTGGTAAAGACAAATCAAAACCGTTGAAAGCTGGTGGTTTGCTCAAAATCATTTGGTTATTCGTGTACCAAGGTTCTTACTTGAACTGAAACATTTGGCTACTCCAGAAGTAATGGCTTTTGGTAAAGAGATTCAAATCCATTAAGTTTTCTCAAAAGATTGCTAGGGACTAGCAATAGTTTAGTGTGGGGGATTGATGAGTGTGTAAATACTCATCATTTTTGGTCAAATCTGAACTGCAAAACATTTAAAAACGCTCAGAAATGCATCAAAATACTGAAAATATCTCAAAATTGTATTTTATATGTTTCAGATGCAAAATGTTTAAAATCAGATGAAAAATGAGCTAAGTTTGCATAATTGGCAGTTTCAGTCCCCCGACTTTCAAATCTTGACAAAAATAGTCCCTGAGCACTTATTTTAAAAGAAAAGTCACCAAAGGTCCTTTTGAAATCATATGTTGTCATATTTAGTCCTTTGGTGAAAAATGTCAAAAGTTTTGAGAAATTACAAGTTTAGTCCTTTGAGTTTCAAAAATGACAAGTTTGGTCCTTGGAATATTAGAGATTGTCAAGTTTAGCCCTTGGATTATAATTTCAGAATGTGCATTATTGGTCCCTGGAAAATCAGACATGGCAGATTTGGTCCTTGGTTTTTATGGAATTGCAAAAGTGGTCCTTGTATTATTAAACAAACCAAGCCATGACCCTTTGGACCCTTGAACCCTGCCATGACCCTTGACCCCCCTGTTTTTTACCCCCGTCCACTAATATCACCCCAAGTCAAACACCCCGGTCAAATAATTACCCCGCCCACCTTTTCCCTCCAAGTCTCCTTCCTCCCAACTGCTCTGCAAACACCAGACCTTCACCATCCTTCCAGCTCAACTCCCACTCTCCATGTCCCCTCCACCTCACCCAAACAACAAAATGCATTTAATGCATCCCCTTCCTCGCACTCAACCCTCCCCACTGGCAAATATCTTTTTCCTGCCAAAACTCATCAATGGCCAAAAATGAGTCAAGTCATCCAATGGCTCAAAATACAAGTGGGATTTGCTCAGAGATGTGAGAGAAGTACTTTTGCTATAAAAAGGAGGAAGAAGAGAGAGTGAAGAGAGTAGTTTTTAGTTTTCACTTCCTTGTATGTCGTTTTTAATTAAGTGGTCTTAATTAGTTTCTAAAATTGTAATTTTAAGCTTTCTTGTATTGAACCTAAGCTATTTAGTCTTTTGTAACTCATTTCAAACATTAATCTCAAGGTTTTATCTAAGTTCATGTTTTTATGTTTCCTGTTATAAATTCAGTTTACATGTTCTTAAATCCAAGCTCCAAAGAGCTTATTTCTAAACTCAAACAAGCCCACTGAAGTTGTTGATAGCTTTTAGTGAGCTTCAGAAACAGGTACAAGCTAAATCTCATATTGGTCAACAAAAGTCAACCTGGGGAGAAATTTGGGTTAGGCAGTTATAGAAATGGAATTTGGTTGATGCAGAGTTGGATATGGGTTGATTAAGCTTGGTTTGGATTGGTATTGGGTTTAGAATAGTTCTCAGATAAGCTACCTTAGCTGGACTTCATGTGAGTATTGATTTTCTTTTAAAACTGTTTAGCTTATAAACTTGTTAGATTAGCTCAGTAATAGCTTAGATTAGCTTTAATCTCAGTAATTTATTTATTACTTTAGTTCATTAGTTTTGCTGTTTTAGTTTACTTTTTCTTCATTTAATTTAGACTTTGCAAATTAAGCTCAGATTAGCTATAGTGTAGATTAATTATTTAGAACTCATTAGTTAGTGGTAATTTAGCTTATAGACTCTAGATAAAACAGTATTAAGGATCAGACATTTGATCTAGTAGTTCAAGTTTGCAATACAGTCATGTAACTAGTGTTTGGATTGGCTCTTAAATCTGTGATAGAAGTAAGGTTAGTGTTAATCAATTGATGCATCAGTTTATATTAGGTCTATAGATGTCATTTAGCTCATATTTTTTCATGCTAGATCTTTAAAAGTCAAAATCATTCTAAATCTGTCCTATTTGCATATCTGTTGGGATTTTTAAAGATCAAAAGCTTGATCTGTGTTAAGAAATCATTAGAATAGCTTGCATTAGTCTTAGTTTACCATAAAACATCAAAATCAGTCATAAATTGGTTTCAAATTTCGTTTTGGTCAAAATACCATAACTGTCAAAAAGTCAAAAGTTGAAAAATCTGTTTTTCACCCAACTTGGTAGAATTTTCATTGATTCATTATTGGATCAATTCAAGTGAAATTTTGGATTCAATAAGTTCAACTGGTCAAGAATTGAAAAGTGATTTTTGGAAATATTTTGTAAGTCTTTATAAGCTCCAAATGAGCTTGTCAATTGGGTCCAAAGTGCCCTGTGCACATACTCAGTGTTAACTGAGTGTGCACAGGTTTTTGCAAAACTCGCAACAAGCTCATTTGAGCTCATCTCAGGCTCAATTTTGGTTTTTAAGTAGCTAGCCAGGTCTACTTTAGGTTCCAACTTCTGGTTTTCTGATTCAGCTTATTAATAAGCAGTTGCATAAGCTGAAAGTTAGCACCTCAAAACTGATTTTTACTTGTTTGATTTTGGACTCATAAGCTTATAGCTGGTTAGCTTGAGGTTCTGAGTAGCTGGAACAAGTTGTTTTCACTTAGTTATAGCTTAATCTAGCTTCTGCTTTCATTTGGTAGTCTTTAGTGCTTATTTGCTTATTTTTAGTGCTTATTCATAAGCAGTTTGCACTGCAGCTTCATAATCCTTCACATAAGCCATTGTTTTATATTTTTCTTAGATTTATAATATTAATTTAGACTTTTCCTGAATTTTTCAGATTTTTCTAGTTTTGTTTGCTATTTTTCTTTATTTTAATCAGTTTTTAGGCATTTTTAATTTTAATACAAATAAATCAGAAAAGCTTCAAAAAAATAAGTTTTCAATTTTCTTAGATTAAGATAAATATAAAAAGCAAAAAAATAATTTTTCCAGATTTTTCTTAGTTAAATTTGTAATTTTCAGCAATTTAATTAGTTTAAAACAGTTTTTAATTCATAGAAAATAGAAAAATAATCAGAAAAATACAAAATTAGTTTTGAAAATTCTCTTTAGTTATTTTAAATTTTTCTAAGTCATGATTTCACTTTTCTAGCTTTATTTCATATTTTCTTATATTTTAGGGTATTATTAAATAGGTAAAAATAGTTTTTAATTAATAATAATTAAATAAATAGTCATAAAAATAATTTTCTTTTTCTCAAAATTTTATCTTATCATTAGGTTTGTAAAAATGTCATTTTTATATTTTTAGGATTAATACTGTTTCAATTTCACATTTTCTTTTGTACGTTACGTAGTTTTTAATTTAAATTTATAAAAGAAAAATCAAGAAAACATCATTTTAAAAATAGTGATAGCGTTTATTTAATATAACTTAGCTTTTTAATTTTCTTTAATTTGCATTTAAGCCCCTGTAATTTATAAACTTTTTCTTTAGGTATAATCAATCACAACCCTTTTCCCGTTCAAATTCACCCGATCACTATACGTTTGGTGATTCAGTCGCACAGCTCGTTGGGACTTAACGACCTGGGGAAACACTATACTCCTCTAGATCTTCATTGCTTTGGTTTCAGGCTGTCTGGCTTTTACTACGGTTGACCATTCACAAGTGGTTAGCTTGTGTGATAAAACCTGACCGTTTGGACCCGATCAGTAACGTAAAAATGTAATACTTATAAAAATGTTAAAACTTATCAATATACTCTAATTAGGTATATTAAATGTATGATAAGTCTAATAAGGTGCTTTTATGTTGTTAAAATCTAATAACGTAGGTTTGAGTACGCGTCTTACGTAAAAAGTAACATATCTACTTAAAAATGATAAAATATTAATAGTTCATATAAATTATGATTTATTAGTGAAAATTAAGTATTTTGAACATATAGACTTATCGTAGTCTTGTGTTGGTCACAAGGAAAATTACCAGTTACTACCGGTTATCGAATTTGCTTTTACGTTACGGAAAAACTCAAATAGTCAAAAGTCAACTTTAAAAAGTCAAAGGGTAAAATAGTCATTTTACCTTATGAAAAATTACGGTTTGTTACAATCCTGTTGTTTGACAAAATTCATTTTTGAATAATCAAATGGTTTGTTATATTCAACTTTTTTCATTTTCAATCGACTCTCATCTTTTGCATCGAACTCCTCTTCATGATTATATTCAACAACACTCATAATGGAATCATCAATTCTATGTTCTGCAGTGTCACTTGAGGATTTGGTTTGAATGCTCTATGTGAAAAACGTGGTTTGTTATCAGCAAGAATTGGCCCACATCCATCTGGATTTGGCTTAAAAGTAATCTTTTGAATTGTTGTGATTGACTCACCATGTTTATAAACAACATTTCGAAACTATTTGATTTTGTTTTGTAAATCGACAATTTCGTCAAGATACTGATCAATTCTCATCCTTGAATGTTTTTTGTACTCAGAAAACTGTTTTTGACGTGTTAACAACTCATACTTGGCTTTTTGAGTTTCCGAAGTGAGAGCATTAATTTGTTGTTTATGATCAAATTTTTGTTGTTCTATTTGAGAAAGCAAATCATTCTTGGATTCGACTAGATCACGTATCTTTATTTCCAAAGATTTTTCATTTTGGTATGATTTTGAAAAAGCGACTTCAAAACTGTATTTATGTTTCTCTTTTATTTCAAAATTATTAAGTTGTAACTTATAGCATTCATTATCCTTAGTTAACAGTGCAATCTTAGCATTAAGATTCTTATTAATCTCATTGCACTTCTCTAATTGAGATTGGGTGGTCTGAAATAAGGTCTGGATTAGACAAAGGTTCATTTTGTTCAACTTGAGTCTCAACGTGATCCTTATTTAGATCCTCAAATATAATCATGGAGTCAACTTGATTATCAATGTTAACCATAAGGTCATCTTAATCATCAAATGTAACTACGAGATCCATTTGATTATCTTCGTGATGAGATGTAGAAGGCTCATGTTGAACACTCTGTGCCTCGTCTGATGCAGATGCAGGCAGAGATATCAGATCATGTATAAGACATATGTTAGGATCCGGTACTTGAGACAAGCTATCAGTGTCATACACTGGGCGTGTGTCACTCATGTGGAGCTCTTGCATGTTTGCCATTAACATCACAGCTGCGTTAGCTTGCAAGTCCTCCATGTCATCATTAGATTCTGCATTAGCCATGAAGCTCTGTTCCTTATTGGTAAGTGTTCCACCAGCTTCATCCTTGAGAGCCAAGAGTAAAGCCTCCTTGTGATAAGCGCTACCTCTTGTTCTCAGCTTTGGTCAAGAATTAGCCAGATGACCCTTCTCGTTGCAGTTGTAGCATCGAAGACCATTAATCCCAGTCTGAACATTTCCCTGATCAGCCATTTGAACCCGTTGTTGTGGAGCACCTATGTTTTTCCTTCCATTAGCATTAAATCCTTGACCACTACCCATCTGACGACTATTTCCACGGTTCTGAACCTCAACTCTTCCATTGTTAACAACATCTTGATTTCTTGTGCTTGATGAGGTATGAATACGGTTGTTGGATTTGTTAGTAAATCTCCCGAAAGCTCGAGCAATTTACGAAAATCCTTGATTCAATGAATCGAACGCTGCTGCATCCTCATCTGATGTCTCACTATAAAGTGCTGAATCAGTGTTGTTGTTGTAAGGAACTAGTTGAGTTTCATGTGATTGCTGTGAAGGATCATATGGTTTAATTTGATCATATGGTGTGAAGATAGTTGGCAAATTTGGAAATTGAGGATAACAAGCTTGGGTGTACAAAGCAAGAGTTTGATTATCCGGTAAGATGGAGATACAGGAACTCCACCGATAATTTTGTCTTTGTCTACTTCCTTTTGATGGTGCTTCAAATAGTCATAAAACAATCCGTACGTTGCTTGATGAAGATTCTTAGCTTGACAGATGAATGTAACATACTTTTCCCAATCAGGACCAAGACAGCTGAGAAACTTAGTATTGATTGCAATCCTTGGCATAATGATGTCGTGTTTGTCCAAGTCATTGATGATGTCTGAGAACCGATGATAGTATGACTCTAATGATTCCTCTGGTTCAATCATGAAATTCTCATAGGATAATTAAAGTTTTGATTTCATGTCTTCTTGATTGAGTTCTGTGCTTTCCATTAGAAGATGAATTTGTTCCCACATAGCTTTGGCAGTCTTCTGAGCATCAACACTACGAAGAATCGGATTGGGTAATCCCAAAAGGATATATTGCATTGCAATTTCATCAGCTTCTAATTGAAGAAGTTGTTCAGTAGTGAGTTGATCTACTCGGAGAGTGGTGGTAACATCATCTCTTGGTGGCTCAGCAGTTGGATCTCCGGGGACTGTTATAGTAGGCATCTGAAAAGGACCTTCAAGAATGACCTTCTTCAAAAACTTACCATGTGGTTTCTTGAGATCACAAAACCTAAAAAACCTTATCACCCATTGATCATAGTTTTCGGGAGTGAGCATTGGAGGTCTATCAAGGGATCCAGCTTCATGAATGGATTGTTGGCTGCTTAAAGCTTCAGACATCTTTGCAAACCAAGAAGGTTCCTTCTGCGTTGTGACATTCATAGCATACTTAGCTGGAAACTGATATTGAAAGTAGTTAGCATGTTGATATTGTTGACGAGGGTTTGGTTGAGGGATTTGTGGTGCAAGAGGTTGTGCTCCTTGAGGAAAGTAAATTGATGATGGTTGTTGAAATTGTTGTTAAGGATATTATTGTAGTTGTTGTTGTTGTTGTTGAGGATACTCATGAGAAAAGTAGTTGGAGTATAGTGGTTGAGACATCTTGAAACTTGTGTTGATGATGGATCTTTGTAGTCGAATGAAACTTGATGTTTGTTGATGAAGTACACTTAGGCGTAAAACACAGCTTAGGCGTAAACAGACAATCTTACGCGTAACTTCCTTTTACGATAAACAATAGAGCTTAGGCGTAAATACTTCTTACACGTAAGCTTATGCGTAAACTAAAAGCTTAGAAGTAAGAACCTTAGGCGTAAGCAAGCTTAGGGAGTAAAGTGTTTACTCGTAAGAATTTAAGCTTAAGCCTTAAACGTAAGGTTTTACCCAAAAAATCATTTACACTTATCCAAGTGTAAAAGATATCCACAAGTCGAAGTGTTTTCAGGCTTATCCAAGCAAGAAAACACTGAGTTAACCAACAGCTTTGAAGATCGATGAAGAAAATCCTTACGCGTAGAGACTGTTAGGCGTAACAAAGACTTATGCGTAGAGCTTATGCGTAACTTTAGGGTTTTGTTAGGCGTAAAAGTACAAAAACTTACCAAGCTTGATTTTTATGCACTAAATGTTTTGGAAACTTGATTTTAAGGATAAAACATCTTCAAAATCACCAAAATAACAATAAAGTTTGAAACTTGATGATCAAAGTGATTTCTTTCCTTATGCATAAACGAATGTCACGATACAAAACCAAGCTTAAAGACTAATTTAAACACGTAAAGTTTGTAAATTTTTGCAAAAAACAGAAACTTTAACACTAAATAAACCTTAACCCATAAGATTCTTGAGTTTACAAGTGAAAAAAATGAATGTTTTAAGCGTGAGAAAAGTGGAAAATGAGAAAACCTTACGCGTACTACTCGTAACTTCAAAAAACAAAAGATTCCACCCAACTAGATGGCGATTGATACCACTGTTAGGTCACCATAAGTTAACACAAGCATCAATATGATAGAAACAAAGTTGAGATAGATCGGATGAGCACAATACAAACGTATGAATGGATAAAGGTTATGCGTAGAATGTATTGAGTGAACAACGAACCTCTCTAATGAGAGGATACAATGTATTTATAGGGGAAGGGAGCTAGAGCAACACTTCTAGTCCCTTCCTTAGCCACATGGGCTTTTGCATAGGCTCATGGGCTTTCTACATAAGCCTAGCCATAATTACTAACATAAAAGCCTATTTAAGCAACCTATCTATACTACTTATAATAGAGGACTGAATCTCTCTCCTCATGGTCTTAAAATTAAGACTTACAACATACAAAGCCTATTGTACAATACACAATGCACTATTAATGATCTTTTTAATCAATTTTAATTTTAAGACTTACAAGTCTTAAAAGCTTAATGTACAAAATACAAAACAATATTAATGTGGTCAAGATATTTAACATAGTCAATTAATTAACTGGTCAATAAATACAATTAATGCAGTAATTAAAACACCCCTTACACAAGAAATACACATTATCAAGCATATTGTACAACTAACTTAAACACAATTCCTGCATTAAATGTCACTAATATAAATAATAAAGCACATTATACAAATATTCAAGCCCAAACAGGCAACGGCCAAATAAGACCGAGCCCGAACGGGTACGGTCTAAACGGGGTCGAGCCCGAACGGGCATGCGCCAAATGGGGTCGAGCCCAAACGGGCACGGGCCAAAACGGGGTCGAGCCCAAACGGGGCACGGGCTAAACGGGCTCGAGCCCGAACGGGCACGAGTTAAACAAAAAATTTAATATCCGTAAATTTATTGTCAAAAAAAACATAATAAATTAAAATAAATGATTTACTGGAAACTTTTACTTCAAGGTACCCACCGCTGCAACGCTCGGGTACCCTGCTAGTTACATGTTAATGACTAACACTTGAAATACTAGTTAGGAGTGATTCCAACAGCTATTTATGAAGAAGCTACGGCGTAACTCATTCTCTCACATTACGCCGTAGCTAGTGTTTTATCTCGGATTGCCTACTCAACTGCAATTACAGCATAACTCCCAACTAAGATTACGCCGTAATCATCTAGGTCAAGAAATATTCCGCGCCTCCATCAACTATGTTGTAATTCCGCAACAAGCATTACGTCGTAGTCCACTTAATGAGAGTTCTATTTTTAAGTTAGTTAAGTTATGGCGTAACCCACATCCACTATACAGCGGAGCTACTAACTACGGCGTAACCTTTCCCTAGTGTTACGTCGTAGTCTATTTAACGAGCGTTACATTTTGAGGATAATTAAGTTACGGCGTAACTCTCAACTCAAGTCACGCCGTAACTATGATTGTGCCTGTTAATGCAAATAAGCCGTAAAAACGTTTATATATATTTTACGATCCTCTAATGTTTTGTCGATAACAAACGTAAAATCATTTTAATGAAACAAATAAAATACATAAATTGTTTTGAGCCAATAGTTTACTAACACACTTACGTTTTCATATAAAATACTAAACAAGTAATATTGTTTACAACTTATAGAAATGCATATGTATAACAACTAGTGTTTACATAATGGGTATATATATATATATATATATATATATATATATATATATATATATATATATATATATATATATATATATATATATATATATATATATATATGTATATATATATATATATATATATTGTAATGGGTAATATAAATGGGTAGAAGTCTAAGTATTTGACCCATTGACTAGACACATTGAGTGTAGTTGGGTAAAACCCATGGAGCATGATTCAGAACCCATGACCGATTGCATGACATCATGCATGAAATCATAATGGGTATTATCCATAACCCATGGAGCTAACCCATGACCAATGACTAGATGCATTGCATCTTCTAGATACATTGTATCTATTTGGATACCCATGACCCAAAGTCCATAACCCATGACCCATGATCCATGACCCATACCCCATTTAGGGGGAGTGTCCTACAGATCCCCAGAAATACACTGGACGGATCCCTCATGTAATGGATTCGTGGGATCCGTGGGACAATAGTGAAATTTTGTCTATAAATAGTGTCATTTCTTCAATGTAAGTTGCCACTTCTACACATACTTTCTCCTAGTATTGTAAACTCTCTAACCTCAGATCCAAAGGATCTTTCTATGTGGTTTGAGTTTGTTTTTGTGTGATTCTCTAGGTTCCTCTTAAAGTCGAGATCATCACTTCTTGAAGTCAAGCAAGCTCAAGTCCATGAGTTGCCAAGCTTCGTCATCATCAAGACTACTGAAGTTCTCTTGTTGATAGTTCTTTCCTTCTCTCTAGAAATGTTTTGTTGAAGGCATTAGTGAAAGATTCCAAAAGGGTCAAGTCGAAGGCATTAGTAAAAGGTGCTGAAGGTCTGTGTCTAAGGCATTAGTGAAGGGTGCCAAAGGTCCATGATGAAGGCATTAGTGAAAGGTGTCAAAAGATCATGTCAATGGGATTAGTGAAAGATGCCAAGGGTGTACAATCAATATGGTGCATCTATGTACAAATATAGATAGGTTGTGTCCAAGGATATTGATATCCTTGATGATGTCGTGATAAGGAGTGAGTCTCCTTTGGGATAGGTGTTGTGTAGTGTTGGGTAGTAGTTCCTCCTTTGTAATGGAACTCGGTATCTAGCCTTGTACCGGATAAAGTGTAGGCAACGTTGTGATAGATTTGGTTCTACCTCATGGAAGAACCCGGTGTCCAGCCTTGTACCAGAAAAAGAGTAGGCGATGTTGTGAAGGCTTCTCCGCCATAAGGAGTTTGTTTTGTGTAGTGCTTACGAACTCTCGAGTAGGTGACTCGGTGAGTGGAGTAGGGAAAGGAAGATGTCCTTGTAGCCGAACCACTATAAACACTCGTGTCGTGGTTTTGTGTTTCTTACTCTTTACCTTTGCATTACATATTTACATACTTATCTATCAACATCTAACACACACATTTAAATAGATTGACATAAGTCGATCTAAATAGTTTAAAACGAAGTTTTAATCGGTAAAACTATTCAACCCCCCTTCTAGTTTTCCACAATTGGTACCAGAGCTTCGTTACCAAGTTTCTTACGAGTATATTGTACTTTTAAAACTTGATACGATCCGTGTATGATTGAAAACTACAAGGAAGGAAATTTCTTAAATGTAAAATGTCACGTTTTAAAATCATCATATTTTATAATGTTGGATAATGATAGATCTTTCTAATATTTTCCTTGTTGAGAATTCTCCATACTAGGATTTGGACATCCTAAGAAGATCATGAAATTTTTTGCTTTAATATTTCTTTTCTTAAAAAGAATATATAGCAAAGGTATGCTCTTTAATAAATTACTTACAAATAAATTATTATTGTATATTTTCTAGATTAATTAATAATGTCATTTTGTATAAACATAATTAAGATTAGTAGTTTCATTACGCTTTCTTAAAAATCAGTAAAGTTGTTATCTATATTGAACTCATCATCAAGAATAGTATTCCTCGTTGATCTCTATAGACAAAACTGCAAACTAGTGATAATGATATCTCGGCTATTCGAGAGCCTTGGTCATCACTCCTCACATAGGGTTATTGACATTTCATCTATGTCAATCAGTATCCATATGAAACTCCTCATTATGATAAAATAGGATTTTATCATAATCTTTAAAACTTCCCAAGAATTACGATTTATTCATAAAAAGGGAACCTCGTCAAATAGGACTAGTAAAAGACGTCAAAACCCCAAACCATAAGTTATAGAGCATAAACATCAACCCTTGCCAAGAATTAGAACTCCCAAATCCAAATTATCAAAGATTACTTAAACCAATAAACTGCTGATATGTCGGATCCCTAAGTTTTCACTAGCCAGATCCCTCATTCAAGGGATCCGTGGGAACCGGCACATTAGAAGACAGTTTAAGTAAAAGATGATCACTGTGGACTTCTATACTTCACTTTACTCTCTCAAACTCACGAACATAAAAACCAAATTACTTTTCACAGGAGTTAATTCATCAACTTCTGAAAGGAAACAGTCACTTGTATAAGTATAATCTTCACTACATTGTCATTTCCATTCTTCAATTCCTAGGAGCACAATTTTAATCTTTAGAAAATGAGCTCAAATGGGTTTATCACAATTTGATATCACATTGTTTCCTAAGATAAACTAAATCAAAGAATCAACATTGTTAATACAAATTAAACTCATTTTTTGAATTCAATGAAGATGTATTGAGTAAAATTGTGATGAATCCCATTAGGTTTTAATCTTTAGAAAATGAGCTCAAATGGGTTTATCACAATTTGATATCACATTGTTTCCTAAGATAAACTAAATCAAAGAATCAACATTGTTAATACAAATTAAACTCATTTTTTGAATTCAATGAAGATGTATTGAGTAAAATTGTGATGAATCCCATTAGGTTACTATTCACACAATTAACACCACATTGTGGTTTTGATGTTTAGGACCAATCATGCCTAGAAATAGACAACAAGATTACCAAGACATCGCACATTACATTCCCATGTATCATCGAAAGGATGGCTTGAGCCCGGAACCGGATTACCGAAAAATCTTCAAAATGTTGGAAAAGATATTTTTCCACGAAGGACGAGTAGTTGAACCCTCATTTACCAACAACACCGACATTCCCCAAGTCTTTACGGGAATCAACTTTCATTGCCTCTTGAGCATCAATGAACAAATATGTCCGGTGTTTGTCCTAGAGTTTTATAAAAGCATGAGGATCATTCGAAATGATGATGGAATCATTTCGATAGCTTTTATCATCAATGAGCACGAGTTCACCTTCACTCTTGAAGAGTTTGCTAGGATACTTGGTATCCCTTGTCAAGGAGTATGCATGTACTCAAATGAATGGTCGTTGGCCGAGATTCATGACATGGTGGATCATCACGAGGTATACTTCACACCCATCCCGGAAGCGACTACGGTAAGAGATATCTTGTTCATGTAAAGAGCCTCTCCGTCAACAGTCACTAGGAAGTACAAGGTCATCTATAGAGATCCTTTTCAAATGGAGCTTTCGAAAATGTTCCCATTATACAAGAAATGGGAACTAGTGCTAAGGGAGAACGTCCTTTGTTTGGGAGGAAATAAGGATCATCCCAATGCTTGGCTAAGCTTCATGATTTATTACCTTGTAACCGGGACTCATTTCAACCTCGCTTATTACATGGTGAAACGAATGTGTTAATACAAATATCGTCATTAAACGTTATTTATATTTTTGATCTTTGCCTAAATTTTGTTAACGACAAAAGTAAATTTAATTTATAAAAGCTTAAAGCTTGTCAAGTTTATTTGATATTAAAACAAGCTTTCTCAAACAATATATTCATCATTCAAAGCATTTACATTTATGATTAGTAACATCTTGATATGACTCTAATCATTATGTATGATAGTAGTTTGTAGAATGTGTTAGGTTCTTAAAACCAAACACTACTTAAGCATTTGCATATTTCTATAAATAGTAATACAACATTTGACATCATGTATTACATCATGGAAATCATTGGAAGATTCCATTAGATATTTTGTGAAGATTTGTACTCTTCATATCTTGCACAATCTCACTTAGATAGAGTTGACTTTAAGCAAGATTTCATATCTTGGCTGTCAGACCGGCGGTACCAAAATGGTACACGGGCGGAACCCTTTTAAGGGGTCCGCCGTCCGTGGACGCTCCTGTCCATTTTGGCTATAAATAGCAATGCCAAGCCAAGTAGTTTCTCACCCCTTTCTAACATACTCTCATACATATCTTCTCTCTAACCTTTCTAACTCAGTTTCATATCATATTAGTGATCTCTTTTGTAGCAAAGAAGATCAAGTCATATTCAAGCTTCAACGAGAAGTTGGAAGTCTTGTTTGTTTAGTGTTGTATGATATAGTGTTGATCCATACTTCATTGTTGTATCAAACCATCATAATCTTGTGAGTGTGAGTGGTTAGTATTTTAGTCCTCAAAATACATTGTGTGTGGGAGTAGTTGTACCCTTGGAAAGAACTCGACATCTAGCTTAGTGTCGGAAATAGTGTAAGCGAAGTGTAAAGGTTTTCTCCGCCGGTGAAAGGAGCTTATTGACTAGTGAAGTTAAACTCTCGAGTGTGAGACTTGGGGAGTGGAGTAGAGCAAGGAAAAAGAGTCCTTGTAGGCCGAACCACTATAAACAACTTGTTGTGGTTTGATCATTTCTTTTCTTATTTACTTATTACATATTGCTTGCATATTTCATTAACATACTTAAGATCAATATCAATTGATCTTTCAATAAGTTTCAAAACAAAGTTTTTAATCGATAAACTATTCAACCCCCCTTCTAGTTTTCTACAATTGGTACCAGAGCCTCGTTGCTCAAGAATTTCTAAAATAACTTGTATTTTATAAACTTGAAATGATCCATGGATTCTGAAAACTTTAAAGAAGGGAAATCTATGCAAAGACCACCACTCTTTGAAACCAATGGATTTATCTATTGGAAAAACCGTTTTGAAACATATGTAAAATCAAAAGATATAGATCTTTGGTTTATTATTGTTAAAGGAGATTTTAGTTCTACAACAAAGGATATTTCCGTTGATGAACAAAAGAAATTAGTTGCTAAAAATAATGAAGCTAAAATGATGCTTTATAATGCTTTACCTAGAAAAGAATATGAAAGAATTTTTATGTGTGAAACCGCCAAAGATATTTGGGAATCTTTAATTGTTACACATCAAGGTAATTCACAAGTCAAGGATAACAAAATTGATCTTCTTGTTCAATAATATGAACAATTTGTTATCTCTGAAGATGAAACCATTGATTGTGGCTTTGCTCGTTTTAACACTATCATTACATCACTTAAAGCACTTGATGAATCTTTTCGTAGTAAGAACTTTGTCAGGAAATTTCTTAGAGCACTCCATCCCAAATGGAGAGCTAAAGTGACCGCTATTGAAGAATCAAAAGATCTCTCAATAATGTCACTAGACGAGCTAATTGGCAACCTCAAAGTTCACGAAATGGTAATGGAGAAAGATTCGGAGATCATCAAAGGAAGAAAGGAGAAGATCAAATCCGTTGCTCTTAAAGCAAAGGCGGAATCAAGCGATGATGGTGAATCTTGTTCCGATAGTGAAGATGAGGAGTATGCCATGGCCGTTAGAGATTTCAAGAAGTTCTTTAGAAGAAGAGGAAAGTTTGTAAGACAACCTCGAGAAGAAAAGAAGCCATTCCGAAAAGATCGGGATGATAAGAAGAATAAAGGTGAAAGAAAGTGTTTTAAATGTGGTGATGCAAGTCATCTCATAGGAGAATGTCCCAAGCCACCTAAAAGCAAAACTCAAAGAGCTTTTGTAAGTGGTGCTTGGAGTGATAGTGAAGACGATGAAGAATCAAGCAAGGAAGAGATCGCTCTAATGGCACATGAGTCAAATAAGGTACTTTCCGACTCTTCTTATTCTTCTATAGATGATGACACATTGCAAAAACAATATAATCAATTGTGTGAGCTAAGTCTAAAAATCATAACTAAAAATAAATTTCTAAAAACCAAAAAGGAGTTTTTGGATAATGAGGTATATGAGTTAAAAGAAAAAGCAAAACGACTTGAAAAAGGAAAAGCAAATGACGATGATTGTAAATCATGTCAAGAGCTTAATCTTGAAATAGAAAAACTAAAGCTCACACAAGAAATCTTAATAGAAAATAATTCTAAGTTTAAAAGGTTTAACAAAAACATCGCTCTTGCCGATGAAATAGTTAAAATCCATAAAACACCAGGAGACATGAATGGGCTAGGTTTTAATGAAGTATTAATTCCAAAGAGTCAAAACAAAACGGCCGAAAAGGACGAACATTCTGTCAAAATTGCTGCAGTACAGCACGGACCAGACGGAACCAAAATAAGGGTTCCGTCCGTTGTGCAAAATGGTACCGCGGGTACTTCAGCAGAACAGAATGTTCGCAATACGGACCGTACTGAATTTGTTAAAGTAACAAAGAAAACCAATGATAATGTTAAACTAAAACCAGCCATTATATCAGGAGTAGGACTTGTTAAAAATGAATTTAGATCAAAAACTACTCAACAACGATATAAAACTTCTTTTGCCGAACGCCCCTTTCCTAAGAGCATCCACAACGTTCAACCTAACTACCAACACAACGATTGGAATCAAAACTTTCCTAGACCATATCAAACTCCAGATTACATGCCATGGAACCCTTACCCATCATTTCCATACATGAATCAAATAAATGGTATGTTTAACCCAAACGGACCCATGAGATATTGGGGACCAAATGTTTGAGTTATTTGCTTCTTAGGTATGCTTGAAAGTTAGATTGGAACCTAATGAATGGATAAAAGATAGTGGATGCTCACGACACATGACGGGCAACAAAAGTCTCTTCTCATCATACCAAGAGTATGACGGAGGTAATGTCACTTTCGGTAGCAATCTCAAAAGCAAAATCATTGGCAAAGGTACGATTGCTCATAACTCTCTAACTATTGAAAATGTTGCTCATGTGGATAGGTTAGGATTTAATCTACTTAGTATTAGCCAACTATGTGATAAAAAGTATAAAGTATTATTTGATGAAAATGGTAGTAAAATACTAAAAGATGGTATCACCATAGCTAAAGGAGTTAGGAAAAATAACATATACGTCATGAAAATAGATAAAACATATAATGACAAACTTTGCTTAACAACATTAGACGATAGCTCATCTCTTTGGCATAGACGCTTAGGTCACGCTAATATGAGACTTATACAAAACCTATCTTCAAAAGAGTTGGTTAGGAATTTACCAAAACTAAAATATGACCAACACTTTTGCGACGCTTGCAAAATTGGTAAAAAACACATAGTAGTCACAAATCTAAAAATATGGTGTCCACATCTAAGTGTCTAGAATTATTACATATGGACTTGTTTGGACCATCCGCTATAAGAAGCTATGGAGGCAACTTATACACTTTGGTCATAGTAGATGATTACTCAAGGTTTACTTGGACGTTATTTTTGAAAACCAAAAATGAAGCTTTTGATAAATTTGAAATACTTAGCAAGAAAATTCAAAATCTTCTAGGTGTCAAAATTGTGTCGATCCGAACGGATCATGGTCGTGAATTTGACAACGAAACTCAATTTGGAAACTTTTGTGATACAAATGGTATAACACATAACTTTTCCGCTCCACGTACACCTCAATCAAATGGAGTAGTAGAACGTAAAAATAGAACAATTCAAGAAATGAGTAGAACAATGCTTAATGAACAAAACATTCCTCAAAAGTTTTGGTGTAACGCCGTTGACACTTCTACATATATTTTAAATAGAGTCCTAATACGTCCTTTCCTAAACAAAACACCATATGAACTTTATAAAGGTAAAAAGCCAACATTAGGATATTTTAAAGTCTTTGGTTGTAAATGTTTTATTCTTAATACTAAGGATTATCTCACCAAGTTTGACCCAAAGTCTTATGAAGGTGTATTTCTTGGTTACTCTCAAACTAGTAAAGCTTACATTGTCCTAAATAAAGAAACAATGATAGTCGAGGAATCATTGAACATAACATTTGACGAAAGTCCACCTCCCTCTAAGACATCACCTTTGGCAGATGATGACTTAGTTGAAAGTCAAATAATTGAAAGTCAAATTAATAATAACAAGGAAGATGAACCATTAAATAAGGAAATTGTCAACATCAAAGAATCTAAAAGTCATCCATTAGAAAAGGTCATAGGAAAACTTAATCAAAGAACCTTAAGATCACAAGCTCAAAATCAAAGTAATCATTTTTGTTTTGTATCCACCATTGAACCAAAAACCATAAATGAAGCAATAAAAGATGAATCATGGGTAATTGCCATGCAAGAAGAATTAAACCAATTCGTTAGAAATGATGTTTGGAAACTAGTTCCAAAACCCAAAGATCAAACTATAATTGGAACAAAATGGGTCTTTCGAAACAAAATGGACGAAAATGGTATAGTATCTAGAAACAAAGCTAGGCTTGTTGCACAAGGTTATAATCAACAAGAAGGAATTGACTATGATGAAACTTATGCACCGGTAGCTAGACTTGAATCTATTAGAATATTACTTGCTTATGCATGTGCTTATGATTTTAAATTATTTCAAATGGATGTTAAAAGTGCTTTCCTTAATGGGTTTATTAACGAAGAAGTGTATGTTGCTCAACCTCCCGGTTTTACCGACTTTGAGAAACCACATCATGTCTTCAAACTCAAGAAAGCATTATACGGCCTTAAACAAGCACCTAAAGCTTGGTACGACCGTCTTAAGACTTTTCTTATTGATAACAAATATACTATGGGATTAGTAGATAATACTCTTTTTACTAAGAAAAAGGAATCGCAAATTATTATTGTTCAAATATACGTTGATGACATTATATTCGGATCAACTTGTCAAGAACTATGTGATGATTTCTCTAAAATCATGCATGACGAGTTTGAAATGAGTATGATGGGTGAGTTAAACTTCTTTCTAGGACTTCAAATCAAACAACTAGATGATGGTATTTTCTTTAACCAATCTAAATATATAAAAGACATGCTTAAGAAATTTGGTCTTGAAGATTCCAAACCAACTAAAACACCCATGTCCTCGGACACTAAACTCACCAAGGACGAAGAAGGTGAATCCGTGGATAACACTAAATATAGAGGAATGATTGGTAGCCTACTCTATCTTACGGCTAGTAGACCCGACATTATGTTTAGTGTTTGTCTATGTGCTCGCTTTCAAGAAAACCCAAAGGCATCACACTTAGAAGCATTAAAAAGGATTTTTAGATATATTAAGGGAACAACGTGTTTAGGATTATGGTATCCCAAAGGAACGGGTATAGAAACCATAGTGTATGCCGACTCGGATCATGCCGGTGATTATGTCGATAGAAAAAGTACAAGTGGTATTTGCACTTTTGTTGGACATTGTCTCACCTCATGGTTTGCAAAGAAGCAAACGGCTTTAGCCATCTCTACTACTGAAGCCGAATACGTCTCAGCCGGAAAAGCATGTCAACAAGCTCTTTGGATGAAGCAAGCTCTCGTAGACTACGGAATTCATCTCAACGACATTGTGATACTTTGCGACAACAAAGGAGCCATCGATCTCAGCAAGAATCCCGTTCAACATGCTCGTACAAAGCACATTGAAATCCGTCATCACTTTCTTCGCGACAATGTTCAAAAAGGAAACATTTCAATCGAGAAAGTATCCTCCGAAGATAACATTGCCGACATCTTTACTAAACCTCTTAAACGAGAACCTTTTAATCTTCTTAGACTTGGTTTAGGGTTAATGGAACCAAACATGTAGGATAAACATAGCCTAAAACATTAGAATAGTCAAACCACAACAATTTTGTCTTGTATCTGCTACTGTAGCCACGGCACCAAACGACAACACGGACGGAACCAAATATTTGGTGCCGTCTGGTCCGTGGTGTCTACAGAAGCAAAACAGCTATATACATAACATCCTCTTCCTCACAACCCACTTTACCAAAACGTGTAAAACTTAAACCAAGCTCATTATTGTCATCTTCCCACTTACTAATCACTGAAGATAACATCATTGTAAGTATCCTAACTACATTTCATCTCTTAATTCTGATTCTAGGATTCTTATTTATGCACAAAACTATCACAAATCATTACATGGGGTTTTATGTATGCTTTTATACCAAATATGAATTCAATTGGCAAATTGCATAACTAGTCATTGAAATTAGGTACTACATTATCATATTGCATAAACAAATCATGTTTCCCATTAATTGATAGATAATAAATATAAGGCCTTATTCAAACAGCCAAACACCCCATGTCAAAAGTTTTGAAAAGCTTCTCACTTGTAGGAAAACATTTTTCATTGCTAATACAAATAGAAACGTTAGAATTTTCATCACTTGCATGCTCTTGAATACTAAAGGTATTGCATAACTAATATGCACTCCCGGGTATATTCAAATGTAGCCACATTGAATTAGGAGCATTTGGGTTATCTCATGGTATTTGCCAAACACCCCACTAAAACCATTTCGTGCATAAAATGAGTCGAGATAACCGCAACTCCAAATTGTTTTCATATAGGCACACACTAGAATCAAAAACGTTAAAATTTATTTTCAATTTTTATTTTTTAACATATTAATTCTTGTCCTTAGGAATAACCATGGTAGCCGCAAGATTCTATGATAACAAAGACACCCTTAACTACATTCCCAAACACCACAAAACCAAAGGACTTACCAAGGAACAAGTAGAAATATTTAAGAGTCTAGAATCAAGGTATTTCCATGAGGGTAGAACCATTCACTCATCCTTCCTTGAAAATACCAATCTTCGTGAAGAACTAGCCGCCATTCAATTCGATTGTCTTCTTGACATCGATGAACCAATTTGTCCTAGGTTTGTGTTAGAATTCTATGCTAGTGTGACCGGCTTTAGTGATGAAGACGATGATGAATTTTGTCTTAGGTTTAGAATCAACCAAAACGACTACACCATCACCTTAAGCAACTTTGCTCAAGTGTTAGGAATTCCCAACCGAGGAACTTGTGTCTACACGGATAAGTGGTCACTCATGGCTCTTGATACAATCAATGACCGCTCTCTTCCCTACATAACCCGTTTGGCCGATAAGGATGTCATCCGTGAACACCTTTTTAACCCAAAAAGTGATACAACCCGAGTTACCCGAAAGGGAAAAGAGGTAAACCGAGATCCATATGGAATGGAGCTAAATGAACTTAAGCCCGAATTTAAGAAATGGGAGGAACTACTTAGAGCCAACGTCTGCCTATGTCACATGCTCTATGTCACACCCCCAAATTACCTGTTTTGCAGCGGAATGGAATTCCTGGGGATTGACTGTCATAGCATCACAATCACAGTTATATTGAACGACCTAAAGTGTCGTTTGAAAAATACATCGCTTGATTTAATAAAAACATTCAGAGTTACAAAGATAGGTCCCAAATGAAAGTTACTATATGCGGAAAATAAGCTTGGTACAAGTCAAACGATGTTTTTAAAGAAAACCATAATATACATTGAGACAAGTCGACGCCGCGACTCTAAGAGGTTCCTTAATCGTGCCATGATGCGAATGCCTTAATTACCTGAAAATACATTGCTAAAAGTGTCAACACAAAGGTTGAGTGAGTTCATAGAGTTGTTGAAAATGTTAAATACGACTACCACAAGTATATATTATGTATGACAATGTCGTCACAAAATGATACAATTGCTATAAGTCCATGACACTGAAGCTTGACTGATGTTCGCCCCAACAGAGTGTTTGCCAAACAACTCAATAATGATAATGAAGTGAAATGCATCCGTCCGGTTGGAATCCGCCAACCCGGATGGAGGTGTCACCCTCGATAGATCTATCCACTCACTCACGCTTCTATGAAATTAACGGTTCATGTTCATGAAATGGGGACATTTAACTGGCAATGAGGTAACTTAAGCAATGTAATGAATTTGATATACTTGGTATCGTAATAAAATGATGTACAATGTATTCTCCCCCGTAGGTTTGAAATAAGTAAAAACTTGAATAAATCGGGGCTATGAAAACTCACCTGTTGCAATGATTATGATGACAAAAGTGGATAAACTGAAATGTAGCGTGAATCTCGAAACTGACCTATTATGAATGATATGATATGTAATAAGTCATGATGTAATGTTATGCATGCAATTTCGGATGATATTTATACCACTTATGAATTTTTGAAAACAATACTTTTCGTCGAAAATGTAATCTTTTAACGTCTTGACCATTTTTAAATTACTTCACATGTATTTACGTTGAAATGATATCCGACGATAATCATTTAGTGATTTATTGTGAAATTATAACTTTTCGTCGTAAAATAATGTTATTGAAATTTCCATGAAAGTGACAAAAACGGCTTCTAAAAGCTAGTCGTAAAATGGTGCACGTCGAGCGTTAGGAAACAAACTCAACGGTTTTGGGAAGCTTGTATGATTATCTCAAAGTTTTAGTACATGACTTTCCATCCTAGAGGTCTCGAACATAAAGAAAAATAGAGATTAAGTATGGTACTTTTAGTCCAAAATATAGTTTAAGGATGGTTTTTCGGCAACGTTTAAGCGACTATAATTAATTCATTACAACTCCGCTAATCAAACGGTCGGATATTTTGGAAAGTATACTTGGCGATCTCACTTTTACTAGAAGACTTCACTTTATGAAAAGTTCTAATTCAATGTTAAAACAACCTTTAACTTGGTACTAGTTTTTGCCGCAAAACTTGTCTATTAGAAATCAAGTTAGTTTTTCTTATATAATAAAAGTTACGGCAACTTTTGTAAAAGTGTATAATTTAGTCGTTACAAATCCGTTTTCTACGTTTTAAAGATCATTAGCTTTGTATCGAAGTATACTAACATATTTTTAACAAGTCGAAATAATTTACAACGTCCAAGCTTCATTTTTGACTCGTACAAACTAAACATTGTTTGCTGAAATTTCCAGAAATTTGTGGTTTTCGTCGCCAAATTGAAAAATTCATAACTTCTTCGTTATAACTCCGTTTTAATCCGTTCAAGCGGCCACGGTTTCGTTTTAAAGTATATTTTCTAAATATCTAGGCCAAAAATTTTTATCCACTGTCGGATTTTCCAGATTTTGAAAATAAGGACAGACCCTTTTCAAAACGTGTCGAAATGAGTTTTTCTCGCGCCAAACCTATTCTAACACATTCAAAACAACTCCGAAGCTATTCTAATCCTACCATACACCTTCTTAGGGTGTCATGGGTTCCTAGACATCACCAAAACAAATATATAACAAGGAGTAATTATAGGATGGATTATTTATATTTAACACTTAAAAACCTTAAAAATGGTATAAATATCACATAATTTGCATGTTTCTCAAATAAAATGATATGACCATAATAATGAATATGGAATAAAAATATGAATATGAATGCTTACTAGTGATATGATGAGGTTTAAGGACAAAAGGTTTTTCCTAATCACTTGAGGTTTGTATTGCAAAACCTATGCAACAAATGATACTAGAGTTTAATAAATCTTGTCTTGAAAACTTGAGATAATCCTCCTTTTGGTCTCCTTGTGGCTGCCGAATTTTTGCAAGAGAGAAAGGACAAGAGTTGGTTTTTGATTTTGTAATTGTGAAATGGTATGAATGAAATGGTTTATTAGTATAATACATGAATACTAAAGATATTTGCAAAACTTTGAGTGAATCACCTCATTGACTCACCCCTTGTGTCGACAAGGGGTGATAGTCATTTACTTTATGTGTATTTTTTTTTTTAAATTGTTTAAGTATAATTACTTGTAAGATATTTGAAGTTAAGTGGTAAGTTGTAGTCACTTGTGAATATTTAGGGTAGCGTTAGATAAAAATAAATTTTCACGGGTCAAGATAAAATATATTTAGGTCATAAAAATTATAAAAATACATTTCTTGCAAAATTTGAGTGAAATAATAATAATCGTGTCGTATTTAAGAAAAACGTCGTAATTATATAAATACAACAATTTAGTTACAAAATAAATTTAAAACACTGTGTAAACTCATAATATTATTTTCATAAACTTAATATGAGTATAAAAATATATTGGAATAATTTTTGGAAGTAATGGATCAATTGTTCAAAATAATTAGTTACGCGATAACGTTTATTTAATATGAAAATTATACGTTTAATGTAAAATGCAAAACCATGCATGAACTAATATGATGACAATGATGTTAATGAAATGTAGACTAAACTTAGTCTATATGAAATGACCTCGATGATATGATCATGAATTCACAGCTAAACCATTACGGTTACGTGAATTTGATGCTCGTAAACCTAGTTCACGATAAATGATAAATAATGAAGCATGAGTAATGTTTTGAGAATGACCTGAAAATACGAATTGTCACATTCGCCCAACCAAAAAGGAATTCAGTCCCTGAATTCAGTCCATGTTAGGTTCTACGATGTTACTTGTGAAAAGATGAAGGTATTTGAGTCCCATTGGGTCGTCCAATGTTTTTCTAAATCGTACCACGCCCTTCCAAGACGGGACTTTGAATATAAATTTGTTGCCAATTTGAAATTCTAATAGTTTGCGACTTATGGAACATACTTCCAATATTTTGCGTCGTACATCGACGTAGCTTATCTAGTTATTTGTTGTTGTTTGTAACTGATTCTTGATTTGTACGATTACTTTGTTGTTTCATGAATGAGTCATTGACTAGTGAGTTGGACTTTCCTGATTTTGACCAGTGAATGAGTGATTGACACCTCAACATTAGAGTGTCTCAATTGGTGTAGTCAATATGTTCATGTGTTGACTATTGTTGTAAAGCAAATTGGTTCGATGAGGAATGATTTACCTAATCATTTCTAGAATATCACACATGCTTGAGCATATCTTCTAATCTTAGAATTGTTCTCTCGCTCTAACCATTGAGCTAAGGATAATAGGTGGTGCTCATGTCCCAATAGAGTTTCATGGAAAGATTGAAATGATTGTTAGAAGTCCAAGGAGAATCGGCTACCTTATATTAGGTTCAACTGAAATTGATACCACGTGTCTCGTGCCAAATTTCAAAATGTTATGTCTGTCGAAAATGACCTTATTGAAAAGAATAGACTATGGGTAACAATTGTGATTTCTCGCGTTTCTCGTTCTAGCGAATGTCTTGACTTGAATCTTACTTGCCTAAGGTGTTTAGTCTCCATGACTAAAATGTTTATGGTTTGATTATTGAAATGTTTCCATGCTATATGTTATCAAGTCACAAAACCTTAAATGTGTAAGTGATGTGGTGTGGTGATTGGTTTTCAAATCTGTCCCGATATTGAGTGCTTCTAAAATTATTTCATCACTTAGATTGTTAGCATGCTAGCAAGAAAATAGATATCATCTCATACTATGTCGAAGAATGTTTGTTCTAATTTCACTTGTAGATGGATAGTCCTTGATTGTTCAATATGTTCAAACCTGTTACATCTCTTGATATGGAGGTGAGGTTATCTGTAATTTCTAGAAAACACAAGGCCTTAGGGGAAGTTTATATTGATAACCTTAATCTAACCAAATTTTCCTTTAAGGGAAACTCATTGTAGGGAAGTTCACATATTGTTGAAGCCATGTTTATTGGAATGTTCTGCAGTCTCAGTTAGAAGACTTGGTTTATCCCTATAGTGTTGCTTAGTGTGTATTCGCTTCATTCTAAACCTTGTAACTCGATCTAGCTAGTACTTTTGAAATGAAAGAATTTGGCTTCTAGTCCAAAAATAGTGGTTCGGAATGTCTCGTGATGTCTTAAGATTTATGTTGAGTTTTAAGACATCTTACTACATACTTCTAGTCCTTGTTAGTATTTCTGAAATCCTTATATTGTTTTCTCGTATCTAGGAATCCTCCTCGTAGATAGTATAGAAAGTCTTTCCTAAAAAGGTCACTGGTAAAGTTTCAACTTATCGGTTGAGTGAGTGATAAATGGCGTAGGTTTCTGTAGAGTGTTAACAAAAAGGAATGTTTATGCACAATTTATTTGCTTACAAAGCTTTGCTTTTTAATGAAGATTGTTTTAAGAGATTTGAAATGATGCTTGTTACTTTCATGACATAATTCTTCCTAAATTATACATAGGTGATCAGGCCATGTATAATTGAGGACAAATGATGTGATGCTTGGTTTTGTTGAAATGGTATTATGTTTCTCCGAAGTTTTAGATGGTATTCAACGTTTTGTTTTGTAAGATAATGGCTCAATAATTTTTCAGAGTAACATAAAAATTGTTTCGCATGATGGTATTAAATAATTGATAAAATGACCGAAAGCCAATTGATAGGGTGGTAACGAAACAACTTTGTTTTAAAACTTTATGAAACAATGTTTCTAAGATGGTGTAGAATGGTTTGCAATATACTTAAGTGAAATAATGTTATGAAGTAGTAGCAAAGTAACTTGAAATAAAATTTGTTAAATGGTTTGTAGGATGCGCGGGGAAACCTCCTAGAATGGTAATAGTTTCCTAATTAGTCAAGAATAAAGTTGGCCTAACCCCTAGTAAGATAGTGAGGTATTGTCGCGAAATGATTGAAAATTGGGCAATTGGAATAAGGAATGAAATAAACAAAGGTTGTGATTATCGTGGAGATAATAAATGATAAAGATTACATTAGCTAGAAAGGTACTTATTATCGGTTCCTGTCGGTGATCTAATCATGCCTCAAGTGTAGAAGTAGTAGTCTGTCTAGCAACAACAACTTTGAAACTCTCACAGTCCTCAAATCTATAAGATAGTGTAGTTTTCGTAGTCTTAGTGGTAGATGGTAGTGGTGTGTCAAATTATGCACGCTTCCCAAGCGGCAAATCAAATGTATGACTAATAGGTCCACTAGGACTAAGCTTGTAAGTCCTACTAAATGGTATGATCTGTCTCAACAAAATGATAAAAATTTTCCTGATCCTACAGTGAATCAATAGTGATCGTGATGGTGTAGGTTCAACTTCGTCCTCCTAAAAGGGTTCAGTCTCATCATCTGATGTTATCGGTGTTGAGTCAACTAATGTTAAAATTGTGATAGGGAATGACAGGGCATTCTCCATGTCAAAGTGATGTGAGTATAATGGGATGGGTATTTGAAGGCATCTATGTGACAATCGCTTTTGAAATGAAAGTAAATAACTCGCAAAATGTGCGTATGAAACCGCATGTATAGTGACTATGCACTTGTGATGAAATGATGAGATGCTATGATGATGTAGTTATAGTCTAGGGTCAATGATGCAACCTAGTTCTCTATAACCGAAGCTCTGATGCCAATCTGTCACACCCCCAAATTACCTGTTTTGCAGCGGAATGGAATTCCTGGGGATTGACTGTCATAGCATCACAATCACAGTTATATTGAACGACCTAAAGTGTCGTTTGAAAAATACATCGCTTGATTTAATAAAAACATTCAGAGTTACAAAGATAGGTCCCAAATGAAAGTTACTATATGCGGAAAATAAGCTTGGTACAAGTCAAACGATGTTTTTAAAGAAAACCATAATATACATTGAGACAAGTCGACGCCGCGACTCTAAGAGGTTCCTTAATCGTGCCATGATGCGAATGCCTTAATTACCTGAAAATACATTGCTAAAAGTGTCAACACAAAGGTTGAGTGAGTTCATAGAGTTGTTGAAAATGTTAAATACGACTACCACAAGTATATATTATGTATGACAATGTCGTCACAAAATGATACAATTGCTATAAGTCCATGACACTGAAGCTTGACTGATGTTCGCCCCAACAGAGTGTTTGCCAAACAACTCAATAATGATAATGAAGTGAAATGCATCCGTCCGGTTGGAATCCGCCAACCCGGATGGAGGTGTCACCCTCGATAGATCTATCCACTCACTCACGCTTCTATGAAATTAACGGTTCATGTTCATGAAATGGGGACATTTAACTGGCAATGAGGTAACTTAAGCAATGTAATGAATTTGATATACTTGGTATCGTAATAAAATGATGTACAATGTATTCTCCCCCGTAGGTTTGAAATAAGTAAAAACTTGAATAAATCGGGGCTATGAAAACTCACCTGTTGCAATGATTATGATGACAAAAGTGGATAAACTGAAATGTAGCGTGAATCTCGAAACTGACCTATTATGAATGATATGATATGTAATAAGTCATGATGTAATGTTATGCATGCAATTTCGGATGATATTTATACCACTTATGAATTTTTGAAAACAATACTTTTCGTCGAAAATGTAATCTTTTAACGTCTTGACCATTTTTAAATTACTTCACATGTATTTACGTTGAAATGATATCCGACGATAATCATTTAGTGATTTATTGTGAAATTATAACTTTTCGTCGTAAAATAATGTTATTGAAATTTCCATGAAAGTGACAAAAACGGCTTCTAAAAGCTAGTCGTAAAATGGTGCACGTCGAGCGTTAGGAAACAAACTCAACGGTTTTGGGAAGCTTGTATGATTATCTCAAAGTTTTAGTACATGACTTTCCATCCTAGAGGTCTCGAACATAAAGAAAAATAGAGATTAAGTATGGTACTTTTAGTCCAAAATATAGTTTAAGGATGGTTTTTCGGCAACGTTTAAGCGACTATAATTAATTCATTACAACTCCGCTAATCAAACGGTCGGATATTTTGGAAAGTATACTTGGCGATCTCACTTTTACTAGAAGACTTCACTTTATGAAAAGTTCTAATTCAATGTTAAAACAACCTTTAACTTGGTACTAGTTTTTGCCGCAAAACTTGTCTATTAGAAATCAAGTTAGTTTTTCTTATATAATAAAAGTTACGGCAACTTTTGTAAAAGTGTATAATTTAGTCGTTACAAATCCGTTTTCTACGTTTTAAAGATCCTTAGCTTTGTATCGAAGTATACTAACATATTTTTAACAAGTCGAAATAATTTACAACGTCCAAGCTTCATTTTTGACTCGTACAAACTAAACATTGTTTGCTGAAATTTCCAGAAATTTGTGGTTTTCGTCGCCAAATTGAAAAATTCATAACTTCTTCGTTATAACTCCGTTTTAATCCGTTCAAGCGGCCACGGTTTCGTTTTAAAGTATATTTTCTAAATATCTAGGCCAAAAATTTTTATCCACTGTCGGATTTTCCAGATTTTGAAAATAAGGACAGACCCTTTTCAAAACGTGTCGAAATGAGTTTTTCTCGCGCCAAACCTATTCTAACCCATTCAAAATAACTCCGATGCTATTCTAATCCTACCATACACCTTCTTAGGGTGTCATGGGTTCCTAGACATCACCAAAACAAATATATAACAAGGAGTAATTATAGGATGGATTATTTATATTTAACACTTAAAAACCTTAAAAATGGTATAAATATCACATAATTTGCATGTTTCTCAAATAAAATGATATGACCATAATAATGAATATGGAATAAAAATATGAATATGAATGCTTACTAGTGATATGATGAGGTTTAAGGACAAAAGGTTTTTCCTAATCACTTGAGGTTTGTATTGCAAAACCTATGCAACAAATGATACTAGAGTTTAATAAATATTGTCTTGAAAACTTGAGATAATCCTCCTTTTGGTCTCCTTGTGGCTGCCGAATTTTTGCAAGAGAGAAAGGACAAGAGTTGGTTTTTGATTTTGTAATTGTGAAATGGTATGAATGAAATGGTTTATTAGTATAATACATGAATACTAAAGATATTTGCAAAACTTTGAGTGAATCACCTCATTGACTCACCCCTTGTGTCGACAAGGGGTGATAGTCATTTACTTTATGTGTATTTTTTTTTTAAATTGTTTAAGTATAATTACTTGTAAGATATTTGAAGTTAAGTGGTAAGTTGTAGTCACTTGTGAATATTTAGGGTAGCGTTGGATAAAAATAAATTTTCACGGGTCAAGATAAAATATATTTAGGTCATAAAAATTATAAAAATACATTTCTTGCAAAATTTGAGTGAAATAATAATAATCGTGTCGTATTTAAGAAAAACGTCGTAATTATATAAATACAACAATTTAGTTACAAAATAAATTTAAAACACTGTGTAAACTCATAATATTATTTTTATAAACTTAATATGAGTATAAAAATATATTGGAATAATTTTTGGAAGTAATGGATCAATTGTTCAAAATAATTAGTTACGCGATAACGTTTATTTAATATGAAAATTATACGTTTAATGTAAAATGCAAAACCATGCATGAACTAATATGATGACAATGATGTTAATGAAATGTAGACTAAACTTAGTCTATATGAAATGACCTCGATGATATGATCATGAATTCACAGCTAAACAATTACGGTTACGTGAATTTGATGCTCGTAAACCTAGTTCACGATAAATGATAAATAATGAAGCATGAGTAATGTTTTGAGAATGACCTGAAAATACGAATTCTCACACTCTACAACTTATCCACCCGACAACCATTCAACTTAGCCTACTACATAGCTAGAAGAATGATTGATATTCCAACTCAAGGATCGGTTGCTCTTCCATACGGGATGCTTCTCACCCGTCTCTATAGAAACTTCGCTCCAATTCCACCAACCCCAAAAGGGATGCACCTTCACTATGAACTCATCCCTCACATCTTTGTACCTTTGAGTGATGCTCGAGTTGCTAAGACTAAAGGCAAGAGAGCTAAACCTCCAACTCCTTCATCATCATCATCAAATAGCTCCGAGGATGGTCTTCCAAGCTCTCATCTTCCACCTCAAGAGTATTACGCATCTCTTCCCGAGATTGAGAATGAATCAGCAGAATTCAAACAAACTAAGGGAATGTTCAAGTGCCTTGGTAGGATGATGAACAAGATTTACAAGAAGTTGGACAAATAAGGGTACTTTAAGGAGTGTTTGGAACAATGCATTATCGTTAATGTTTGATACTATTTAGTTGCTTTTATTATGTAGGATGATAATATAACTTGAAACAATGGTGTATGCTAACAATCTCATGCAGGGAGACAGCACAAGTATGCTATCAAATTTTACCCATTTTCACTATATTGTGAAAATCAATAAGCCTTGCTCAAAATCTATGCTCCACTATGTTTACATATGTGTTATTTACTTTTCCTAACTAGAAATGTTTAGTATAACAGCTTTTGAGAAAAATTTCATGTTTCGGAAATTTCCCCGACACCTAAAAACGAACTCTGTCCATATTTTAGCACTCCACGGATCAGACGGCACCATAATTTTGGTACCGTCCTTTATGTAGTTTGGTACCGCCATACCTGTACAGGCGGACCAGACGACACCCTTTTTAGGGTACCGTCCGTGTATGATTTTGGTGCCGTGGATCCTCCAGGTAATTTTCTGAATTTCGACTCTTTCGTGATTCCAAATTATCTTCCATCACTTATAAATCAATCTTAACTAGTTTATACTGTTATTAGAACTAGTATTATTTACTAAGGTATATAAGAAATCCATTTCCCACCAGAATTCAAAAATTTGAAAAATCCACCCAAGGAGCCCTTTGGCATAAAGGAAGGAACCAAATTTTTGGTACCTTCAAATCCGTGGGTAATCTGAATATTAGGAAATTCCACTCACTAGAACACATTTATTGCATATCTTTTCTTCTTCACTCCATCTTCTTTGTATGGATTGACTTGGGTGATATGACTAGCATTCAACCCACTTCCAAATCATTAGGAACCTCATCTCTTCAATGGTTCAACATCAAATCAAACCATTTCTCAACAATTTCTTACCTCTATAAATTGAAAGGCTTTACCATGATCATCCTCACACCTTCTTCATTCTCACTACTATCTAGCAAATCAAAACCCAAGTTAAAAATGACTAAATCATCACCAAAACCTTGCAAGAAAACCGCTAGAATTAGCGTAAGGCCTTGTTGTTTTGTTCATCTTAGCTCATCATCCGAATCTTCACCACTCACAATCTCATCTCCCATTAGAGATGATACAAATCTTACCCTAGCTACACCCACTTCATCACACATTGTGATCACCACTCCACCACCAACAAAAACACCTACTTCACCTCCACCGGCACCCATCCAAACATCCAAAACACCCTCACCACCTTCACCAAGGTCTCCCACTCTCACTCCCATGGAGTTATTTTCAACTCCACCAACATCACCAAATCCTTTCCTAGAGGACTTGGAGGACTTGCCTCCTAGGCCAAGTCATCCACCACCATTGCCATCTTTTGGCACAATTGAGCGAATCGCTCATGAGTCACCTCGGTCATCCATTGACCCAAACGCCCCATTAGGGCCAAAACCTCTCCTTTTTCACCCCATTCACAAGGACATTCATGGTCCTTTATACGGGGATCATCCACTTCCATCACCAATGTCCCCTCATATTGAGGACATTCCGGAGTGCATGTGGGATGACAATCCCACTAGAGAGGAGATTCAAGCCGAACTCCACAACCTCCACCAATTCAAAGGCATGGTGGATTCTCACTTAAGTGAGACAATGCAAATGCAAAATGCTTTGCTTGCATCCATCATGACCACTCCAAACATTCCCAACACATCCACTATTCCACCACCACAACCGCCCCAAACATTCTACCCTCCAAGGCATGGTTGCTCAACTTGTGAGCAAACGGGCCAAACCGTGGAACGGACTCGGGTTATGGTCCATGACTTCCACGAAGAAATGAGGTTCATCCTCAACCACATTCTTGAGCGTCTCAACGCTCTTTCCCATCCACCATCACTTTAGGATGGTTTTAGAATAGTCTTTCTTTTATTTGCTTTCTTAGGATAATTTTTATTTCTTGTACTAAAAACACATCATTGTGTTCTCTTTTCATGATCTTTATTCATGAAAAAGTTTAACTAATGAATGTTGTTTATCATATTGTTGGTGTCATTACATAGTGCTTGGAAATGCTTGTGAATGATCATTATTACTAACATTTTTTTTGTAGCTTTATTTTCACAATCCATGTATCTTCCCATTAAAGCACCCAATTTAGGGGGAGCTTTGAACAAGGGGGAGATAATAGCACGGGCTCATTACATTCCGCATAGCCTCTTCTTTTTGTACTCATTACATTCCGCATAGCCTCTTCTTTTTGTTGAGACAAAAAGGGGGAGAAAATATAGAACTTTGAAATTATTTATATTTGACTTTTCTTAAAAAGTCAAACTGCATACATTTGACTTTCTAAAAGTCAAACAGGAACTCTCATTGATAATACTTGACTTTTCTTAAAAAAGTCAAACTGCATACTTTGACTTTCTGAAAAAGTCAACATCATGCATCAACTAGTGAATTCTTTGACTTTCATAAAAAGTCAAATTTCATACACTTGCATTATCATTTCCTTTTCAAGTTCTAAAACTAATATTTTTATAACTCTTGTACAAACTTTGTTTCTTTTATAAAAATAAAATTTATATTTTGTCCTCAACAAAAAGGGGAAGATTGTTAATACAAATATCGTCATTAAACGTTATTTATATTTTTGATCTTTGCCTAAGTTTTGTTAACGACAAAAGTAAATTTAATTTATAAAAGCTTAAAGCTTGTCAAGTTTATTTGATATTAAAACAAGCTTTCTCAAACAATATATTCATCATTCAAAGCATTTACATTTATGATTAGTAACATCTTGATATGACTCTAATCATTATGTATGATAGTAGTTTGTAGAATGTGTTAGGTTCTTAAAACCAAACACTACTTAAGCATTTGCATATTTCTATAAATAGTAATACAACATTTGACATCGTGTATTACATCATGGAAATCATTGGAAGATTCCATTAGATATTTTGTGAAGATTTGTACTCTTCATATCTTGCACAATCTCACTTAGATAGAGTTGACTTTAAGCAAGATTTCATATCTTGGCTGTCAGACCGGCGGTACCAAAATGGTACACGGGCGGAACCCTTCTAAGGGGTCCGCCGTCCGTGGACGCTCCTGTCCATTTTGGCTATAAATAGCAATGCCAAGCCAAGTAGTTTCTCACCCCTTTCTAACATACTCTCATACATATCTTCTCTCTAACCTTTCTAACTCAGTTTCATATCATATTAGTGATCTCTTTTGTAGCAAAGAAGATCAAGTCATATTCAAGCTTCAACGAGAAGTTGGAAGTCTTGTTTGTTTAGTGTTGTATGATCTAGTGTTGATCCATACTTCATTGTTGTATCAAACCATCATAATCTTGTGAGTGTGAGTGGTTAGTATTTTAGTCCTCAAAATACATTGTGTGTGGGAGTAGTTGTACCCTTGGAAAGAACTCGACATCTAGCTTAGTGTCGGAAATAGTGTAAGCGAAGTGTAAAGGTTTTCTCCGCCGGTGAAAGTAGCTTGTTGACTAGCGAATTTAAACTCTCGAGTGTGAGACTCGGGGAGTGGAGTAGGGCAAGGAAAAAGAGTCCTTGTAGGCCGAACCACTATAAACAACTTGTTGTGGTTTGATCATTTCTTTCCTTATTTACTTATTACATATTGCTTGCATATTTCATTAACATACTTAAGATCAATATCAATTTATCTTTCAATAAGTTTCAAAACAAAGTTTTTAATCGATAAACTATTCAACCCCCCTTCTAGTTTTCTACAGAATGGTAAGTGTGAAATGGACGGACAAGATGGTACTCCCCTATGCCATGCTCTTGACTCGCCTAGCAAACTTTGTCTTTGCTCTAGATCCATCTCCTTACTCCAATGACCAAACCTTTTGCAACAAGGTTATGGTGCTTTTATCCGATGGAAAGACCACAAGGATTATGGTTGATGGCAAGAGACCTCACCCACCAACGGATTCATCAGATGAAAGAGAAAGAGAAGGAGAAGGAAGCAACCCCTTGGCAACGTTCATCTCAGCCCCCTTGCATACATTGACCAACTGCCAGAAGTCCCGAGCCCTTCACAAGAATTCCAACAAACAAAGGGCATGTTCAAGTGTTTTGCTAACTTCCATATAAAGAAGAAGAAGTAGGGGTGGATGGGTAAAGAGTGAAGAGTTGAGGCGACGGAGAAGGAGTAGGAGTTTGAATTGGGGGAAGGTAAGGTCGTGGACCTTAATTTGTGAAAAAATTGTGAACAATGGTCTGTAAACAATTTAAACAATATTTCTGTAGTTTAGTTAGTAGCTCTAAATAGATAGCATGACATAAGTTAAAACATTCTAACTTAGGAACCCGAAAAATGAAAATTTTACGACGACTTGATCACAATCAAGAAGTCGGTCCCGCTCATTTTGCTTACATTCTACTCGCCCTTACTTACTATGCGTAATATTGTTGCTTGCATATTTGATTATTGAATGTAGAAATGATTAGAATGTGTATTTTCTAAAGAGTGCAAATTATGCACATTTGATGAGAAGCTACTGGTCAGCAGTAGCCGGATCTCTGAGCTATAACTAGTCGGATCCCTCAGATGAGGGAACCGTGGGATCCGGGCAAACAGACAAGGAATTCTTAAACTTTCACTTCAATACAATCCTCTAGACCTTATCACACTATCTAAACATGATACTTTAGGACCACTTAAGTCTTCCTCAAACTCAGTAGGTCTCACACTCACTCATAGCTAACATAGAATCACACTCTAGGTATTTTTTATTTATAAATTCACCAAAACTCACCATATTTCCGCTCCAATACTCACACATGGTTCCTCACATCTCAAAGCACTTAGTTGGCTATTACTCTTGATTTTGACAAATTGATTTTAGTCATCTTTACCTAAAAAAATAGGCTTAAAACTAGTTTTTCATTTATTTCTATTTTTCTAGGAATTTTACAAATTTTTCTTAAGCCACCATCTGATCTCTAGGATCAATTGTCCTCATTTGTCATCCTCAAATCAATAGTATCATCCTTAAGCACTTAGTTTCACTTTTAAAGAGTCTACTTTCCTAAAAAAACCATCATTAGGTATCCTCACTCCTTGTGGTTGGATATTTAAGTCACATACCATTTAAGACATCTGAGGGAAGTCAAACCCTCAAGATTTATAGGTACTAGACCTTAAAAGAGCATAATCACCTCACCACTATGATGTCTAACAGACGGATCCCTAGTTTATAACTAGACGGATCCCTATTGAGAGGGAACCGTGGGATCTGGGTCTACAAAAGAGCTTATGATCACCTTTTCCTTCGAATTCAAACTCATTTTGGTAGTCTAAACACTTTTACTTACCATTAAATGACTCCCTAGAATAGAACAACACTATAGTTGACCTTAGTGCATGCCAAAAATTCTTAGTGGTCAATAATTTAATTCATTTAACTCAACTTCATCCTTTATAAACCAAGCATTCTCATGAGCTTAAGCCACCATTCATAACACAATCCAAAAATCAGTAGCTAAGACTTCTATTACAATCTCTCTTTCACTATGACTAAAGCATCTAGCAAGAACTCTTCAGCCAAAGGTTCATCCAAGAAGAATGCTCATATGGTTCATGAAATATCCTCTACCGAGTCATCTCCCGTATGAAGTCCAAATGCTAGAATCCCTCCTCAACAAAATCAATCAACCAAAGCTAGAAAAACCGCTAGGATTAGCATTCGACCTTTTGAGTTGGAAAGGCCTTCATCAAGCACAAAACCAAACACTCCTAGTTCAAGTAAAACACCCAAACCTTCATTTCTAGAACCTAGACTACATTCCTTTACCTAACCTCTTTCCCATCCAAATATGTACTCGTTAGAAGACTTACCGCAAAGGACTTCCCACTCACTAACTTTCTTGTTAAATAGGGAACCACCTTCATCACCAAATAGTTCATCTTTGGAGACAAGGAATCACCAAAGACCTAACCATATAGAGGACTTCCCATCTCTTCCACCAACTCGTGCATTATCTCCCTCACTTTTAGTTGGACCACACCCTACTTTGCTCAACTCACCTTCATAAATTCCACCATTCTTTATGGAGCCTCCTTAAAACATTCCACCTCCTCCGGTTCCTAGTCATGACAATGATTGCACTAATTGTCAAATCACCCAAGGACTTGTTCAAGAAGTACGAAATAAGTTAAATTTCATGTTTAATCATCTCCTTGAACGATTGGACCAAATCAACAAGTCTACTCACCCTTAGATTTCAAGCACATTGATTCTTTTTAGGTTTCCGTCACTTCTTAGAATTAGTAGAAAATGTATTATGTTAATACAAATAAGCCATAAAAACGTTTATTTATATTTTACGATATTCTAATGTTTTGTCGATAACAAACGTAAAATCATTTTAATGAAACAAATAAAATACGTAAATGGTTTGAGCCAATAGTTTTCTAACACACTTACGTTTTCACATAAAACACTAAAACAAGTATAAGTGATTTTATGATTTAGTAATACATATGTACAACAACTAGTGTTTACATATTGGGCAAATATATACATAACTAGTATGTATTATAAATGGGTAAAAACTACAACACATGGTATTGACCCATACCCATTTGACTAGGTGCATTGCACCCATTAGGTACATTGTATCTAATAAAATACCCATGGATCAACCCATAACCTATGACCCATAACCAAAATACCCATGGGCAAAGAGGAGCGTCCCACGGATCCTGATGACGTATAGTCCGCATTCGGGTCATGAACCCGACCAATGCATGTTACTAGCAATCGAGCCCAGTACGAATGGGCTAACCCGGTAACGGTTTGGGCTCACGAAGGCCCAAACCCGAAGTTATTTATGGTTTTGATATCGGATATCTCTTATTGATGGGATATGTATCAACCAACCGACTTAGGCGGGATACGCCGAAGGTTGGGGAACACGAAACCAACAAGGACTTCGTGTGTATATAAAGGGCATCTTGGCACCCATTAAAGGTACGATCACAAAACCTAACTCTCCACTAAACCCTAAAACTGATTATTTACTCTCACGCCGGAGGATAATCGTGGGAGACAATCCTACGATAAGCCTAACGGTGTTTTCTGTTTTCTTAGTGCGCAGGTCTCAAGCATCAAGGTCTAATTGATACGGGAACCGGAGTGCAAATAAGGAAAGCCCAACTTTTGTATCAACAAGTGGCGCCATCCGTGGGACCCGAACACTAAGAACTAGAATGACAAAGCACGGAAACCTAAGCCAGCGATTGCATGGTGACCTACAAGGGAAGAAGCAGCAAAGAGAATCAGCTTCTAAACAGGCCTCTGGAACAACCAGTGCGACCAAAAACCAAGGGTCAGGCCCAGTCTTCACTGTAGAACCACGCACGGGGACAACCCATGCCACTACGACAACCACCAGCGCATAGGATCCACAACGCACCCTTTTTACCACTCCCCACCAATCGGTGCCAGAAACGGACCTCATAAACCCGCCAGGCATGCCTGGCCGAAAGAGGGGTCCAGTGGTGGAAACAAACATCCTCGCGCTAGAAGGAGACGCACCTGAACTAGCGCCAAGTGACTTCGTGTCTCAAAACTACGAAACCTTGGCTGCCCTTATGCAAGAGGAAGCGAAAAAGAGGGGGAGTCAGAGCCTGCAAGCCCGACTCAACTTCAAACCAGAGTATGAGACGTCCCCATCGCGTCACCAGAGGGAGAGGCGCAAGAGGGACAGCCGCCGGCCCCCGGTGTTTACCAGGATCGGGAGGAGAGTTGCGAACGATGAAGAAGCTGACCTACAGTATCTGGAAGAACATAAAGATGATGGACGACGTACCAATGTCCACGCTAGGCTTGGTAGCCGCAGGGTCCATGACAGACTTGGGCGACGGCACTCCCCAAGTGAAAGCTCTTCGAGCTCGGATTCTGAGGACAGTCAGAGCAAGCGCCGAAAGAGAGGAAGCTCGTCCTCCAGTGACTCCTCGGACAACGAGGACAGAGAAACAGAACACTGGAAGTCTAGGAGAAGTTATCGCGGCCAGGAGGAAGAAGATATGTCTCTTCCCTGGCGCCGCCAAAAGGTGGATGCGTTCACTCGGCGCATCAGTGATTTTTCAAAAGATAAGAGAAGGCGTATGCCAGCCAATGTGAAAACCTATGATGGAACAGGTGATCCGGACGATCACCTAAAAATTTTCGAGTCAACTGCTACCAAAGAAAATTGGCCACAACCTGTGTGGTGCCACATGTTCAATTCCACATTAGTGGGAAATGCGCGAAACTGGTTCAGTAAGCTTCCACGCAGAAGCATTGGTGGTTTTGAAGAGTTGCGGAAGGCGTTTCACCTGAACTTTAATCAAAGGAAGAAGTGCGCCAAAAACCCTGTCGAACTTGCCAGGGTAAAACAGCGCCAGGGGGAATCTACAAGCACTTATGTGGAACGCTATAAAGACGAATGCATACATGTCAAGGCATGTCCCGAAATACTAAAGATCTCAGGGTTCATGAACGGTGTCAATAACCCAGAACTCATCAAAAGGTTGAACGACAAGGTCCCCCAAACTTTTGATGAACTTATGAAACGAACGAGGTCCTTTATCCAAGGAGAAGCTGTTGCGGCAGACAGCAAGAAAGGCTACTCAAACTATAGGTCACAAGAACAGCCTAGGAGACAATCCATTGACCAGAGTAGCAACCGCAACAAGAACTATCGCTGTCAGGGGAGCGGACAAGATAATGATAAGTATACCCCGCTAACCAAGACTCCAAAGGAAATATTCGCTACGGAAGGCGCAAACTTCCCGAGACCCCCACCAATGCGCACCCCAGAAGAGCGGCGTGTGGGGAACGGATACTGCGACTATCATGGACAGAAGGGCCACACCACCAATGAGTATGTCCAATTGCGCCAACTAATTGATAAGCTAGTAAAAGAAGGCAGATTGGACCATTTAGTTAAGAGCATCAAGGATGGGAATGATAAGCAAAAGACTGGGAACAAGAAAGAAGCACCTAAAGATAAGGCTGATACCATTTACATGATACAATCATGGCAGCGAAAGACTAGGTAGAAGGTCAGCCAAAATTTTTCCTGTGGAAGCGAAATCTCTTTCTCCACCTTGGCTGCGGACAACGCATGAGTAGAACCTCTTACCATCGAAATTAATGCAGGGGGTCACGATATCCACCGCATATATGTTGATGGAGGAGCATCCGCATATATAATGTATGAACATTGTTTCAAGCGACTGCGACTTGAGATACGAAGTCAGTTAAGCCCGGCCGTAACGTCATTGACTGGTTTTACGGGAGAAAAGATATGGCCCATGGGGCAAATACGCCTACTCGTCAATGTTGGTAATAAAGAACACTCCGTCACAGCCTGGATGAACTTTATGGTAATCAAATCCCCTTTGCCATACAATGGCATTATTGGAAGGCCAGGGATATCAGCCATACGCGGGGTACCGTCTACAGCACATGGAATGCTCAAGTTCCCGGCGGAGGGGGGCATTGTTACTCTTTACAATACCACCGTACCACCTGGAGAATGTAACACAATTACATGCGAGACGGCACACATCCCAGAACAGTGCGCAACTAAAGTATCAAACCTGAGGGTCGCAATTCATCCTGATTACCCAGAGCAAGAAGTATCTATCGGGGGATCGTTGTCTGATAAAGGCAGGGCGGCCGTGTGCGCACTCTTGCAAAAGAATCTGGATATCTTTGCATGGGAACCAAAGCACATGACTGGTGTACCACGCTCGATTACAGAACACAAATTGATAATCCGACAAGGATACTCCCCAGTACGACAGAAGAAGCGCGGCCAGGCTCCAGAGCGCGCAAAAGCAATTCTGGAGGAAGTACACAAACTTGTGGATGCAGGTATCATGCGCGAAGTCTATTACCATGACTGGCTTTCCAACCCAGTGATGGTCAAGAAGAGCGATGGTAGTTGGCGGATGTGTGTGGACTTCACGGATCTGAACAAAGCATGTCCACAAGACTGCTACCCACTACCAGAGATAGATTGGAAAGTAGAATCTTTGTGCGGATACCCACTTAAATGTTTCTTAGACGCATACAAAGGGTACCACCAAATCCAAATGGCTAAAGAAGATGAGGAAAAAACGTCTTCCATACAAGCCAAGGCGTCTATTGTTATACAAAGATGCCCTTTGGCTTGAAGAATGCAGGCGCCACCTACCAGCGATTGGTAGATAATGCATTTGAAAAACAGGTGGGCCGCAACCTAGAGGTTTATGTTGATGACCTTGTCATAAAAAGCCATACTGAGGACGAATTGGTGCGCGACATCGAGGAAACATTCAAGACACTACAAAAGATCAACATGAAGTTAAATCCTAAAAAATGCACCTTCGGCGCTACAGAAGGCATGTTCCTCGGATATTTGATAGAGCCCGATGGCATTAAACCGTGTCCAGAAAAAACAAAGGTTGTCATCCAACTTCCTTCCCCGCGCACGTTGAAGGAAGTCCAATCTCTGAATGGAAAATTAGCCGGTTTGAACATATTCTTGACCAAATCAGTAGATAAGTCACTCCCCCTCTTCAAAACGCTCAAGAAGTGTACAAAAAAGGGAGACTTTCGCTGGACTACGGAAGCTGAAGAAGCTTTTGTACAACTTAAACAACACATAGCAGTGCTTCCCACGCTAGTCGCGCCTCGCCCAGGGGAAGAATTGATTATGTACTTATCCGCGACTCAAGGGGCAGTCAGCGCGGTGCTATTGACGGAAAGGAATTCGGTACAAACACTGGTATATTTTGTAAGCAAAGAACTCAAGAAAACGGAGATTAACTATAGCGCAATGGAGAAGTTGGTCTTGGCATTAGTATTCACCGCCAAACGGCTGCGCAGGTACTTCCAGGCACACCCAATAGCGGTGATCACGGACCAACCTATCAAGCAAGTCATCTCCAAACCCGACGCGTCGGGGACGACTACAGAAGTGGAGCATGTTGCTAGGTGAGCATAACATCTCCTACAGACCACGCACTGCGGTTAAGGGGCAAATACTAGCAGACTTCATCATTGAAAAACCAGATATTGATGATGCACCTTCACAAAGCAAGGTAGAGCTACAAGAACCATGGATCCTATTCACGGATGGATCTTCATGCATGGATGGGTCAGGCGCAGGCCTTATCCTCACAAATCCAGAAGGAATGGAATTCACTTACGCACTGCGTTTTAAATTTACAGCCACAAACAACGAAGCAGAGTATGAAGCCCTGATTGCTGGATTACGCATTGAAGCTAGAATGGGCATACGCAACCTGGAAGAAAATGTGGCTTCCCGGTTAGTAGCCAACCATGTGTTGGGTGAATACGTGGCTAAAGAGGAAAACATGGTTCAATATCTCGACAAGACCAAGTCACTAATCCAAGGTTTCGACAGGTTTACCATCAAACAAGTTCCTAGAGGAGAGAACAGAAAGGCGGATGCACTGAGCAAGATTGCATCCACAAGCTTTGCGCACCTGTCAAAACAAGTATTGGTAGAGACTCTTAAGAGCAAATCCATCTCAGAGATGGAGATATCCACGGTGATAGAGGAGCGAGGTCCTACATGGATGACTCCAATCGTCGAGTTTATAAGCAAAGGCACACTGCCCCAGGAGCAGAAAGATGCCCGACGAATACGTCGCACATCACAGAGGTTTGAACATCGAGATGGTATACTATATCGGCACTCATTTCTACAACCATGGCTCCGATGTGTCGGACCCCTTCAAGCAGATTACGTGCTCTGAGAGATCCACACCGGTTCATGCAGTATGCACTCAGGACCACGGTCCGTTGTAGCACGCGCCTTACGGTCAGGATACTGCTGGCCTACGATGCACCGTGATGCGCGGGATTTGATAAAAAAGTGTGCTGACTACCAAGTTCATAGACCCATCCCACATCGACCACAACAGGAGATAACACCTATCACGTCACCATGGTCATTCTATAAATGGGGTATCGATATTGCAGGCCCCTTCCCTGTTGCAGCAGGGGGACTGAAATTCCTTATTATGGCTATAGACTATTTCACTAAGTGGATTGAGGCAAAGGCGGTCGCGACAATCACAGGTAATCAGGTAAAACGATTTGTGTGGGAGAATATCATATGTCATTTCGGATTACCTGGGGAAATCATTTCGGACAATGGAAAACAATTCCGTGACAACCCTTTCAAGGAATGGTGCAAGAAACTAAATATTGCACAGCACTTCGCGTCAGTCAAACACCCACAAACCAATGGTTTGGTCGAGCGTGCAAATCGTAGTCTGTGTGAAGGAATTAAAGCACGCTTAGACAAACACAAAGGGAGGTGGGTGGAGGAATAATCGCATGTTTTGTGGGCGCACCGCACGACAATCAAAATTAGCACGGGAGACACTCCTTTTTCTCTTGTCTATGGGACAGAAGCCGTCATACCAGCTGAAATTGGGATGCCAACTATTCGTACTACCGAAGTTAATGTCACAACCAATGACAATGAACGGCATATAGACTTGGACCTGTTGGAAGAAAGGCGCGAACGCGCAGCTATATGTGAGGTGAAACCTAAGTCAAAACTGAAAGGATACTACGACGGTAAAGTTCGAAGCACCTCATTCAGACCAGGACTTTGTATATCGTGCCAATGATGCGAGCCATGCAGAGGATACAGGAAAACTTGGACCAAAGTGGGAAGGACCTTATGAGGTCATTGAAGCAATAGGAAAGGGCGCGTACAAGCTGCGTGACATGGATGGTCGTGAGCTACCACGCACATGGAACATTTGCAATCTCAAGCGATGTTATCTCTAGAAACGGCTATGGCCCAGCGCACGGACACCCCCACACTTTAGTAAATTGCTCAATAAATATCCGTGTATTTACATTCTATTTTACTTAGGCAAATGTCTTTTTTCTTTTTACAAAAACTTGCAAGTATTAATAAAACGTCGCGGTTTCTGGCTAACTCCGCGACACATTTCAATTTGTTATTTACATATTATTTATGTCTCAACATTGTTGTTATCTTATCTTTTGCCTACATGGCGTACTTGCACTTAATAAACCCACGATGGTAAAAGGATGAGTAAACCTACTAAATAACTCGTTGAGTAAGAGGGTTGCAAACCCATCAACATCGGATCATGCATCCTTGTTAAACACCTTATTTTCAAGACGTTGGAATAAGTTCAATGTGCATTCCACGATGGATGCGCAACAATGCATACTGTGCGCGTTTAACAAACTAGGAATCAAGACTCTTGACTCCTTGATATGATATTTACAGTACGCTGCATATCACACCATACACGATTATGACACAAGTACTTAGAAATTATGTTTTAAGTATGTTAGATCATGACTTTCATACATGATTATGGACTTCATATACTATTCGCGCTTATATAACTGTTTGATTCTTAGACAACGAGGACGTTTTTTTTATGCAAAGACAGATAACTAAGTACAAACGTTATAATCGCAACCACATATGGATCAACACACCTTCAACAAAAGGGAAATTTTATTACGAACCACGAGTTCTTACAAAAGGATATTTACAAAGAAGCTATGGCCTATATACTATTTCAATGCCTAAGATGTGAGCTCTCAACATGGTTTGCAGCGTCCCCAGCCTCTTTTAGTTTCTTCAATAGATCAGAATCCTGGCGCGATACCGTTGCCACACTAACAGGTACCCCGTTGGATCTCGGGAGATGCGCTGCACCAAGACCACACAAAATGACCTTTCCCTTCACGCCCTTCTTCTTGGCAAGCCTCATGGCATGGGCTTGTAATGATTCTTTCAAAGGGATTTCCTTCTCAAGCGCAAAAGGGTTCAAGATATCGCGTGGGCGAGCAAAGATAGGCACTTGCAGCTGTGACTCATCAGGCTTCAAAAAATAGTCAGGCTGCGCCTCTGCATCATCAGCACGGTGGCGAGCCAAGGTTAACCCCTCCATAATCAAACCTATGGGATAATCCTGGTCGCGCTCCAACTGGGCAATCTGAGGAAGCTCCAACAGCTTCATCTTCTTCATTGCAGCGACCATATCATCGTAGGCATGCTCATTATACCCAGGCACCTGTGCGGCAGGCACTGTCAACAGGCCACTCTCATGAAGCTCTTCTATGGCCTCCGCCTTGCCACGCGCCAACGCGCACTGAACAACAGTCCCGAAGGTGTCTACCACCTCTCGAGATTCCAAAGTATTGAGGACAGTGAGACGCAAGCCATGGCTGATGAGCCACTTGCGCTCAGCAATTGAGGAAACCAACTGAGGATACAGCTCTTCATCGTATTCGATGCTGAGCTTGCGTAGCTTCATCTCCTGCTTCTCCAGCAAGCCTCCAACGTTTGCATGAAAATCCTCCAACTGAGAGAAGTGCTCGTTCTTCCCACTCTCCAAGTACTTAAGAGCCCAGAAGCAAGTAGCCTTATAATCCTCTAATGCGGCACGCTCCCGGCTCACTTGGGTAAGCAACGACATCTTTTCTTCAGCTAGTCTTTTGGCAGATGAGCTCATCGCCTCTGCTTCAGCCTGAGCACTAGCCGACTGCGTCTCCAGCAGCGCAATTTCCTTATCCTTCTGCGCGCTCTGGCTACTTTCCCCAGCATACCTTGACTTTAGCTGCGCAACCAATGAAGCCTGGTGCGCAGCAGCCAACACCAGCTCCTCAACAAGATGATCCATTGGCACATCCCCAGATGTCAATGGCTCGGCGCTTTGGTTCTATAGCTCAGAAGAGTCAGCGCGAACGGGACTAGCCTCGGGTGGCGTCTCCCAGGAGCGCTCAACAGTAACCCCAACTGTTGCAACACTGCACGCAAAAGAAGAAAATTAGTGATTATTTAAACAGGGAATTTGATAAGTGCTTCGGCGATAATAATTACTTGGGGGGAGCAGTCTCTGTCGCACGGGGGGGGGGGGGGGGGGGGGGGGCAATACATCGTTTGATGATGAATCCACATCAAGAATAACAGGACGTTTTTTCCTGGATGAGCTTGCGCCATCACCACCAGGTGCTCTCTTGCGCTTTACTCCTTAGCCTGCCTCCTCTGGTTCTACCATGTGGACCCATATGCTCTCCGCCACGTTTACGCTTGAGAGCTCCACTCCAGGGGAATGTACCCGGGGGCTGGGTACGCTGCGTAGAGGGGTTGCCTCCAGCGCAACGGGGGAACCACCCCCTGGTTCCTCCAGCTCCATCTCCATGGTGCGCCCCGAGGTAGCATCCATAATGGGGACTTCTCCTTCTCTCAAAGGGCGCACCCCTACTGTGACCTGGCGAGCCTTTACCAAATGGACAACGCTGAACAAATCCATCTCTGCACAGCAAGAAACAAACAAAAACAAGAGTTATATAAAATACAAAGGTGAAAAGAAAGGCTCACATTAATAAAGCAAAGGAGTAGGAAGGACGAGCACCCATCCTGGTCATCCGCGTCTAGGAAGGTTGGCACCTCGTCAGGACTATCGAAATAGTTGCGACTGATGCCCATGTGCACCAAAAATTCCTCTGGATAGGAATTGATGGGAATACGATTGGCGTTTATCATTTCCGCATCATCCGCGTTGTATGTTCCAGGGAGTGGACGCTCATCCGTCGGTAGTGAACTTTGAGTGTAGAAGCCGAAGCCCTAGGGGAACAATGCCCCATCAACCCAGAAAAATTTCTCTCTCTAATTCCTAAGCGCGTCTAGTTTCTCTATATAACACTGCAGCCGTCCTGCGTGCTCAGCAAAAGAAACCCACCCGTTTGACCACGCCGTGCGGTAAAACGTGCGGAAGAGATAGATGGTGGGTTTAATCGCCAACAAACGACAATTAACCTCAAAGTTTGTTATCTTTGCTGCACCTATACAGTGCAGTTGGGATATGTGTAGGCGATAGTAATTTAGAACGTCGCACAAGAATAAGGAGATAGGCACCCGTTGATTTGCAAATTCGAAAAAACGTGTGTATACCCCCACTTTCCCTTCGGGGAAATCCGCTATCGACGCCTGCGCTGCCGGAACTACCAGATGCAGTGCGAGCGGGATATAATACTCCGAAGTAAACTCACGAAGTTCGTCCTCGATTATATCAGATGAGAAGTCAGCTAATCCAAGAACCATAATGAGATTTTGACTGCGCACGCGCTGTTACCTTTAAAAGTTTGTGGTTTTCTTGATTGATATTTCGAGCTTTTTCTTTAACAATGGTGGAAATGATTTTTAATATGATAATCACAGTAAAAGGGAGGCGGTAGTTTATATAGGGTTCCACATCCATGAGATGATCGACACGTGGATCCCACTTTCTCTAAACGTGTAGCTAAGGGTTATTTACGTGACACACCCTCTACCCACTTTTTTCACATTTTACGAAGCAGATGTTTGACTTAATTCGACTAGATTCACTGTATTTTCTCTTAGGCGGGAAAACTTTGAAGCTTCTCTGCTACGCCTCGAGGAATACATTTGCTACAGTTATTAGTCTAGCATCCGCGGGTTCCACCCTGCGCATACTAGACTGGGGGGACATGATGACGTATAGTCCGCATTCGGGTCATGAACCCGATCAATGCACGTTACTAGCAATCGAGCCCAGTATGAATGGGCTAACCCGGTAACGGTTTGGGCTCACGAAGGCCCAAACCCGAAGTTATTTATGGTTTTGATATCGGATATCTCTTATTGATGGGATATGTATCAACCAACCGACTTAGGCGGGATACGCCGAAGCTTGGGGAACACGAAACCAACAAGGACTTCGTGTGTATATAAAGGGCATCTCGGCCCCCATTAAAGGTACGATCACAAAACCTAACTCTCCACTAAACCCTAAAACCGATTACTTACTCTCACGCCGGAGGATAATCATGGGAGACAATCCCACGATAAGCCTAACGGTGTTTTCTGTTTTCTTAGTGCGTAGGTCTCAAGCATCAAGGTCTAATTGATACGGGAACCGGAGTCCAAATAAGGAAAGCCCAACTTTTGTATCAACAGATCTGTAACGCCCCGACCCGACAAGGGTAAAGGAATCACAAGTAATGGTGTCATATCAAAGCAAACATAAATATCCAAAAGAAATCTTAAAATAAATACTGAAATAAATCAAGTCAAAATGACTTCAATACATAGGTCCCAGCGGAAAAATAAACTCCAAATAAAATATCTGAAATATAAAGTCTTAAATGGCATCATAAGATCAAAGCTAAAAATCTCTAAGGTAAGTCCACTCAGCACTCATCCCAAAGCAAAACCCAGCTCCAATGCTTAGATACCTGCCGCGGAAGAAAAGAAATGCGACTGAGCTTCAAAAGCCCAGTGAACAGATATACAAGCAAAACGAATACGAAACGAAAACGAATACGAAATAAAGTGAAAGAACGATAGTAAAATCATAATCATTTCAAAGTATAAATCAAAATAATAGAATAAGTTTTATAGTTAACTACCTCGAGCCCAGACACACATATCATATCATAATCATATTCATATTCACACAAGGCAACATTTGTAGGGGAGACCTACCTGAGTTATGAAGGACGTGCATGCACGCAGCATCAATCATCAGATAACATACAACATATAACATATAACATATAACAGATAACAGATCTAGGATGCACCCATACGTCCCACAAACATATATTTGTAAAATAATATAAGTTGAGCTCATAACAGATAACAGATAAGGGACGTGGCAGAACTTCACTCTACTGCCCTAGAGTCATGTCAGAAGTGCATCACTGACACGGACATGGAACCCCCATGACTAGTTATTATTTGGCTCGGGTGTCAAACTATCTTAGGTCAAATTAGAATGTCATAACTGACACAGATCATACTCTATCAAAGATTTAGTTATATTTCAATATCAAAGTTTTCATATCATATAGTTCAAAATCAATTGTTTTATAATTCAAAAATCAAAGTTCAGATAAGCAACAGCTCAAATAAACAAAATAGGGTTCATAGCAAAGGCTTAGGAAATCCTAATATAAAAACTAACGAAAGAAAACGTTATAAGGAACCTTTACTGAAAAGGTCAGAATATGTGTACCTTATTCCAAAGCAAATGATCGAAAAGCAGAAACACGGAAAGCAAAGGATTACTCCTTCTTCACAGAACCTATACACATTAACGGTCGTACATGTTATTTATGATTCCATAATCGTCGAAGTGAGCTTTTAATATTTGATGTTTATACTCAATGTATTCAGTGCTCTTAATACTTTAGGGTTTTATAATTAAATAAGACTTAAGTGTTTTATAAACAATATCGTAGATTAAGGTTCATTATGTCATTTATTAAAGTTGAGGGTTAAATGTGAAAATAGTTTAAACATCATAACTCACACATGAAATAACGAATTAATATACTTAGCTTCAAACCCTAATCTATTATCATTTATGTTCTAGGGTTTTCTCATTCTTTTAATATTATATCCACGTGCATTTACTTTATATGTTACGTCAATAAATGACTCATTACTCTTGTTATTTACTCAACACGTTCATGTCTAAATCATATGTTACTCATATATATGTTATACGTCAACTTTTATATCCATGCACTATAGCTTCGTATAGATATGACCACGTACTACGTTTACATATCAACAAGCTCACTTGACTTATAATAACGCACGCATGGTTCACAAATCATTTAGGGTTTAGGTTTCACATGATCTTTACTTATTTAATACACGTTCAAAACTCTTATATGGTTCGGTTCACACTTAGGGTTTTGGCAATAACACTTAACGCAAGTCCTAGCTTATCTTCGTACTTTACATAATCAAGTTATCATGTTTTTATATACCTTGGCCGAAACATATACATGGTTCGGTTCTATATAGCTCGACTTAACAATGATCCGATTCAATAATACTTATTACGTAACAACTCTTTAATAATTATAAGGTTTAAATCATTATGGTTTGTCTTTGTTTGGTTTCGTACGGCTCGGTCACAAAAATAAAACACAAGACTCGACTAAACGAAACATATTACAATATATATACGTAAGATGTAACAAAGGAAGACGAATAAACATGTTATACCTTAGCTTTGATGAAGCAAAAGACTCGACACCAAGGTTGTTAGGTTCGGCCGAATAGGAGAAAAGAAAAGAGAGAGGCAACAAAACTAGGGTTTCAATTTCTTGTAAATGCAATGTATATATAGGTAGTACAAAAATGTTTTTAGACTTTGATGGGTTTGGGTTTCGGCTTGGGTCCAACCGAACACACACAAAACCCACGCCCTTGGGCTCTCGGCTCTTGATCCAAACGAACGGCCCAAATGGTTCACCATTTACGAAAACGAAGCCGAACATATTAGCGAAGCGTTTAAATCTCTCGTCGTACCAAAATCGATCACGTATACACGTCAGTTAAGTTTTAATTACTCGTAAGTTTAGTTTTAATTTCGTTAAATGATATAAACGTATTTTACGTATTTTATAAATTCCGATTCCAAGGGTATTTTAGTCTTTAATCATGTTTTAGATTATCAGGTTTTACAATTCTTCCCCTCTAAAGAAAAATTTTCGTCCTCGAAAATTGAAATGAAACGAAACGAAAACGAAATGAGAACATACCAACTATTCAAAGAAATAAGGATAACTAGCTCGCATCGACTCCTCGGTTTCCCAAGTATCCTCACGTTCCGGGTGATTTTTCCAAAGAATCTTAACGAACGGAATGACTTTATTTCTCATGACTCTTTCTTGCCTTTCTAGAATAGCTTCCGGTTCTTCAGATAAAGACATATCGGATTGAATTTGATCAAACGGATAAAAAGCAACGTGTAACGGATGATAGTTGTATCCCCTTAGGAGTGATACATGGAAAACGTCATGAACATGCGATAACTGAGGCGGAAGTGCTAATCGATACGAAACTTCTCCTATACGTTCCAGAATTTCAAACGGACCGATGAATCGAGGACTGAGCTTGCCCTTGATTCCAAAATGTTTCACACCTCTAAACGGTAAAACTTTCAAAAATACACGATCTCCAACCCGAAATTCTAAATCACGACGATGCTTGTCGGCATAACTTTTCTGACGAGACCTAGCTTCCTTCAGCTTTTCTCTAGCAACAGCTACTTTCTCATTAGTGATCTCGATCATTTCCGGACCTTCAATCAAGCGTTCACCTACTTCATCCCAACAAGTAGGTGCTCTACATTTCCTCCCATAAAGAAGTTCAAACGGTGCTGCCTTAATGCTAGCATGCCAACTGTTGTTGTATGCAAACTCCACTAAACACAAATATTCATCCCAACTGCCAGTCCATTCCAAAGCACAAGCCCTTAGCATATCCTCTAAGGTCTGAATAGTCCTCTCTGACTGACCATCTGTTTGAGGATGAAATGCCGTACTAAAATTAAGTCGAGTACCCCAAGCTTTTTGCAAACCTTTCCAGAAACGAGAAGTAAAACGCGGATCTCTGTCGGACACAATAGATGCCGGAGTACCATGAAGTCTAACGATCTCTTGCTGAAAAATCTCCGCCAATCTCCCAATACCGTAATCCTTTCTGATTGGTAAGAAATGAGCAGATTTGGTCAGTCGATCAACAACTACCCAAATCGCATCATGCTTCTTCCGAGTAAGAGGTAGTCCAGTCACAAAATCCATAGATATCTTATCCCACTTCCATGTCGGAATGTCCAATGGTTGCAACAATCCACTAGCCCTTTGATGTTCAATCTTAACCTGCTGACAAACCATACACTTCGACACAAACGTCGCCACATCTTGCTTCATGCCATTCCACCAAAAGTACTGCTTCAAATCCCTATACATCTTGGTAGAACCAGGATGGATAGTGAAAGGAGAACTATGAGCTTCAGTCATAACTTTCTCACGAAGTACCTGATCATTGGGAACACAAAGCCTATCTCCATACCATACAATACCGTCATTATCAACCTTAAACTCCGTCTGCTTACCTTCTTCAACATTTTGCGCCACGGCCCACAACTCACCATCATCTTTCTGAGCTTCTTTAATCTGCAGTATAAGGTTCGACTCCACCTTCATACTAGCCCAGTATCCATCAAAACCTCGTACGCATAGCTCAACATCCAAACGCTCTAAGTCACAAATAATCCTAGGTTCAATCTTGATACTTGCAAGAATGCCTGATTTCCGGCTAAGTGCGTCAGCAACTACATTAGCCTTACCTGGATGGTACTGAATGTTGGTGTCATAATCCTTAAGAAGTTCTAACCATCTTCTTTGTCTCATGTTAAGTTCCTTCTGAGTGAAAATATACTTGAGACTCTTATGATCAGTGAATATATCACACGCCTCTCCATACAAGTAATGTCTCCAAATCTTCAACGCAAACACCACTGCAGCTAACTCAAGGTCATGAGTTGGGTAATCTCCTCATAAGGTTTTAGCTGCCTCGAAGCATAAGCTATTACCTTTCCATGTTGCATCAAAACACAGCCTAATCCTTTCTTAGATGCATCACTATAAATTTGAAATCCTCCAGAACCAGATGGAAGAGTCAAAATAGGAGCGGACACCAATCTTCGTTTCAACTCTTCAAAACTCTTCTCTCGTTCATCCGTCCATACAAACTTTTCACCTTTTCTCATCAGTTGGGTTAGGGGTAGAGCTAAGCGAGAGAAACCTTCAACAAAACGTCGGTAGTAACCAGCAAGTCCTAGAAAACTCCTGACCTCAGTCACTGTCGTAGGTCTTGGCCATTTAGTGATAGCCTCAACCTTAGACGGATCCATGGTGATACCATCAGCTGATACAATATGACCAAGGAAAGCGACTTGTCTTAACTAAAACTCGCACTTCGAAAATTTGGCGTACAACTTCTTCTTCCTCAGAATCTCCAAAACTATCCGGAGATGTTCTTCATGCTCTTCTTCAGACTTGGAGTAAACTAAAATGTCGTCGATGAAAACGATAACGAATCTATCGAGGAACTCATGGAAAACACGATTCAATAGGTCCATAAACACAGCAGGCGCATTGGTCAAACCAAAAGGCATAACGAGGAATTCGTAGTGACCATATCTGGTACGAAACGCGGTCTTAGGAACATCTTGCTCCTTCACACGTAGCTGATGATAACCAGATCTCAGATCAATCTTCGAAAAGAACTTAGCTCCTTGCAGTTGATCAAACAAATCATCAATACGCGGCAGAGGATAACGGTTACGAATAGTAATACGGTTGAGTTCACGGTAGTCGATACATAGACGCATGCTTCCATCCTTCTTCTTCACAAATAAAACAGGTGCACCCCATGGAGAAACACTGGGTCGAATAAATCCATTTTCTATCATCTCTTGCAGCTGTTCCTTCAACTCCTTCAGTTCTACAGGTGCCATACGATACGGAGCCTTCGAAATCGGTTCAGCACCAGGAATTAACTCAATGCTAAACTCAACTTCTCTAGCTGGGGGAAGACCAGGGAGTTCATCGGGAAAAACGTCGGTGAATTCGCAAACAACAGAAAGATTTTCAATGTTAGGACTCTCCAAAGATGTGTCCTTAACAGATGCTAGAAAACCTTGGCACCCATGAGCAATCATGGTCCGTGCCTTCATAGCGGAAATGAGCTTAACAGATTTGAGAGGTTGAGAACCATAATAAACGAATTCAGGATGTTTTACGTCTCCAAAGATCACCGTTCTAGCATAGCAGTCAATTGAAGCTCTATGATAAGCCAACCAATCCATGCCTAGAATGATATCAAAGTCGACCATATCGAGAGGATACAGATTTGCAAAGCGAATACGATCATCAAAACGAAGAGGACACTTAACGTATTTATGATCAATGATCATGTGGTTTTTCATAGGCGAAGAAATCGATAAGTGATTTGTTAATGGTTTGGGCTTCATATTAAGTTTCTTAGCAAATGTGACAGATATAATGGAGTGTGTGGCACCGGTATCAAATAAAACGAAGACAGAATAATCATCAATGAAAAGAGTGCCCGTAATGGTACCTGAAGTGCGCTCCGCCTGATTCCGAGTAGTAGCATAAACACGTCCAGTAGTAGTTGGCGGCTTGATGTAGTTTCCAGGAATCACCGGATTCTTCTTAGGGCAATCCTCGATCTTGTGAGCAGTAGAACCACAAGAGAAACATCCACCAGTGGCCCTGAAACACTGTCCCGGATGAGCCTTTCCACAAGTAGTACAGATAGGTGGGGGAGGCAAAACCTCAGCTGTCCTTTGCTGACCAGAAGATCCTGAAGCACGACCCTGATTTGATCCTCGAGCTGACTGATCCTTGTTGTAACGCTGGTTATTGTTACCTTGGTTCTGACGATCATTTCCATTCCTACCAGCATTTCTATTATCTTGACTCCTCGCCTCAGGGCGCCCAGAGTCAACATTTCTTCCTGACTGACCCCGCTGATCAATACTCCTATCCACTTGACTCCTCGAATCATAACTCCTGCCAGAATTTCCCTTATAATCATTACCTTGAGTCCTACCTTGAATCCGATCACCATCGCGATTACGCTTGTTAGAACCCGAAACCTCATGAAAGATCTCAATGTTACGAGCTGCGTCATTGCAGGCCGACACATTCTCATACTCAATATTAAGCAGTCGGTCCAACACCCACTTCTTCAGTCCCCACTTGAAGTGCTTAGCTTGACGCCTACCATCTCCAGCAATCGTTCCCACAAAACTTACCAGCCTCATAAACCTACTCATGTACTCATTGGAATTCTCATGATCAAGCTGGTAGATTGCCTGATAATCCCTCTCATACCTTTGCTGCTCAGCATCAGGGAAGTAACGGTTATAGAAGATAGTACGAAACTCAGTACAGGTACAAGTAATAGCAAAAGCATCTCCTCCTCTTGCTTGTTTGAGTGCCTTCCACCAATTTAAAGCATCACCTTCCAATTTGAATGCAGCCAAACGAGTCTTAAACTCGTCTCCACAACCCAGTAATTCAAACAGCTTCTCAATATGAGTGATCCAGTCCTCGGCCTCAGTGGGAGTAGCAGCAGTGCTAAACGAAAGAGGCTTGAGCTTACCAAAATGCTCGAGCCAAGTGTGAATGCCTGTGGGTTGATTTCCTCCACCACTACCCGAAGCACCAGTCTGATTACGAATGTTGTTGATCACCTGTTCCATCATCTCAGGTGTAGTAAGACCAGGGAAAAGAGTGTTGAGAGCATTAGCAATCGCATCATCAATGTTAGTAGCATCACCGTCTCCATCCGCGCTACCGGTAGTACGAGTTCGAACCATCTGAACGATATTCAAACGATTAGCAAAATGAACAAAGGTGAGATACGAAATGGAAGTACGCAGAAGGAATCCTAAAGTCTACCCAAATCCTCACAGGTCATAGCCTAAGCTCTAAGGGTCTCAAAACCTAGGCTCCATTTGTCACAGGTCCTGACTACAAGTCGTAAACCTGGGCTCTGATGCCATAAATTGTAACGCCCCGACCCGACAAGGGTAAAGGAATCACAAGTAATGGTGTCATATCAAAGCAAACATAAATATCCAAAAGAAATCTTAAAATAAATACTGAAATAAATCAAGTCAAAATGACTTCAATACATAGGTCCCAGCGGAAAAATAAACTCCAAATAAAATATCTGAAATATAAAGTCTTAAATGGCATCATAAGATCAAAGCTAAAAATCTCTAAGGTAAGTCCACTCAGCACTCATCCCAAAGCAAAACCCAGCTCCAATGCTTAGATACCTGCCGCGGAAGAAAAGAAATGCGGTTGAGCTTCAAAAGCCCAGTGAACAGATATACAAGCAAAACGAATACGAAATAAAGTGAAAGAAAGATAGTAAAATCATAATCATTTCAAAGTATAAATCAAAATAATAGAATAAGTTTTATAGTTAACTACCTCGAGCCCAGACACACATATCATATCATAATCATATTCATATTCACACAAGGCAACATTTGTAGGGGAGACCTACCTGAGTTATGAAGGACGTGCATGCACGCAGCATCAATCATCAGATAACATACAGCATATAACATATTAAAGATAACAGATAACAGATCTAGGATGCACCCATACGTCCCACAAACATATATTGGTAAAATAATATAAGTTGAGCTCATAACAGATAACAGATAAGGGACGTGGCAGAACTTCACTCTACTGCCCTAGAGTCATGTCAGAAGTGCATCACTGACACGGACATGGAACCCCCATGACTAGTTATTATTTGGCTCGGGTGTCAAACTATCTTAGGTCAAATTAGAATGTCATAACTGACACAGATCATACTCTATCAAAGATTTAGTTATATTTCAATATCAAAGTTTTCATATCATATAGTTCAAAATCAATTGTTTTATAATTCAAAAATCAAAGTTCAGATAAGCAACAGCTCAAATAAACAAAATAGGGTTCATAGCAAAGGCTTAGGAAATCCTAATATAAAAACTAACGAAAGAAAACGTTATAAGGAACCTTTACTGAAAAGGTCAGAATATTTGTACCTTATTCCAAAGCAAATGATCGAAAAGCAGAAACACGGAAAGCAAAGGATTACTCCTTCTTCACAGAACCTATACACATTAACGGTCGTACATGTTATTTATGATTCCATAATCGTCGAAGTGATCTTTTAATATTTGATGTTTATACTCAATGTATTTAGTGCTCTTAATACTTTAGGGTTTTATAATTAAATAAGACTTAAGTGTTTTATAAACAATATCGTAGATTAAGGTTCATTATGTCATTTATTAAAGTTGAGGGTTAAATGTGAAAATAGTTTAAACGTCATAACTCACACATGAAATAACGAATTAATATACTTAGCTTCAAACCCTAATCTATTCTCATTTATGTTCTAGGGTTTTCTCATTCTTTTAATATTATATCCACGTGCATTTACTTTATATGTTACGTCAATAAATGACTCATTACTCTTGTTATTTACTCAACACATTCATGTCTAAATCATATGTTACTCATATATATGTTATACGTCAACTTTTATATCCATGCACTATAGCTTCGTATAGATATGACCACGTACTACGTTTACATATCAACAAGCTCACTTGACTTATAATAACGCACGCATGGTTCACAAATCATTTAGGGTTTAGGTTTCACATGATCTTTACTTATTTAATACACGTTCAAAACTCTTATATGGTTCGGTTCACACTTAGGGTTTTGGCAATAACACTTAACGCAAGTCCTAGCTTATCTTCGTACTTTACATAATCAAGTTATCATGTTTTTATATACCTTGGCCGAAACATATACATGGTTCGGTTCTATATAGCTCGACTTAACCATGATCCGATTCAATAATACTTATTACGTAACAACTCTTTAATAATTATAAGGTTTAAATCATTATGGTTTGTCTTTGTTTGGTTTCGTACGGCTCGGTCACAAAAATAAAACACAAGACTCGACTAAACGAAACATATTACAATATATATACGTAAGATGTAACAAAGGAAGACGAATAAACATGTTATACCTTAGCTTTGATGAAGCAAAAGACTCGACACCAAGGTTGTTAGGTTCGGCCGAATAGGAGAAAAGAAAAGAGAGAGGCAACAAAACTAGGGTTTCAATTTCTTGTAAATGCAATGTATATATAGGTAGTACAAAAATGTTTTTAGACTTTGATGGGTTTGGGTTTCGGCTTGGGTCCAACCGAACACACACAAAACCCACGCCCTTGGGCTCTCGGCTCTTGATCCAAACGAACGGCCCAAATGGTTCACCATTTACGAAAACGAAGCCCAACATATTAGCGAAGCGTTTAAATCTCTCGTCGTACCAAAATCGATCACGTATACACGTCAGTTAAGTTTTAATTACTCGTAAGTTTAGTTTTAATTTCGTTAAATGATATAAACGTATTTTACGTATTTTATAAATTCCGATTCCAAGGGTATTTTAGTCTTTAATCATGTTTTAGATTATCAGGTTTTACAAGATCCCTAGGTTTACACTAGACGGATCCCTTAAGGGAGGGATCCGTGGGATCCGTGGAACAGTTGTAGTTTCTCCTCTATAAATAGTGAGCCATTTCTTCCTTTTGGCTTGCCACTCTCACACATACTTTCCCCAAGTATTGTAACTCTCTAACCACTGATCCTAAGGGATCTTTCTATGTAGTTTGTCTTTTGTTTTCGTGTGATTCTCTGGGTTCCTCTTAAAGGCGAGATCACCACCTCTTGAAGTCAAGCAAGCTCAAGTCCATGAGTTGCCATGCTTCGTCATCATCAAGACTACAGAGGTTCTCTTGTTGATAGTTCTTTCTTACTCTATAGAAGTGTTGTGTCGAAGGCATTAGTGAAGGATGCCGAAAGAGTCAAGACGAAAGCATTAGTGAAAGATGCCTAACGTCTGTGTCAAGAGCATTAGTGAAGAATGCTTAAGGTGTCAAGACGAAGGCATTAGTGAAAGGTGCCAAGCGTTGTGTCAAGGGCATTGGTGAAGAATGCCTTGAAATCAAATCAAGTGGCATTAGTAAAGAATGCCAAGGTTGTATAATCGATGAGGTGCATCGTTATACATATAAGTGATAGTTTGTTTCCAAGGATGTTGATATCCTTGATGGTATTATAATAAGGAGTGGGTCTCCTTTGGGATTAGGTGTTGTGTAGTGTTGGGTAGTAGTTCCTCCATTGTAATGGAACCCAGTACTTAGCCTAGTACCGGATAAAGGGTAGGCGACGTTGTGGTAGGTGTGGTTCACCTTGGTGTAAAGAACCCGGTGGTTAGCCTAGTACCGGAAAAAGAGTAGGCGACGTTGTGAAGGCTTCTCCGCCATAAGGAGTTGGTGTCGTGTAGTGATTACGAACTCTCGAGTAGGTGACTTGGGGAGTGGAGTAGAGCAAGGAAGGTGTCCTTGTAGCCGAACCACTATAAATACTTGTGTCGTGGTTATGTGCTTCTTACTCTTTATCTTTCATTACACTTTTATATATCTATCTATCAATGTCCTACATACACATCTAAATAGATTGACATAAGTTGATCTAAATGTTTTAAAAAGAAGTTTTAATTGGTAAAACTATTCAACCCCCCCCCCCCTTCTAGTTTTCGACAATTGGTATCAGAGCTTCGTTACCAAGTTTCTTAGAGTATGTTGTACTTTAAAAACATGATACGATCCGTGTATGTTTGAAGACTACAAAGAAGGATTTTTCAAGTCATGTTTTAAAATCATTATAGTATTTATTGTTGGACAATGATAGAATGTTCTAATACTTTTCTTGTAAAGAATTCTCCATACTTGGATTTGGGCATACCAAGAAGATCATGAAGAAACTATCTAAATATTTCTTTTCGTGAAAAGAATGTTTAGCATTGTTCTTCTCACACATGGATCTGGAGATTCCAAGAAGATTACAAAGCATTTCCTCTAAATACTTCTTCCCTTAAGAAGAATATTTAGCAAATGTATGATCGTTAATAATTTACATTTGTTTTATTATTGTTAAAATATTAGTTGTATAATTAATCTCTATTAGTAATTACTTGAGTAGTTATCTATATGAAAGCCATCATCAAGAATAGTATTCTTCGATTAATTTGTATAGACTACACTACTAATTTGTAATAATGATATCATGGTTATTCGATAGCCTCAATCATTATTTATCACAAAGGGATTATTGACACTTTATCTATGTCAATGAATATCCATGTGAAATTTCTTATATTATGATAAAATGGGATTTTATCATAAGCTTCGATAAACCTCCCAAGAATTGTGACTAATTCTTAAAAAGGGAACCACGTCAAATAGGATTAGTATTAAACCGTCAAAATCTCAAATCACAAGTTATAGAGCTTTAACGTCAAACTTTAGGCATTTTAGAACTCTCAAACCAAAGTTATCAAGGAATGCTTAAACTGATTTTTTACTGTCAAGTCGGATCCCTAATGAGAGGGATCCGTGGGATCCGTGCAACAGAAGACAACATAAGTTAGTAATGATCACTGTGGATGTTCCACAATCACTTTCCTTTCTAAGACTCACGAACAAAAACCCAATTACTGTTCACAGGAGCAATTTGATCATTTCCTTCAAGCATAACAATCTCTTGTGTAAGTATAATCTTCACTACATTGTTAATTTAATTCCTTGATTTCTACGATTACAATTTCTTCAGTTTTAGAAGTTGGGTTCAAATGGGTTTATCATAATTTATTACCACATTGTTTTCTAAGATAATCCAAATCAAAGAATTAACATTGTTAATACAAATTAAACTCATTTCTTGAATTCAATAAAAATGATTTGAGCAAAATTGTGATCAAACCCTTTAGGTTACTATTCATAATTAACACCACATTGTGGTTGTGTTGTTTAGGAACAATCATGCCAAGTAACTGACAACAAGACTATCAAGATACCGCTCATTACGTACCAATGTACCATAGAAAAGATGCCCGGAAGATAGAAAAGCTTTTAAAATGCTCGAAAAGAGACTTTTTCACGAAGGTCGAGTAGTAGAACCATCATTTCTTGCTAACACCGACATGAGAAAAGTTTTTGGAACCATTGGCTTTGATTTTTTATTGGACATAAACGAACAAATTTGCCCGGTTTTCGTACTCGAGTTCTACAAGACAATGAGGATAGTTAGAAATGATGATGGGTCCATCTCGATTGTCTTCATCAGAAATGAGCATAAGTACACCCTTTCGCTTGTGGAGTTTGGAAGAATAGTAGGAGTTCCATATCAAGGTGTTTGCATGTTTTCCAATGAGTGGTCTTTGGAAGAGATACACACTATGGTTGATCATCATGAAATCTACCACATGTTAATCCCAGAAGCAACCACGGTGAGGGACACCGTGTTCATGCCAAGAGCATCCCCATCGAGGGTCACTAGGAATTCGAAAGTGATCTATAGGGATCCTTTCCAAATGGAGCTCTCCGAGATGTACGCATTGTATAGGAAATGGGAAGTTGTGGTGAGGGAGAATGTGTTGTGCCTAGTAGGAAACAAGGATCACCTCAACGCATGCCTAAGTTTCATGATCTATTGCCTAGTGACCGAGACTCGCTTCAACCTTGCTTACTACATGATTAAGAGAATGGCAAGTGTTAAAAGCATGGACAAAATGGTTCTTCCATACGCAATGCTCCTAACCCGTCTTGCAAAATTCATCTTTGCATTAGATCCTTCTCCGCAATCTTATGATCATAGCTTTTGCAAAAAAGTTATGGTGTCATTGACCGAGGGTAGAACTACAAGGTTTATGGTGGAAGGCAAAAGGCCTCACCCACCCACGGATTCCTCAGATGAAAGGGAGAGGCAAAGATAAGGTGAAGGTAGTAGCAACCCACTCAGAAATAGCGATCTCGACCCCTTAGATTACATCAACCAATTGCCAGACGTTCCTAGCGCATCACCCGAATGGCAACAAACCAAGGGAATCTTCAAGTGCTTCGCCAACTTCTTGAAGAAAAAGAAGTAGAGATGGTGTGATAAAGAGTGGAAGAGGGGTGAAAACGGGAAGTGGTGGAGAAGTAAGGTAAGGTCATAGGACCTTAATTTGTGAAAAACAATTTGAAACAATAGGTTGTAACATCTAAACAAATACTTATGTGTAGGATGTAGTATGTAGTTATTGACATAACTTGGCATTGAACAATCTTAACTTAGGAACGTGTAGGATGAGATTTTACGACTTCTTCAAGTAGTCGTCGTCACTCATCTTTAGGTACCTTTAGTTCCCCCACATTTGCTATGCATTATACTTGATGTGTTCTTGCATTTAGTATTTGTAGAAACAACTAGGAGAAGCATTTTGCTAAGAGTGCAAAATTGCACATTTGCTGAAAGCCTTCTGGTCTGCAGTAGGCGGATCCCAACAATATAACTAGCCGGATCCCTCCCAAAAGGGAACCGTGGGATCCGTGACCACAGATGAGCAATACAGACCTCCCTACATTAAAAACAGCTCACTAGATCACCTCACACTAGCCAAACATAAGACCTTAGAACCAACTAAGTATTCCTCAAACATTTGAGAGCTTCACACTCACCCATAGCTTACTTAGGATCTATTTTAAAATATTTTTTGATTTATCAACTCATCAAAACTCACCATATTTCCGCTCCAACGCTCACACTTTATTTCTCACATCTCATAACACTTAGTTTGATATATCCATCAATTTTAGCAAATTGATTTTAGTCATCATTAACTCAAAAATAAGCTTGAAACTAGTTTTTCATTTTTCCTTATTTTTTAAGATTTTATTAAATTTTTCTTGAGGCATCATCTGACTTCTAGGACTAATTACCACCACTCTTCCATCTCAAATCAAATAATACTCTTCTCAAACACTTAGTTAGACTTTCTAAAGTCCACTTTTTTATCCAAACCCAACATTAAGCACCCTCACCTCTTATGGTTGAGCATTTAAGACATCCACCTCTCATGACATCAAAATAAAGTCAAAACCTCAAAATACATAGGTACTAGACATTAAAAAAAGCTTAATCATTTCATCAAGAATCTGTCTGACAGACGGATCCCTGGCTTATAACCAGACGGATCCCTGGTGAGAGGGATCCGTGGGATCCGTGTTTGCAGAAAGCTTTAATCAGCTTCCCTCTTCAAAGTTAAGCCACCTTTTGGTTTTCTAACCACTTTTAGTTACCATTTAATATCTTCCTAGAGCTGATCAATATCCTAAGTGCATGCTTAATCCCCCTTAGTGGCCAAGAATTTAATTCCCTAATTCAAAATTATCCTTTATAAACCAAACACTCTTAAGGTTAAATCATCACTCTCACCTAGCTCTCATAAAAATCAGTGGTTAGAAGCTTATATTGCATCCTTACCATCACCATGACCAAAGCACTTAGCAGCAACTCTTCAACCAAAGGCTCATCAAAAAGAAAGGGTCACATGATTCATGAGATTTCATCCACCGAATCATCTCCCGTAAGAGATAACAATGTTAGAATCCCACCTCAACAAACCCATTCAACAATTGCTAAGAGAACCGCAAGAATTAGCATCAAACCTTTTGGGCTAGAAAAAGGGTCATCTAGTTCAAAACCAAACATAGCTAGCTCTAGCAAACCGTCTAAACCCTTATTCCTAGAGCATGGATTACACTCATTCAACAAGCCTATTCCTCACCCAAATCTCTATTCATTAGAGCATTAACCACCGAGAACCTCCAACTCACCAACTTTCTCGTTAAATACGGAACCACCTACAACACTGACTAGTCCATCATTGGAAATAAGGAACCACCAAGGACTTGATCATATGGAGTAACATCCATTACCACCACCCTCACTCTTAGTAGAACCTCACCCTACTTCTCTTAATGAAAACCCACCATCATTCATAGAGCCTCCTCAAAACATCCATTTTCCTCCGGTTCCAAATTAAGACAATAATTGCTCTAATTGTTTAATTACCCAAGGACTTGTTCAAGAAGTACGAAATGAGTTGCATTTCATGTTTAATCATCTTCTTGAAAGATTAGACCAAATCAACAAGTCTACTCATCCTTAGACTCAAGCACTTTGTTGCATTCTAGGCTTTAGTAACTTATTAGTATTAGTAGAAAATGTATGGCTAAATCATTCTCTTAGTTTTAGAGATTTCTTGATTATCTCTTTATTTATTGAATGATAACTTATTTTCCATATTGCTTTGAGTATATGTTTGTTGTTTGTATACATATCTCACTCTTATATTTAGCATTGTTTGGTATATCACCTTTGCTGAATGATCTGTCACCAGACAGACGGATCCCTGGATATTGCCTAGACGGATCCCACAAAAGAGGGAACCGTGGGATCCGTGGTACAGAAGACAAATTTTCTACTAACTTGAGTCTTATTTGCAGGAAATTATGCACTATACTCTTGTTTTCTAACCTTTATTTTGTAGATTTTCAAAATACACATGAAGACTTTGACATCGTAAGCTAGGGGAAGCTTTGTGTCAAAACCAAATATTGCAAAACCATTTGCAACATAATCCTTATTTCGGTTACACTTCATGACACCCCATTGCAATGTTGCAATCTTCTAGGGGGAGCATTTTCGTCACAAGAACGAAACCATTTGCAAACAATATTGCAAAACATTAGTTTACTAGTTTTTATTTTCTTGACGCTCTCACAAAGGGATGGACTCGTCAAGGGGGAGTTAAGACGAGATATTTTCCCGTTATTTGCTCTCTATAATTTTTTTCTTTTTCTCACATGTTTTTCTTAAAACATTGTGTTAGTTTCTTTTCGACGCACTTTTTGTTTCGACAAAAAGGGGGAGAAGAGAGTAAAAACTCCAATTCGAACTTTTACGAATTTTAGTTTTTCCTTAAACTAATTTTATGTTTTGTCATCAACAAAAAGGGGGAGATTGTTAATACAAATAAGCCGTAAAAACGTTTATTTGTATTTTACGATCTTCTAATGTTTTGTCGATAACAAACATAAAATCATTTTAACGAAACAAATAAAATACGTAAATGGTTTGAGCCAATAGTTTTCTAACACACTTACGTTTTTCACATAAAACACTAAAACAAGTATAAGTGATTTTATGATTTAGTAATACATATGTACAACAACTAGTGTTTACATATTGGGCAAATATATACATAACTAGTATGTATTATAAATGGGTAAAAACTACAACCCTTGGTACTGACCTATACTCATTTGACTAGGTGCATTGCACCTATTAGGTATATTGTATCTAATAAAATACCCATGGATCAACCCACAACCCATGACCCATAACCAAAATACCCATGGGCAAAGAGGAGCGTCCCACGGATCCCTAGGTTTACACTAGACGGATCCCTTAAGGGAGGGATCTGTGGGATCCGTGGAACAGTAGTAGTTTCTCCTCTATAAATAGTGAGCCATTTCTTCCTTTTGTCTTGCCACTCTCACACATACTTTCCCCAAGTATTGTAACTCTCTAACCACTGATCCTAAGGGATCTTTCTATGTAGTTTGTCTTTTGTTTTTGTTTGATTCTCTAGGTTCCTCTTAAAGGCGAGATCACCACCTCTTGAAGTCGAGCAAGCTCAAGTCCATGAGTTGCCATGCTTCGTCATCATCAAGACTACTGAGGTTCTCTTGTAGATAGTTCTTTCTTCCTCTATAGAAGTGTTGTGTCGAAGGCATTAGTGAAGGATGCCGAAAGAGTCAAGACGAAATCATTAGTGAAAGATGCTTAACGTCCGTGTAAAGAGCATTAGTGAAGAATGCTTAAGGTGTCAAGACGAAGGCATTAGTGAAAGGTGTCAAGCTTTGTGTCAAGGGTATTGGTGAAGAATGCCTTGAAATCAAATCAAGTGGCATTAGTGAAGAATGCCAAGGTCGTATAATTGATGAGGTGCATCGTTATACATATAAGTGATAGTTTGTTTCCAAAGATGTTGATATCCTTGATGGTATTGTAATAAGGAGTGGGTCTCCTTTGGGATTAGGTGTTGTGTAGTGTTGGGTAGTAGTTCCTCCATTGTAATGGAAGTCGATACTTATCCTAGTACCGGATAAAGGGTAGGCGACGTTGTGGTAGGTGTGGTTCACCTTGGTGTAAAGAACCCGGTAGTTAGCCTAGTATCGGAAAAAGAGTAGGCGACATTGTGAAGGCTTCTCCGCCATAAGGAGTTGGTGTCGTGTAGTGATTACGAACTCTTGAGTAGGTGACTCGGGGAATGGAGTAGGGCAAGGAAGGTGTCCTTGTAGCCGAACCACTATAAATACTTGTGTCGTGGTTATGCGCTTCTTACTCTTTATCTTTCATTACACTTTTATATATCTATCTATCAATGTCCAACATACACTGTTAATACAAATAAGACGTAAAAACGTTTATTTATATTTTACGATCTTCTAATATTTTGTCGATAACAAACGTAAAATCATTTTAACGAAACAAATAAAGTACGTAAATAGTTTGAGTTAATAGTTTTCTAACACACTTACGTTTTCACATAAAACACTAAAACAAGCTTAAGTGATTTTATGATTTAGATATATATGTACAACAACTAACGTTTACATATTGGGTTAGCACATACTTAAACTAAGTATACTAAAATCGGTAAATACATGTATATACTAAAATAGGTAAAAACATGTAAATACTAAAATGGGTAAAAACTAGCAAATGGTATTGACTCATAACCCATGGTTTTATATATACCACTTGACCATGTTCATTGTATCTAGAAAGAAAACCATGGATCAACCCAAAACCCATGACCCATAACCAAAAATACCCATGGGCAAAGAGGAGCGTTCCACGGATCCCTGGCTTTGTGCTAGCCGGATCCTAAGTGGAAGGGATCCGTGGGATTCGGGGAACAGTAGAGAATTTTCTCTATAAATAGAGAGCCATTTCTTCCTTTCTATTCATCACTTTTACACACATACTTCCCCAAAGTATTCTAACCCTCTAACCTCAGATCTAAGTGATCTATGTAGTTTGTCTATTGTTTTTGTGTGATCTTCTAGGTTCCTCTTAAAGGAGAGATCACCACTTTTTGAAGACGTGCAAGCTCAAGTCCATGAGTTGTCATGCTTCGTCATCATCAAGACAACTAAGGTTCTCTTGTTGATAGCTCTTCCTTTCTCCATAGATGTTGGGTTGAAGGCATTAGTGAAGAATGCCAAAAGTATCAAGATGAAAGCATTAGTGAAAGGTGCTCATCATCCGTGTCAAAGCATTAGTGAAGAATGCTAAAAGTGTCAAGACGAAGGCATTAGTGAAGGATGCCGAAGAATCAAACCAAGTAGCATTTGGGAAGAATACCTAGGTCGTATAATCGATGAGGTGCATCGTTATACATATAAGTATTTGTTTGTTTATTTCCAAGGATGGTGATATCCTTGATGAAGGTGTAACAAGGAATTGATCTCCTTGATATTAGGTGTTGTGTTGTGAAGGGTAGTAGTTCCTCCATAGTAATGGAACTAGGTGCTTAGCCTAGTACCTAATAAAGGGTAGGCGACGTTGTGATAGGATTAGTTCTCCTAAGGTGTGAAAGAACTCGGTGGTTAGCCTAGCACCGTATAAAGGGTAGGCGACGTTGTGTTAGGTGTGGTTCGCCTTGGTGTGAAAGAACTCGGTATTTAGCTTTGTACCGGAAAAAGGTTAAGTGACGTTGTGAAGGCTTCTCCGCCATAAGGAGTTGGTATAGTGCTTACGAACTCTCGAGTAGGTGACTCGGGGAGTGGAGTAGGGCAAGGAAGGTGTCGTTGTAGCCGAACCACTATAAATAACTTGTGTCGTGGTGATGTGCTTCTTACTCTTTATATTTCATTACACGCTTATATATCTATCTATCAACGTCCAACATAAACAATCAAATAGATTGACATACGTCGATCTAAATATTTAAAAGGAAGTTTTAAATTGGTAAAACTATTCAACCCCCCCCCCCCTTCTAGTTTTCCACAATTGGCATCAGAGCTTCGTTACCAAGTTTCTTAGAGTATGTTGTACTTTAAAAACTTGATACGATCCATGTATGTTTGAAAACTACAAAGAAAGGTTACTTTTGTCATATCTTAAAAACCATTATATTGTTTATTGTTGGACAATGATAGAATGCTCTAACATTTTTTTTTCTTAAGCATTATCCATACTTGGAATTGGAGTTACCAAGAAGAGCATAAAGAATTTATCTAAATATTTCTTTTTGCAAAAAGAATGTTTAGTATTCTTACAACATAAATCTGGAGATTCCAAAAAGATCATGAAGAATTTTTTTTTGGTATTATGCCAAACCAAGAAGCATAGAGGTATGTTTTACTTTTCATTAGATAGGTTACATGAGGTCAATTTATTTTTCATAAGTTCTCTTTGTTTATTAATCACTTACATCATTAGAAGTCTCTTTCGTCACTTCTCCGTCTTTTTCATCATCAGGAATAGTATTCCTTTTGATTCGTCAAACTAACGTCGTCATCACATATGAACCCTCGATATGTGATTCATCAAAAGCCGTCATCCAAAAACAATTTTCATCTAATACCTCCGAACTATCTTTTTAGCAATCTAATTTATAAGCCTACTACAAAAATAATGCCAAACAACTCCTTTTCTATCCACAGTAGCCGGATCCCTCTAGTTGTACTAGCCGGATCCCAAACATAAAGGATCCGGGGGAACCGTGGAACAGAACTCAGCTATACGCTTTCAAAAATTCACCACTGATTGTTTTTCCCTCTATTCACACAACACAAAAATGACCAAGCTACAGAATTCATCCTCATTGGCTTCCCTACTTTCAAGTATTCCCTCCTAGAACACCATTGTAAGTAATTACATTAACTTGTTCTAACTTTCATCATCCACATCCTAGGGTTTATGGTTTCTTAATATCTAATCAATTAACTCAATTAGGGTTTTTCAAATTAATCATGAAAAGGGGGATTTTAACAAAATCACTTTGTGTTCACAACATTGTTAATACAAATCAAAACCATAAACCCATTCCAACTAATTTTTTTTTAATTGAAAATTTGTATTTTTAGGAACAACCATGCCCAAAGCCACTCAACAAGATCATCATGACACCGTCTATTACCTTACTCACTATTATCGTAAAAAGGGATTGACCAAAACCGACCGTAAAATATTCAAAAGCCTTGTAAAACGACTTATCCACGAAGGTCGTGTAGTCAAGGAATGTTTCCTTGAAGATACCGACATTCGTCAAGTTTTCTCGACGATCAACTTTGATTGTCTCCTTGACATAGATGAGCAAATTTGTCCGGTCTTCAATTTTGAATTTTACAAAAGCTTTAGGATCATTAGAAACACCAAGAATAGCATCTCAATCGCCTTCATCATCAACAAACAAAACTTTATTTTTCCCCTCAACACCTTTGCTCAAATTCTTCGCATTCCTTGTGAAGGAATTTGTATGTACTCTCAAGATTGGGCAATTAACGCTCAAAATCTTGCACTTGATCCTAAGCCTCTCTATAACACTCCTCTCGACGATCCCGAAACCATTAGAGATACTATTTTCAAAGTTAGGACCGACCAATCTCGTTACGACCGTAACAAAAAGCTTATTCACCGTAATCCCTTTCAAATGGAACTTTTCGAAATACATCCCATGTTTAGAAAATGGGAAGAAATTCTTAGGGAAAATGTCATTAGCCTAGTTGGAAACAAAGATCATCCAAACGCATGTCTTGTGCAAATGATCTATTGTCTTACCCACCAAAGGCCATTTAATCTTGCCTATTATATGGTAAGGAGAATGGTTGGGGTATTCAAAGCTTCCAACATGGTACTTCCATATGGTATGCTCCTAACACGACTTTGTAAGTATGTTGGTACACTGCAACCATCTCCTATTAACGATGATCATTACCTCTCCGATCACGTCATGGTACCTCTTACCAAACAACGCTCTAAATGGTTCATGGTTAATGGAGAGAAACCTGAAGCTCTCTCGGACTCCTCGGCCGGAGAAGAAGAAGATGAAGATGAGGAAGACATCGACCCCGTAGCCAACATCAAATTGGAAATCCTTGAATACCACAAACAACTTCCAATCATTCTAAACGAGACCGCGGAATTTAAGCAATTTAGGGGCATGATTCAAAACCTCGCTTACAACCTCACTAAGCCGTCAAAAAGGAAAAGAAAGGATTGACGAAAGAGACAATAGGATTGTGCTTATTTTCTTTTATTTTATGTTTGGATAATTACGTGTTAGTTCTTTTGGTTTATGGAAATTTGGATATTGTTACTTTATCATACTTTTATAAGTGGTGTTTTGTGATAACATGCTTGTTCCTATTGCTTTACTTATAGATTTATTAGTGTGCAAAATCTGCACATCATTCCTGTGTAGATTCTGATCTGCAGATGCCGGATCCTAAGGATTAGCCTAGCCGGATCCCTTTCTTGAGGGAACCGTGGGATCCGTGACATCAGATCAATAATTAACCATTTCTTGCATCAAGATAACTTCCTAGATAACATCTCATTAGCTAAGCATATGTTTTTAGAATCTAACTAGAACCATTTCAAGGATGAGAAAGGCTTAGACTCACTAAAGGCTTACTTAAAATCTTAGTCAAAATGCCTCTTGATTTATCAACACATCAAAACTCACCATATTTCCGCTTCAACTACTCACAAACTATTTCTCATCTCTCAAAACACTTCAAGAGGACAAATTAAACATTTTTAGGAAATTGCTTCTAGTCCTTTCTATCTCAAAGTAAGATAAAGATTAGTTTTTCAATTCTTGTGATTTTTAAGAATTTTTCCTAATATCACCTCAAGCTTAAATCTGATCACTAGGATCATTTATTATGACTTGACACCTATATAACTCTTAGTGTTATCCTTGGACATCCATTGGTAGTCATCTTGTCCCATCCTCCTTCCATAAGAAGCAATCATTTGCTATAACACTTATTACCTTTGATTATTCAAGTACCCTTTCATCTTAAACACTTAGGAGAACTGAAACATTCAAAATGAGATAGGCTTTAGCTCCTAGAAACCTCATTTCAAACCTGTCATAACTGCTGAGAGCCGGATCCCTAGGATTAGCCTAGCCGGATCCCTTCAAGGAGGGAACCGTGGGATCCGGGTGACAGTTTGTGTCAAACATTGCTAAAACAATCATTTCAACTCATCTTCCTAACTCAAACACTCCATCTCATCTTAAATGAGTTCCTAGATCAGTGAAACTCTGAATCTCAACCTTGTGCATGTTAATCATCACATTTCCAAGAACATTAGTAGATTAAGTCTTAAATGCAATTGCCAAGTTCTTCCCTTCATAAGCCACATTGCTAAGAACACTTTAGTCACCAAACACCATTACTTGATATGGTTAAAGATTTAAGATATCCAACAGCTAGAGACTTCAAAATTAAGTCAAAATCCATTAAGAATAAAACCTTACAAAAGCATAATGATTTCACCTAAACCCTGTCTGATAGCCGGATCCCTGGTCTTGAACCAGGCGGATCCCTGCTGAGAGGGATCCGCGGGATCCGTAGATGCAGAAAGCATAAATCAGCTTCCATATTCGAATTCAAGTCACCTTTTGGTTCTCTAACCACTTTTAGCATTCATTAATTATCCTCCTAGAGCTGATCAAAACCCCAAGAGCATGCTTAGTCCTCTAAGTGGCCAAGAATTTAATTTCCTAATTCAAATTATCCTTTATAAACCAAACAACCTTAGGATTAAGTCACCACTCTCAATCACATCTCAAAAATCAGCAACTAAAGAAGTTCTTACTAGCACCATCATCACCATGACTAAGGCTCCTAGTGCTAACTCATCCACTCAAAGACCACCCAAGAAACTTGCTAGAATCATACATGTAGTTTCCTCAACCGAATCATCTTCGGTTAAGTCCACCAATGCTAGGATTTCTCCCACACCAAGGAAACCAATCAAACTAATTCCCAAGAAGAGTGTTCTCACTAGGATTTCATCACCTAATTCTACTATACCAAACATACCCTCCACAACTCAACCAACATCATTAGTGCCTAGAGCCACTTCACAATCATTTGAAGATCCTCAACCCACTTCACTTGAACTTCCACTTCAAGAAACTCAAAACCATGACAAGGATTGCTATCATTGTAAACATGTTGAAAGATTGAAACATGAACTAGATAGATTGATACATGAACTACAAGCTCAAACTCAGAATGTTTAGGAAAACTCTTCTCATCATTTATCGTCATTAAGCTTTTAGTTGAATCTAAAGTTTGGAGTAACTCATTAGCATTAGTAGCACTTGTTTGGCTAGTTCATTCTCTTGTTTTAGAGATTTGTTCGATTATCTCTTGTTTTTATTGAATGAATATCTATATGCTATTTTGATTTAGTGCATTGTGTTTGTTATTTCACATCTTCATTAGCATTGAATGGAACATTCTCATTGTTGAAGAAACTATCAGACAAATAGCCGGATCCCTCCCAAAACACCTAGACGGATCCCTCCAAGAAGGGAACCGTGGGATCCGTGGTACAGAAGCACAAAACTGTACTAACTTGAGTTTCTCTTGCAGGAAATTATGCATTATACTCTTGATTTCTAACCTTTACTTTGTAGATTTTCACAATAACACATGAAGATTTTGACACCATAAAGCTAGGGGGAGCTTTGTGTCAAACAATATTGCAAAAATATTTGCAAACATTAATCCGGTTTTTGGATTATACTTCATGATACCCCATTGCATCTTTGCAATCTTCAAGGGGGAGCACGTTTTCGTCACTTAGACGAACCATTTGCAAACTTAATTGCAAACACAATTAGTTTATTTTACATCATGTTCTTGATGCCCTTTCAAAGGGATGGACTCGTCAAGGGGGAGTCAAGACGAGTACCATTCCCGTCACTTGCTCTCTTTACATTTTTTTTTATATTTTTTCTTATAAATTGTGTTAGTTTCTTTTAACACTTTTTGTTTCGACAAAAAGGGGGAGAAGAAAGTAAAAACTACAAATTCAAACTTTTACGAATTTTAGCTTTTCTTTAAAATAATTTTATGTTTTGTCATCAACAAAAAGGGGGAGATTGTTAATACAAATAAGCCGTAAAAACGTTTATTTATATTTTACGATCTTCTAATATTTTGTCGATAACAAACGTAAAATCATTTTAACGAAACAAATAAAGTACGTAGATAGTTTGAGTTAATAGTTTTCTAACACACTTACGTTTTCACATAAAACACTAAAACAAGCTTAAGTGATTTTATGATTTAGATATATATGTACAACAACTAATGTTTACATATCGGGTTAGCACATACTTAAACTAAGTATACTAAAATGGGTAAAAACATGTATATACTAAAATAGGTAAAAACATGTAAATACTAAAATGGGTAAAAACTAGCAAATGGTATTGACCCATAACCCATGGTTTTATATATACCACTTGACCATGTTCATTGTATCAAGAAAGAAAACCATGGATCAACCAATAACCCATGACCCATGACCCATAACCAAAAATACCCATGGACAAAGAGGAGCGTTCCACGGATCCCTGGCTTTGTGCTAGCCGGATCCCAAGTGGAAGGGATCCGTGGGATCCGGGGAACAATAGAGAATTTTCTCTATAAATAGAGAGCCATTTCTTCCTTTCTATTCATCACTTTTACACACATACTTCCCCAAAGTATTCTAACCCTCTAACCTCATATCTAAGTGATCTATGTAGTTTGTCTATTGTTTTTGTTTGATCTTCTAGGTTCCTCTTAAAGGAGAGATCACCACTTCTTGAAGACATGCAAGCTCAAGTCCATGAGTTGTCATGCTTCGTCATCATCAAGACAACTAAGGTTCTCTTGTTGATAGCTCTTCCTTTCTCCATAGATGTTGGGTTGAAGGCATTAGTGAAGAATGCCAAAAGTATCAAGATGAAAGCATTAGTGAAAGGTGCTCATCATCCGTGTCAAAGCATTAGTGAAGAATGCTAAAAGTGTCAAGACGAAGGCATTAGTGAAGGATGCCGAAGAATCAAATCAAGTAGCATTTGGGAAGAATACATAGGTCGTATAATCGATGAGGTGCATCGTTATACATATAAGTATTTGTTTGTTTGTTTCCAAGGATGGTGATATCCTTGATGAAGGTGTAACAAGGAATTGATCTCCTTGATAGTAGTTCCTCCATAGTAATGGAACTAGGTGCTTAGCCTAGTACCTAATAAAGGGTAGGCGACGTTGTGATAGGATTAGTTCTCCTAAGGTGTGAAAGAACTCGGTGGTTAGCCTAGCACCGTATAAAGGGTAGGCGACGTTGTGTTAGGTGTGGTTCGCCTTGGTGTGAAAGAACTCGGTATTTAGCTTTGTACCGGAAAAAGGTTAAGCGGCGTTGTGAAGGCTTCTCCGCCATAAGGAGTTGGTGTAGTGCTTACGAACTCTCGAGTAGGTGACTCGGGGAGTGGAGTAGGGCAAGGAAGGTGTCGTTGTAGCCGAACCACTATAAATAACTTGTGTCGTGGTGATGTGCTTCTTACTCTTTATATTTCATTACACGCTTATATATCTATCTATCAACGTCCAACATAAACAATCAAATAGATTGACATAAGTCGATCTAAATATTTAAAAGGAAGTTTTAAATTGGTAAAACTATTCAACCCCCCCCCCTTCTAGTTTTCCACATACACATCTAAATAGATTGACATAAGTTGATCTAAATGTTTTAAAACAAAGTTTTAATTGGTAAAACTATTCAACCCCCTTCTAGTTTTCCACATATTACATGTTTGAGTCATTCTCTTAGTTTTAGAGATATGTAGATCATTTCTCATATTTTTATTGAATGAAATTACATGTTATATGCCATATTGTCTTGAGAATATGTTTGGTGCCTTAATACATATCTCATTTTGATGTTAACATCAAATTTTACATCACCATTGTTGTCTTAAGCTTACAGGTAGACAGATCCCTCATTTTAGCCTAGACAGATCCCGCCAAGGGAGGAACCGTGGGATTCGTGCAACAGAAGACTTTTTTATTGCTAACTTGAGTCTTATTTGCAGGAAATTATGCATTATATACCTGTTTTCGAACCTTTATTTTGAAAAATTATGCCATTTTTAAAATTTTGACACATTTTTCTTAACTTAACTCGATTAGACCTTAGCTGAGCACATTATAACCTTTGATATTTCATGGTGAGATTAGCCTTATCCATTTCCACTTATTTACCCAAATCCACCAAATTATGAGTGTGCCGGTAGCTTGTAAACTTTAGAACTTGGCCTTTGCATCATTTCGAGACCATAAATGAGGTATGTTGAGTTGGCTTAACATATATGGAATAATCAGTCTGAGAAGGCAATATTTTTAGGATTATCACTCAAATAGCCTATTTTTGTGTGTCTTTCGATTAGTCACCTCGATTTTTTGACCCCCATGTTAAACCCTTTTTGTTGCACTCACCTTTAGTGCAAGATACCCTAGATACACCCTTCAGATCCTTGCCTTTCATTTCATACCCTTTATGTTTGTTTCGTTACACCCATTCACCTTAGTCTACCGCGTAGTCTTAATTTGTGATCGACAAGTCATTGTTTGCCCAAAGTTCAAGGTTCAAGTAGAAAGGTTCGGAAATCATGCTTTCGTTAAAGACTAAGATTTGAAGATCATTGAAGACCCCCCATATTCTCATTATATGTTCATCTCAAATGGGGGGATGTTATGTTTTTAGTTATGAAAAAAAATGATACGAGCTCATCGGATATTAAGCATCGAGGAGGCCACCTCGGTCACATTTGAAGAATTGAGTTGGCAATCATATTACGCCAACAGTTGGAGAACAGGTAATGTGCCCATCATGACGTCCGCTAATGGCACATCTACTTGATACATCATGATCCGGTTTCTTCATTTTAAATCTTGAACTTTGGATGAACGGTAGGCGGTGACAACTTGGTTATAGGTTAAGACTATTTGTTTTGTTGTTTTTATTTTTACACAATTATTTCCCATGTCTTATCCTACCTTTTATTCATGAAGCATGTCTAGGTGATGAAGCGAGCAATCTTTGGTATCTTGGCCATGGATTTGGTCATGTATCATTGATTTTGTCCACTTTGCCGTGACACGTTAGTAATGAAATTTCACCCTTAACCCATGTTGTGTCCGCCCATATTGCCTTCAAAATGGTTTAGTCCTTAACTCTAGTGGTGGAGATTTGTGTAAGCACCAAGCTTATGATAGAATACATGCTATAAATGTGCTTTGAGTGATCACCCCGAAATTGACACTTAGACTAGATGAGAGAATTTGAGTGTTTGTTCCCATTTCGTGAGGTGTTCGGCTTTGATATATTCTAGCATAAGAGATTTTTAAACTCATATCTTCTAGGTATTGGGGGATATATTTTTAGAAAATTTTCTAATAAGGTATACCTGAGGGCAAGCAAAGTTCAAGTGGGGGATTTTTTATAACATCAAATAATCTTGACATTTTAGTATCAATTTCCCTCGATAATGCTCATATTTTATGTCATTTATATGGATTTATGCTTGTATTCCTATATATTTTACTTTCAGGTAAATTATGAACATTCGAGCTTAAGAGACGAGGATTTGGAGATTTTCCTAACGGTTTATGATAGTATGCTACTTATGAAGAAGCCACGGCGTAACTCATTCTCTCACATTACGTCGTAGCTAGTGGTTTATCTCGGATTGCCTACTCAACTGCAATTATGGCGTAACTCCCAACTAAGGTTACGGCATAATCATCTAGGTCAAGAAATATTTCCCGACTCAATCAACTATGCCGTAATTCCTCAACAAGCATTACACCTTAGTCCACTTAACGAGAGTTCTGTTTTGAAGTTAGTTAAGTTACCGCGTAACCCACATCCACTATACGGCGGAGCTACTAACTATGGCGTAACCTTTCCCTAGTGTTACGCCATAGTCTATTTAACGAGGGTTACATTTGGAGGATAATTAAGTTGCGGTGTAACTCTCAACTCAAGTTACGCCGTAACTATGATCATGCCTATAAATACAAGCCCTAAATTATGCATTTCACATCATTCACTCACAACTCAAAGGCAGAGAACATGAAGAGGGTTCCAAAGGCAGATCCTACGGAGCATACGGAGCTATCTCCAAGGGAGGAATCACTCCATACAGATAAGCATTAGCGATCATTTCTATCTTTTACTCTTAATTCATGTCTTTCATTATGTTAAACATTGAATTCATTGTTTCTTTTAACATGATCGGCTAAGCACCTTTGGTGCTAGCCTAGTTATGATTCCTTGAATGTATTTTTTATGCTTTCATGCTTCCATATAATTGTTTCTAGTGTATGCATGCATAGTTCGATGGAAGTCACCCTAGCTTCGGTAGCTTTTAAATGCAGTCGTATCTAGTTGCTTAGGAGAATTGACCAACTGGCCCTAAGTAGGTAGGTAGAGTTTGGAAGGGTAAGAATTGACCAACTGATGACCCTTCCTCTCTTGTGCGAACTAACCAAATGATCACCGGTTGTCAGGATGAACTTAAGAAGTTAGGGATGAGTGTCTAAGATGCTAGCGCCCGGGCACTCATTATTTCGAATCTTGCATGTAATGTACTTAATGACTTTGTTTAGGTGACTTAAGACTCTCGACTCCCCAAGGGGTAAACCTTTGACGTCTGGTAGGAGCCTTTGTTGATAGGTTAGGACGAATTGACCAAATGTTGTCCTAGTGACTTAAACCCCCACTTCAATCAATTGGAAGTAATAAAACATAGACATTGCACGATAGGATGATTAATTAGGTTAACACACTTTCTCTCCATTGATCACAACCTCTATTTACTTTACGTGTTTTATTTGTTAGTTTAATTAATCATTTCTACCTCAAACCAGTTAAAACAAGTGACACTTAGACATAATAGGATCCTTATCTGCATAGCTCTTAGGAACGACCTCGGCTTTACCACCTTCTATACTACGCACGATCGGATTCACTGCTCGTTAGTACATTAGGTAGACCTTAGGTAGACGAGAAAATATAAATATTAAATCATGGTCGGAAATCCTGCATCAACCAACAACAACAACCATTTTGAAAAGAACAATAATCATTCAATTAACATATATTCGAACAAAACCAAAATATAAATTGGTATGTGCTAAAACACATACCTTTTCATTGTCAAAATAGACCCAAAATAACCAAGAAAAAGCCGTTTATTGCTAATATTTGTGGTTTTCTTGAGTTTGTGCTTGTGCAGGTATGGATATGTAAAAACACGCAAAAAGGTGCCAAATCAGACAGAAAACCGAGCACGGGAGATCAGGAGAGCTTAAGCTGAGCCGGAAGGTCAGAATTATGCATTTTTGAAGATTTCTAATCTCTGAGGATGATTTGTGAAGATTTGAGCAAAGTTTGAAGTATTGGCAAAACTGGCCCCTCAACTTTGAATTATTGGCAAAATACACCCTTGAAGATTCAGAAATTTGCAAATGAGCCCTTGGTCTATTGAAGAATGGCAAAGAAGGTCCTTGGAAGATATTTTCAGAATTCACATGTTTGGTCCCTCAACTTTCAGCCTTTACACCTTTAGTCCTTGAAATTACATTGGTTGCTAGTACTTGTCCAAGTTAAAACCAAATAAAACCAATCCAAAGTCCAAATATCACATACATGGCCCAATCCTTATACAATAATCTAGCCCAATATCTAAATCTAAAACCCGGCTAAAACCATTTTACACTTATTACACCTCTACACCCGGATCCCCTCTACCCGAATAAACACACCCTTACCCACTGACCCGGGTATTTTACCCAGTCAAACACCCACTAACCCAAGTCAAAGTTTTTGATTTATATTAATAAAAACAAACGCGCCCTCTACTGTTATGCTTTCTTCCCAACCCAAACAACCCTGTTACACCACACACCTCTCCCAAACATAAACTTGGTACTAAGAATCTTTCACACCCTTATCCAAACCCTGACCTGTCAGTATTGATGCCCACGTGGACAAAAGGCTCACCCTTATTGGACTCAACACCTCATCAAGACAGTTGGAGCTTAGTGATTGGAGCTGATGATTATGGAATGATTTTGTGGCTCACAATGACCTCCTAGATCCTTCTGAAGGAATCCAAGCAAAGACCTCAGCTTAGCTATAAAAACGACCACAAGCTCACATTTGTAGATGTCCAATTCCTTAGGCATTAGAGGAATTTTGGCCTTTTATTTCCTGTCCTTTTAAATGCTTTGTTAGGGTAATTGTTATTTTACATTGTAATCTCTTTTGTAATCCGTTTTTGACTTTTATGCAATTTCATCTTTTGAGCTCTTTTCTCAAATTCATCTTCAAGGGTACTTTTGATTGAATAATGTTCACTAGTTCATGTTTATGTTAATCATTAGCTAATAAAAGTTCATTGTCAGTTTATGCTTAATGAGTTGCTCTTAATTTTCAGTTTTTGCAAAAGTCAATAAAAGTCAACATTTTGAAAGTCAAACAAGATTTGGTTAAATTCTGGTTTTATTTTGTTAAAATGAGGAGTCTCATAAGTTTGTAATTCAGTTTTAGTTAAGTTCTCATCAAATTCTTTATAAAACATGTAGTTTAGGACAGTAAAGGGGTGTTTGGATTGGGATTGAAATTGAGCTAGAAGGTTAATATTTTGGTACAAATCAGTTGGTTTATGTTTGAGATAGTTTGATGCATTAATCCCTGTCCTTGGTTTGCTACATTTTGCACTTTTAGTCAAAATTGTGTGTTCACTGATTTCACTTTCACATCTGTTAAACTCACTCTCTGAAATCATTGCACCTAGGTTCATAATCAGTAGGAGTAGTTTGATTAAGTTTCATTTCATCTTATTTCATCCATATCAGCTCTACAATTGATCTTGCATTTCATTTTGGTCAAACTAGTATATGTTCTTAAAAAGTCAAAACTGCAGGTTTGAATATGGTTTTTACAGATTTTGCATCACCTGCACATTGTTCATTTTAGCTAGCTAAGGTCTGAAATTTGGTCACACTGTAGTCTGTTAGGTAGTCTTCAAGTCTGCATTTCTGGTTTTAGGTTTAGCTTGTTTGATTAGCTGTTACAGTAGCTTAAAGCTTGTACCTGTTTAACTGTGTCTGCACAACAGTTTCTGTGCCATTTTAGCAGCTTTTGTTTTTGCCTTTATCTTGCTCAATACTTGTCCTCTGTAGCTATAAATTTGGACATATAGTCTCTGGTTGGTGGTCTATAGAACCACACTTTTGGTTTTCTTGATAACTTATTGGATAAGCAGTTAGATTAGCTTAAACTTAGTGTCATATTTCTGCTTTGCTCATACCATCAGTTGGCTTAATCTTTGGTATCCAATGATTTAGCAGTTAGGAGTAGGTGTTTCTAGTTCCCTTAGAGTATATTTAGCATACCTTAGCTTAGGTAATCAGTTTGGTACCTTTTAGAGCTTAATAGCTTATTTGAAATTGCTTATTTCCTTCAGTTTACATAGCAGCTTCTGATTCTCCCACTTAAGCCTTAGTTTTTGCATTTTTCTCAGATTTAGAATAACATTTTAGTATTTCCCTGAAATTTTCATAATTTTTAGTCACCATTTACTATTTTTCTTATTTAAATTCAGTTTTTAATCATTTTTAATTAGCTTTAATTGCATTTAATTGAGAAAAAGTTCCAAAAAATCATTTTTCAATTTTAATAGGTTAAGATAAATATAAAAAGCATAAAAAATATTTTTCCTTATTTTTCTCTTTTTATTTGGTATTTTTCATAATTTAAATTAGATTTAAATAGATTTAAATTAGTAGAAATTAGAAAATTAATCAGAAAATTATAAAAATAGTTTTAAAAAGTCTTTAGTGTTATTTTAGATTTTTAGAAAGTAATTCCATATTTTTCCCTATCTCTTTCATAATTTTTAGATAATTAGTTCATTTTTATTAGTTAATAATTAGTTTTTAATTAAAATAAAATCAAGAAAATTCCTAAAAAATAGTTTTAATTCTTAATTAGTTTTCTAATATCATTTTTAGAGTAAAAGTACTTTTAGGTTATTTTTAGGATGTAGATTAGACATAATTGCTTTTTATTCACGTTTCGTTTATTTCCGTTTTTGCGTTTTAGTGTAGAATTGCGTAGTTTGCCTTAGTTTTTAGGATTCCCCGTAGATTTTATGTTCCATTTACTTTCCTTATCCCGTAGTTTAGATAATATCATCTTATGCCCCTTTTCTTATTCAAATCCCGATATTTGAGACGTGAGTTGTTTATTCCATTCAACCCTCGTTCGGAACGATCTCGGTGCTCAAACCTAATACGTTTGAGTTACCCATATACTACACACTTCTTATTATTGGTTTCCCGACCAAATCAATTTTTGGCGCCGCTGCCGGGGATTGGTTCGGACTCTGATATCATAAATCAAATTAATAATTAAAAAAATTCAAAATCACAATTATCTTTAATCTTACAATGGAAAAAAAAGTGGAGTAGTGGGTGGGATGAACCGAACACAAGAGACTCCAATTGAGCACAGATTTGGTTGAAATTGAACGAATTGAAACTTGATACTGACTCTCTATACTCCAATTAGCAAAACCCCTTTGTCAAGTTTGAAAATCCCCTTGATATTTGAAACCCTAATTTTCATATTTATTGAGAACATGTGAGTGAACATGTAAAATTCAACCCTCATTTATAGGTAAACTTATGGAGAGTGAGACCTTAGGTTCATTGGTCTTCATAGAGAGGTGATCCCCCTTCTTTGGTACTCGTCCCTTTCGTCAACCACAACCAGAGAATACACTATGATGTCTAGGGTGGTAGCAGTTTATTTGTGGTAAGGAGGTGGAGTGGATTTTGTATTTGACCTTCAAAAGTGGAAGGAGAAACACCACTTCCATGTTTCTTCTGGATTTGAGGCGTGGCGAGAGAGAAAAGGAAAGGCATAAAAAGTGATAGAGATGGTTCGCCGTATTAGAGGGTAGGGCTAGGATTAGATTTATTTTTATTATAAACAGTATATAATTTGTATCCCGTGTTCCGACGAGTTTTCGCGTAAACATACCCTCCGGGTATCCGAAAAATATGAAAATCATATTTTTAGAAACGTTTCAGAAAACATGATGATATAGTATTGTTGTTACATAAAGGTGACTTCATATCTGTTTGTTGTTATTTAGTTGGTGTCGGTATGCGTGATGTGCCGTGTTTTTTCGCGACAACGAGATAACCTCTTGTTGTCTGTCATGCGTAATTTGCCAATGAGAAATAAAAAGTGATTATTATCTCATTTCTTGATGTAAAACACTAATTCATATGCTACTATGTGTCGTAATGTGCGGGACAACTTCCCAAAACAATAATTTAAGCTTATAAATGGTTAAAAATATAAATCAAGGAATAATAAATTCGTATTTATTATTAAAAATAATTAAATGAAATTTATTGTGTGTCATAGGTTAGGTAGCAAAACATACAAAAAAAACAATCTAGGACCGTTACAACATACAACACGTGTCGTAGCCTCATTGTCGCAGACGTAATGCAGTGAATATCACGCTCGTACATTGCAATCATGCATGAATTATTCCATGCACCTAGCAGAGCCAAGGATGTCACGACACGTGTAATCCTTGTCCCCTCTCTTGGATGTCCATCACGTGGACCATCTTTAACCATCGATAACCTTCAAGGGTGGCTCGAAACCATAAACACGTTCCTTCAAATAACCTATCTCATTTCCTCGAAAGAGACCAAGTAAAGTCATGTGAATTCTCACAATTCACATATGACCACACACACTAGTAACCTTGTGAGTGTTACCCCAACTCGTGACTTCGGTCACACCTTAATGTCCTTATCGAACATGGGAAACAAACGAGTTACTACCCTCCACCCTTAATACGCACCTTACGTAAATAGTACCAAATGTAGTAAAATTGGAATGTTGTGAGGATGATATTGAGTGTCCAGACGAAGGTGTATGAGGTTTTAATGAGGATAATTGTTGTGACATATTGAGAAGAATGTTGATAAATGGATTGTTAGGTTGTTGAGATATTTTTTTGAAATTGAAAATGGAAGTAAATATTAGTTTGGGTGTACATGAAAGTAATTATGTGTAAATATGGTTATTTATTAGGGTTTATATAGTGTGAAAAATGGTTGTGTTTTAGTTAAGAAATTTTTGAAAATATGGCCATTAACTAGCCGTTGGACCACAAACAGGCAAAAAAATTGGAAGAAATACAATTGGCGTTGCGCTAGTTTACACACATCGTTAATGGCGCCCGCCCCGGAGGGGGGGGGGAGGAGTGGCACCGGAATGGCGACATTGTTTACTTGTTCACGTGTGAATGACGCAGTTCTTGCGTTACTACACCCATTGGTCTAAAGTTGGTTTTGTTATTAACTAAGTTAGTGATGAAATTAGTTGTTAAAAGAGAAAGTTAATATAACATTAATGTTAGACTAATGCTAATGGGAGTCGCTTGGCAACCACAACCTCATAAAAACAATGTGTTGCCCCATTAGCTCACCCCAAAGCGACGCGTTACTTGATGATCATTTCAATATTTCAGTTGATTGAGTGACCGAAACATTTAACAACGCAACTCTAATTGTTGTTATTGTTTATATGTATATTTATGAAGTTGCTTTTGTGGTCACCACTAGTTGAGGTGACGTTGAAATGATGAGATTACTTAGATGAAAAAATAGTCTCTATTAACATTAGTCTTATGATGATAAATACGGATTTGCGACCTTTTTGTTACGGACTCATTAAGACAAACCGCTTCTCGTTGGGACAAAGTTGGTTTTGTTATTAACTAAGTTAGGGACCAGTTTAGGGACCAACCGTTGAAATAGGGACCCCCGAATATAAAAGGCCAATTTTTTTGAGTTAGGGACCGGTTTAGGGACCAGTTTTGGGACCAACCGTTAAAAATACACGGTTGGTCCCTAAACTTGTCAATCCGCTTCTCGTTGGGACAAACCTGGGCCTTTTCATCGTCGGAGGTCCCTATTTCAAGTTTCTTACTCGTTACAGGTCCTTTGACAAAGTCAATGTCTGATTTTTGTTTTGTAGTCGAGGGTATTTTAGTCAATACACATTTATACTTTGATAACACATTTATATTTTAGCTCTTCATCTTTCATCCTCGTCATCATCTCCCCAAATCATTCATCTCCCCAAATCATCATCTCCCCAACATCATCCTATCTCCCCAGTACTAAGCTAAATGTAGTAAGATCAATAATCGCAGGCATATTTCAGATTTCTAGTTCTTGGGATGCTTACATCTGTAAAACTGTAAATTACTTGAATATATTAGAACTGGTCCTTAGATAATCCATAAGTATCAACGCTATAGATCCCCAATAACAAAAGCATGCCTTTCGTATATATATACTGAATAGTATGTCTGCAAGATAATACCATTAGATCAAAATCCCTTGGTACGTTTATTGTGTATATATCTGATCTACTTCATAGACAAGCACACGTGTTTTAGCCATTAAATGGAACAACGATACATAATAAGCTGGTTGCTTTGCATTTATCCAATCATCCATATACAAGAAGTATATGTTTACAAGACAAGCCTTAGCTTAGCGAGTAAGACAACATGAAACACAAACGAGTTCAGTTAACGAGCCTAAAACTTGAAAAATAGCTAAATCATTCTTTATTAATTTCATCATGTACACCGATGAAAAGAACCAATGTGGAATGTCAACTCTATTTGACGTGAAACTAGGGATGAGCATGGGTACCGGAAAAACGGTACGGTACCGGTACTTCGAAAACAAGCAAAAAAAATATATATATATAGTACCTTAAAAATCGGTACGGGAAAAAAGCGGGAAGTCCCAGTTCCGGTACCGAAATATAAAAGGCCAATTTTTTTGAGTTACAGTGCCAGTCAACACATTCGTAATCCTTCTCATAAGTCAAAACTAATAACGAACAAGCAACTAGACACCAAAAACAAATTAGCAGCAAATCCAAACTAATTGTACTAAGTGCAACAACCATATATTTAGGGATAAAAAAATGCTCATGGCTGAGTTCCGTTAAACAGTGTCAACACCATATCTGTGTATACTAAAGTTAAGAAAATGATCCATTTATAACTTTAAAGTATATACATTCATACTTCCCATACGTACAATAATACACGCTATATACAGTAATTATTCTCGAACAATTCTTTAGATTTGCTATGTCTATGTTTAAGACATATGCTTTATACGTTCACTTAAACATTGAAATAGACTTCACCGCCTCTTTATTTTAAGTTAAAGTGATCAAAATTTTGAAATTTCCATCCGCCGGTCCATTTTATCTATATATACAAATTCCTAAAACATATCTAGAAAAACATACATGATGATCAATCATATATAAAACCTATTAGAATATTAGCTCAAACGTCACACAAGGATGATCATCTAGAATCAAACAATTTTTTTAGTGAAAAAAGGTGCTCAACACATGATGGTACCGATTTACCCGAACCCGGTACCGGTATACCCATCGGTTCCGGGAACGGGACTACCACTTTTGGCCGGGAAAAAATTCGGTACCTCAATAACGGTGCCGGTACGGTACCAAAATGGTACCGTGCTCATCCCTACGTGAAACTGATGACGCTACACGCGTCGTTCGGGGTCAAAGGAACTTCCTTTTCATCGAGCAAGTTTTTCAACACCCTAGGCAGTGAACCTAATCGTTGTAGTGTAGTATTAGGGTAAGCCACGGGTATTGATATCGTTCTCCAGGGGAATAGGAATGCTAGTGAGAAGTTACTACGCTAAGGTTGTGGTTGAGGAAGATTATTTTTTATCTTTTTATATTTTTTAAGGAAGGGAAAGGTACGAATCTCGGGGTTTGAATTTGGGGGGGGGGGGGGTTGGTATTGCTACCGATTACTCTACTTATCTAATTATCTAATCTAAGGTGTATGTAGTCTATGTCTAATTAATGTGTGCTCGTATGATAGTTTAAAGATGTGTTTACTTAGGTTTTACTACTCCTTAATTATCTCCTATTGGTGGTTGAATTGTCACGTCCTTATTCCTAGTTGCGTTGTGTGTCTAAAGTTGTAGGGTATGCGTTTCTCCATAACTCTTTGAACTTACCAAAGGGTCTCGTCTACAAAACCCACTAGGGATAATAAACTCTTACTCTAAGGCACTCTTTGGATGGTTTAGCTTACAACTACTCAAGGAGTCATATTCTAAGGTTCACAAAGATTTAATCAAGCATTAAGTACACAACGAATGACCTATCGCATTACTAGATCATTAATCAACTAAGATAAGAATCAACCAATCAATATTCAATAATTAAGTTTCATATTCCCTAAGCAAACACACAAGTAAATTAGCCGGACATGGAAAACATGCAAGCATACACACAAATAATCAAAGACATAATTGTATTAATGAAGTAAAACACTTATCTTGGTGTAAGATAGGGTTTGGAACCCTAAAATACTATACAAGACAGCCTTGGTTCGGTTTAGGTTTTTACTCCAAAAGACTACACACTTAATACTGAAAAATTCGGATTCTATATATAATATTACACATGCGACGGCGTCACTTTATGTTTTGTGACGCCGTCGTGTCGCCGTCATTAGGGTTTCGTCTTGGCCACGTTAGACTTGCGACGGCGTCACCTTATGCTTGTGAAGCCGTCCTCTTCAGCTTCTGACGCCGTCTGGATTACATCTAGGCCGTCTGAGTTGCGACGGCCTACTCTTTTAAAACTTGACGTCGTCACTTGAAAATGGGAGTTTTGGCTTCTGTCCCGTCACAAAGATCCTCCGACGGCGTCACAATTAACACCTGACGCCGTCACCTTATGTTTTTAGCAGCTTTGAGTGTCTCGATTCTGACTTTGGCCATTTTTTTCGTATAATCGCGCCTTTTCATCCAAATAAGTGCCATTCCAGCATTTTGCCTTCAAGAGACCTAAAAAGTGAAAAGGAACGATATTAAGCAATAACGGATACAAAAGTGATCAAATAAGGGCTTAAACGACCCCTCAAAAAGGTACCTTTTAAAACCTTATCAAATATCCCTACACTTGGTATTTGCTTGTCCTCAAGCAAATGTGCTTTTAGCCAATTAATTTATAAGTTAGAGATCATGAAGCATTGGTTTAAAACAGTCCACAACACATATAAGCCCCGCAAAAGTCATAACAAGCACAGAAATTACATACTAGCACCTCACATAGGGTGTTTGGATACTCACATCTCTCTCGGGTGTATATGAAATATAACAAATTGGAAATGGAAGATAAACACTCATTAACCGGTCCTAGTACATAGATTACCATAGGCTTGAGAATAGATCAAACCTCCGTCGCTTTGGCGTAAGCACCTAGGAAAGACTATCAAAGAGGTCTTTAAAGGGTTGTAATGTTAGGCTTACGGTAGGGAAACAAAGGGTTTGGTGGGATAGGCTATATAGTGGTGGCAAGTCAAAAATCTCTTATGTTACAAGCATACGAAGAATGACGTTGCTAAGCCAAGACTCGACACTCTAAACTCTAGCTAACTGAAATAAACAAACATAAAATTAAATGATAGATGTAGGATGGTAGCCCGTATGATTTTTTTTTTTTTTTTTTTTTTCAAACACTCTTTTTTTTTTTTTTTTTTTTTTTTCTCTCTCTTTTTCTATATTTTTTTTTCGATTTTTTTTTTTTTTTTCATACACTTTTACTCTACCATCCTCTACGGTAACATCAAAATGATATGGATTTATAGGCACATCCCTACACTTGAGTTTTTATTACTCTAACACTAATTTGACCCGAATTGAAAAGATCAAAACACTTGGGGTACATTATTACGCAAACAAAGGGAATTTAAATTTAACGTTCCCTTCCCGTCATTTCATAAACTTTAACTTTTCCCATGAATCCCAATCGTCCCAAAAATGTATACAAATGATATGACTCGACTTAGCAACTCATGCAAGCAACTAGATAATTGAACTAAGGGTTTAAGGTGATAACAATAATGCACTAAAAGTGAGTGCATACAAGGTAGGCTAAGGCGATTTGGGTGTACATTTGGGGGTGGGGTGTAAACAATGCTCTTCATTGATATTTCGGAAAAACTGAAACATCACGAGAACCGCGAAAAGGATAGGCTCTGAGGGGTTAACTAAGGGTATCGTGTACCAAAGATGAGTACAACGCAAAGGGTGTGGGGGAATTACTCAACCGATGTGGAAGAAGTAATTATATTACGGGTATCAAACAAGGGTTATCCTAATGCCTCTTATCATTTAGTTATTCCTAACTACACAAGTGTAGTCTTACTAGCGATCTCGGAATGCATCACAAAACAAGTTCTAGAATCTATTATACTACCGGTTTACACTCTAAGCATTAAAGATGAATTGTTTTAATTCCTACTAATCTAAGGGCGATCCTCACATTTTGGGTGGAATTTAGGTGGTAAAGGGTTTTTTTGTGCTAGTCATATAACTTCCTATCCGTGAGACGCTTTTGTTAAGACTAATGGCCCACTCCTATATATCATGAAAATTTTTTAATTTGGTGCTAAAATTACCCTAACCGACATTTTCTCATGGTTTATTACAAAAGTGCAATTGGACAAAGCAAATAATCAAGGATAAGCATAATTTCAAAGTTCCCGTTTTATTTTTCCTCCCTACACTTAAACTGAACATTGTCCCCAATGTTCCCCGAAAGTATCAAAGTTATGATAATTAGAAGGTAATTAAAAACGAAAGAAACTAGTACTCCCCTGATTAGCTCGGTAGGATCCGTGTGTGAAGTAGTGGTTAAATTCTTTCCAAGAAGAATTTATGCGTGAAAAGCTCCTTCCAATCTTATGTAACTTCTTCTTGATAAATTAAACCTGCACCCTTGAAGAAACAAACTAAACCTTCGCGTAAAATCGGCGGTAATAATATTTAAGACTCGATTTAAACTAAGATATAATGCTTGTGGAATGGATGTTTACAAAATTTCTGGAAAATTAAGACCTGGAAAATTCCAAATTTTTTTTTAAGTAGCTCAGAAAACGAGAAAAAAGTAATTCGTTGTTTTTACTCCTTCCTGACGCCGTCAGGTTGCGATCCTGACGCCGTCAGGTTATCCTGACAAAAACTGGTCTGCAATTTTCTGGAAAAAATTCTGGAAAACTTACATCTTTAGAATCTGGAAAAAATTTCTGCAAAACATCCATTATGACTCGATACAAGCATTTGACTCGAACAAACACACAAATATATCTTTTAATGAATTGTTATTCTCATGTTTACGTTTCCTTGAAAACGTGTGTAAAATACCTTTATATGCAATTAAGACGAGGTTAAAAACAAAATAAAGCATTTTTACAAATTTAAACATGTGAATAAACAATCGATAAAAGATATATAACACTAACAAGCAAACAATTAAGCATGGGTTGCCTCCCACGAAGCGCTTTTCTTTATTTAAGAGTCTTGTAGCTAGACTCGTAGTCGTGCTCCTACGTACCTATATAAGTAAGCCTATCCTCCACAATGTCATAAGGATCAAACTTATCATTTAAGTTCCTAATAGTACATTCGGTTAGATATGCCTTTTCAAACTTTTCTCCATCGGGATCATAGATTGTTATCCTAATGTGCCATTCTCCATTACCGTCACTAGACGGTCTATCCCAATCCCATTTGTGTTTAGATTTCTCAACTTTCCACTTATTCATGACAAGGTTGACGGGCAAGCTTCCTAAGAACTCGGTCATCTTCCTAAATACTAAGGCGTCCTCGAACGGGTTCACTTCCATGTCCCTAGCCATTTCTTTTTCTTGGAAAGTTGCTTTACTAGTGAAGGCTTCATCTAGGTAAAAAGGTCTTTGGGGGCCTATGAGGTTCTTATCTATCCAAGGTCCATATCTAGAAGGCTCTCTATCCAACTTAATCTCATGTGGGATTTCCTCTTCTTTGTAGTACGTATGCCTTTTGACATCGTAAATTGACCTAGCACTCCCTTCTCCTACCACTATTTTGGACATCTTACAATCGATGATGGCACTAGCGGTAGCTAAGAATCCTCTTCCTACTAGTAAGGGGCATGTCGGGTCCTTATTCATGTCTAGCACATGGAAGTCGGCCAAAAGAGTCAACTCTCCTACGTGTACTACCATGTCTTTTATTATTCCTACCGGACGTGCAACACTACCGTCCGCTAGACCTAAGATGGTTTCCGTTGGTTCTATTTTACCTAAGTTAAGGCTTCTATGGAGGGACAACGGAACAAGATTGATGCATGACCCTAAGTCGGCTAGAGCGTCAAGAGGTTTGGAAGTTCCAAGCCTACACGGAAGAGTGAATAGCCCAGGATCGTCTAACTTCTTAGGTAAATTATTTCGCACAAAAGCGGACCCATGTTTTCCAAGCTTAAGTTCTAACTCATATTTTTCTTTTAAAGCATTATAATAAGGTGCATGAGCTAAGACCTCAAGAATCGGTTTTTATTGATGGAGTTCCTTGTACTCCTCCTCTAAACTAGGTTTGGATTCTTGGTTGACGGGTTTCTCAAGAGTGGGTTCCACCAACGGCGCAGGGCCTTGGTACCTTTTGGATGGCTTGGAACCCTTTTTGATAGCGTTTACCGAGTGAACCGTTGGGTGTGAGGGGCATGGATGTGTGTTCTCCCATGGTGAACAAGAACATGAAGTCGACGAGATCGAATTCACTTTTGGGTTCTTTATAGTGTCATTTGGGAGTGCTCCAACTTCCCGTTCATTGAAGGCTTTTAAGAGGGCATCAAGCTTGTTTGTCATCTCGCTTTGTCTTTGCTTAAAATCGGCTTCAAGCTTAGTTAATCGAGTCTCTTGAGATGACAGGAATTTAGATGCAATTGCCTCAAGATTAGTGGGGTTCCCGGTGTTTAGAGAGTTGAACCTATTAGGTGGACTAGATGAGCTTTGGGGTGTGCTTGAGTTTTGGTTCCACTTAAGGTTAGGGTGATTTTTCCATGAGGGGTTGTAAGAGTTTCCTAAGTTGTTTTGTTCGGGCTTGAAAGTGTACCACTTTTCTCCCGCTCCGTCGGTACGCATGGAGGCGTAGTCCGCAAAAGCTTGTTCGGGAAGTCTTGTGCAATCACGAGTGTCATGGGGACCACTACATAACTCACAAGGTAAAGTGATTTTATTCACTTGACGTGAGGACTTAGGATTTTCGTAGGAACTCATTAGGAAATTAACTTGATCTTCAAGTTCGATCATCCTACGGTCGAAATGAGGCAAGGAGATTGCCTTAACGGTTTTGGGCAGCTCACGGGGGTCATCCCAACTTTTGTTGTCATAGAGGGCGAGGTCCTCTATCATATCCCATGATTCTTCCGCGGTGAGATCACTAATTTTTCCACCGGCCACTTGGTCAATGGATCGCTTGGTGGGGAAGTTGACATGATCATAGAAAATTTGGACTTGGAGCCAAAGATCAATGACGTGATGAGGGACTTTATGAAGTAAGTCCTTGAATCGAGTCCATGCTTGGTAGAGAGATTCACCTTGACATTGTTGGAACATCAAGATGTCATTCCTAAGCTTAGTGGTTCTCCCTGGTGGGAAAAATTGAGCAAGGAAGCGAGAGGTAAGATCATCCCAACTTGAGATGGAGCCGGCGGGAAGTCGCTCAAGCCAATTACTAGCTTGGTCCCGTAGAGAGAATTGGAAGAGACGCAGGCGCGTGGTCTCCCTAGTAGTAGCATCAAGGTCGATGGAATCGACAATTTTGAGGAAACCCCTCAGATGCTGATTTGGATCTTCAGAACGAAGTCCATGGAATGCACATCTGTTTTGCACCAACCGGATGGTGTCGGATCGCAGGGCCGTAGTTTGGGCTTGGTCGGGAAGCTCAATGGTGTTCCTATAGCCTGAGTGGCTTGGTCTCGAGTATTCACCAAGAGTACGGGCTCTTGGCGGGTCAATTGGTGGTGGGTTGATGAATGGTGGGTGGTTATCACCTTCCATGATGAAAAGTGATGGGGCTACGAACAAAGGTCACGAAGAAGGGGGATAGACTAAGAGGAAGCTAAAAATGAGAAAAAAAAGTTTACTTGATAGGAATCAAGTAAAGAAACCTAAACGAGGTGGACTACTAACTAGCTATTCTATTCCCAGGCAGCGGCGCCAAAAACTTGATGACGCTACACGCGTCGTTCGGGGTCAAAGGAACTTCCTTTTCGTCGAGCAAGTTTTTCAACACCCTAGGCAGTGAACCTAATCGTTGTAGTGTAGTATTAGGGTAAGCCACGGGTATTGATATCGTTCTCTAGGGGAATAGGAATGCTAGTGAGAAGTTACTACGCTAAGGTTGTGGTTGAGGAAGATTATTTTTTATCTTTATATTTTTTAAGGAAAGGAAAGGTACGAATCTCGGGGTTTGAATTTGGGGGGGGGGGGTTGGTATTGCTACCGATTACTCTACTTATCTAATTATCTAATCTAAGGTGTATGCAGTCTATGTCTAATTAATGTGTGCTCGTATGATAGTTTAAAGATGTGTTTACTTAGGTTTTACTACTCCTTAATTATCTCCTATTGGTGGTTGAATTGTCACGTCCTTATTCCTAGTTGCGTTGTGTGTCTAAGGTTGTAGGGTATGCGTTTCTCCCTAACTCTTTGAACTTACCAAAGGGTCTCGTCTACAAAACCCACTAGGGATAATAAACTCTTACTCTAAGGCACTCTTTGGATGGTTTAGCTTACAACTACTCAAGGAGTCATATTCTAAGGTTCACAAAGATTTAATCAAGCATTAAGTACACAACGAATGACCTATCGCATTACTAGATCATTAATCAACTAAGATAAGAATCAACCAATCAATATTCAATAATTAAGTTTCATATTCCCTAAGCAAACACACAAGTAAATTAGCCGGACATGGAAAACATGCAAGCATACACACAAATAATCAAAGACATAATTGTATTAATGAAGTAAAACACTTATCTTGGTGTAAGATAGGGTTTGGAACCCTAAAATACTATACAAGACAGCCTTGGTTCGGTTTAGGTTTTTACTCCAAAAGACTACACACTTAATACTGAAAAATTCAGATTCTATATATAATATTACACATGCAACGGCGTCACTTTATGTTTTGTGACGCCGTCGTGTCGCCGTCATTAGGGTTTCGTCTTGGCCACGTTAGACTTGCGACGGCGTCACCTTATGCTTGTGACGCCGTCCTCTTCAGCTTCTGACGCCATCTGGATTACATCTAGGCCGTCTGAGTTGCGACGGCCTACTCTTTTATAACTTGACGTCGTCACTTGAAAATGGGAGTTTTGGCTTCTGTCCCGTCACAAAGATCCTCCGACGGCGTCACAATTAACACCTGACGCCGTCACCTTATGTTTTCAGCAGCTTTGAGTGTCTCGATTCTGACTTTGGCCATTTTCTTCGTATAATCGCGCCTTTTCGTCCAAATAAGTGCCATTCCAGCATTTTGCCTTCAAGAGACCTAAAAAGTGAAAAGGAACGATATTAAGCAATAACGGATACAAAAGTGATCAAATAAGGGCTTAAACGACCCCTCAAAATGGTACCTTTTAAAACCTTATCAGAAACCCATAGGATTAGCTCCATTGTTCATTATGGGTGGTCAAACGGGTTGAAAATGGCCAAATGTCTAAATTTAATGCGTACAGCCTCCAAAATTGTGATACTCAAAGAATTAAACTGCCACTTTAGCTATATTAAACATGTGATCATAATCAAAAATTATTTATTTACCAGCACGTCAACGCGGCCAGATAAACATTCTTTCTAAACATAGGCATTTATTTGCAGATCAACATGACCCGATCCATTTCTAACCTGTTAACCTTTCTGACCTTGTGCTTAGATCTATAAGGACTTGATCCGGATTGGCGTACTGGGGAGATGATGATTTGGGTAGATGATGACCAGGATGATGTTGGGGAGATGATGATTTGGGGAGATGAATGATTTGGGGAGATGATGACGAGGATGAAAGATGAAGGGCTAAAATATAAATGTGTTATCAAAGTATAAATGTGTATGGACTAAAATACCCTCGACTACAAAACAAAAATCAGACATTTGACTTTGTCAAAGGACCTGTAACGAGTAAGAAACTTGAAATAGGGACCCCCGACGATGAAAAGGCCCAGGTTTGTCCCAACGAGAAGCGGATTGACAAGTTTAGGGACCAACCGTGTATTTTAGTCTTATTTTTATCTACAACTTACAATAGTGAACAAAATAATAATTTTTCTTTGTCGATATCCTAAAAGTAATAAAAAAATATCACATAAAACAAAGATTTAAGATCATTTGAGGACAAAAGATTATTTACATACCAAGGGATCAATCTCCACCATCCATTTTTATTTGATCTAATGATCTCAACAATTCAAAAAACCCATTTTCATCAACTTTTTTCAAATATTAATAACTTTCAAACCGTTAATCGTTAAGCGAAAAAAAAATATCACGGCGACGAGCATTTAATTATCTTTCTATAGATAGGCACTTTCATATACTTTCGATAAAAAAAAATTCGTATTTTTCACCTTTTTTTTAAGTTTTTTCGTTTTTTTACGTTACTGAAATTTGCATTAAAAAATAATATATGATTAAACATTAATTTAAATATCACATGTGATTTTAGTGTTATATCATATATGATATTAGTGTTATATCATATATGATATGTAATATCACATGTGATATTATGTAATATCATATATGATATACATATCATATTACATGTGATATCACATATCATATATGATTTAACACTAATATCACATGTGATATTAAATTAGTGTTTAATCATATATGATTTTTTTCATGCAACTTTCAAATAACGTAAAAAAAAGACGAAAAAACGTGAAAAAAACGAAATTTTTTATTTTTCGAAAGCATATCAAACTGCCCGTTTATAGAAAGATAATTAAATACTCTTCGCAACGGTTTAAATATTTTCACTTAACGATTAACGGGTTAAGAGATAATCAAATTATAAAAAATATGTGAAATAATAAAATATTTTTAATCTACGTAATTGATTTTTTTTTAGATGAATGGTGGAGATGAGTCCCTTGATATGATATGTAACAATCTGGCCCATAATACCACTCCACGTCTCACACATTCCATCCAACTTTCATCACTTCAGTGGCACACCCGGTAATTAAACCCAACTTCATTCCACAAATTCCCCATTTTACCCTCAACCCTCTCTCACTATAAACTGGTAAAATTATATATAAATAATCCAAACAGCAAGGGCAAATATATAAAAGAACCAATTCAACCCCGCAATAAACGGTTCCGCTTCATCGCTTCTCTATAAATAAAACCCACACCTCTTCTCATTTCACTATAATCTCACACACACGGTAACCATCATTTTCTCTCTCTTAGGGTTTCGAAAAAAGCAAAAATGGCAACAGAGGTAACTAACGGAGCTGAGACTAACGGCGAGAGCGTTGAGAAGACGGTGACGTTTACGGCGGTGAAGAGTCAGGTGTTTGTGGAAGCAACGAAGGTGAACGACGCCGTTTTGTTTTACAAATCTGCGTTTGGTGCTGAAGAAGTGAACCGTGTGAGTCAGCCTAAGAGGAAGGCTGATCAGGAGATGCTATTTCTTCAATCTGCTGAAATTAAGCTTGGTTCGGCTTCTATTATCGTTGCTAATGTTTCTGATGATGATACGTGAGTTCTTTTATTTTTGTTATTTTTATATAAATTATATCCGTTGATGATAGTGATTATTTTGTTAGATCTGTGGCTATTGATGTTATTGTTGCGATTTTAGAGGTTATTAACGAGTTTATGATGTATTGCGTGTATATTTACATTTTTTAATTTTTTTACATAATGCATGGTATTATGTGTTAAGATGGTAATTAGACCGTGTATTTGTTTAGATCCGTTGATAATTTTGTTACTGTCGTGATTTTATTGGTTAACGAGTTTATGTTGTTAAGCGTGTGTGTTTTGTTTCTTATTTCACTGTTGCATGCTATTTTTTTCATTAGTAGGCGTTGTTTATTGGGATTTTTGGTGATTTTAGCCATTGTTTATTTAGATATGTTGATAATGATGTATTTGTGGTGATTTTAGCGGCTATTTGTGTGTATTTTCGTCAAAGTTTTGGATGTTGCATGTTATTAATATATTTCAATAGCTTTAAATGAGGTGGTTAGGCTGTGTACGAGTATAGATCTGTGTATTTTGAAGTTTATGCGTCCATTTCAAAAGGTTTTTTTTTTTTTTTTTTTTTTTTTTTTTAAATATTTTTATATATATATTTTTTATTTATAGATTTAATGTGTTAAGTATCTATTACCAATTATTTTTGTATACCGTCTTAATGTTAGGGTGTGTTATGTCACTGTAAAACTTTGCGAGGTATTTAACGAAGTTTTAAACGATGCTTGATCCGTGCTAAACAGTCAAGTCTAAAAGACTTAAAACAGCTCAGACACAAATACAATGAAGTCCTGGAGAATAGATTGAATTCCCGGGTCGTTTAGTCCCAAGGAGACTCAATGGTGTGTTAAACAAACTCAGAAGATAGAATGATCACTAAGGATAGTGATCTGCAAAGGTTTTGATTAGAAATTACACTACTGATTGATTTGGAATAGAATTGAGTACAGATTTGGAAAGCACAACAATCAGAAGAAAGAAACGTAAACGTGAGTTTTAAAAAACTACGTACACGCACAAAATAAAAAGTGAAAGCTAAGAAATAAAAGGCCTAAAAATATGAAAATAACATTTTTGGAATCCTAAAGATAAAAGAAAATTATTAGAAAAAGAAAATTATTTTTAAAACTATTTAATTAATTATTATTAATTAAAAACTATTTTAACTATTTAATAAATACTCTAAAATAAAAGAAAATACAAAATAAGGCTAGAAAAATAAACTTATGATTCTGAAAAATCTAAAATACTATAAAACTAATTTTAAAACTAAAAATATATTTTTCACACTTTTTATTTAATTATTACTAATTAATAACTATTTAAAATACACTTAATTAATAGAAAATAGTAAATAAACTTGGAAAAATAAAATTTTAACTTTGAAAAATCTAAAATATGATAAAACTAATTTTAAAACAGAAAATATATTTTTTAGACTTTTTAAATATTTATTACTAATTTAAAACTATTTTTAACTATTTAAAATTATAATAAATACTAAAAAAATAGAGAAAAATCTGAAACTTTTTCTAAAAATCCTATAAGATGACAGAAACCTAAGAAAAGTAGAAAAACAAGATTTGCTTATTAATAAGTTGAAAAGAAAAATTAAAAAGCTAAAAAAATCTTAAATAAACGCTATCACTATTTTTATATTGATGTTTTTGTGATTTTTATTTTTGAAAACTACTTATATACTAATAATATGAAACTTTAATAAAGATAAAAAATTTACAAAACAAAAATAAACTAATTTGAAGAGCTTATGATCCAACAGTGGATATAAGAGCTTATTTGGGTGTTATAAGCTCAAATAAGCTTGTACACTGAAACAAAAGCTCAAAGTGGATTTAAACAAGCTTAATGAACAGATCTGAGGCTAAATTATACAAAGAAGCACACTGATTAAGTGAATAATAAACAATAAGCACTTTGATTTAACACAGAAAGTGGGACAAGCTATAAGCTATTAGCAGCCCTAGCTAATAAGCTCAAAAGTGAAAACTGAGACTTGATACTTCAAGAGGACTAGGTTGGCTTTCCAAAGAACCAGAGAACAAGAGATTTGGACAAGTAATAAGCTTAATGCAAGCTTATCAATATGAGCACAATTTCTGTGCACAGGACAGTTTCACAGAGCAGGTACCAAAGAAAAGCTATAAAATAAGTACTCTAAAAGCTGAAAAACCAAGAACTAACATTTTTCTATTTTTCTTTACCAACTAGACTTTAAAAATCCAAAATTTTATAAACTGAATCCTACTAATGAACCCACAGTGAAATTCCCAATTTTATTCAAAAACGACCTATTGAAGATTTGACTTTTTTAGAACAAGTGCAAAGTTGACCAAAATGAGATTTGAGTTGATCTAATTCACTGAATATGTTGTTATAAAGTAAGATAAGACTAAATTAAGCAAGGTTAACAACTTTTGAACACAAAATGATGATCATGCCTTTGTGAATTCCAACAGTGAACTCACAGTTGATGATCAAATAAATTTTTGACTTTTTGCTGAATTAGGACTTGTTTTATGACTTGTATGAGTTGTTTGAACCAAGTTAAACAGGTTTTCAATAAGTCCAATGACCAAAGTACCTTGAAACACAATAAACCAAACACACCTTTATGTTGACTGTTTTGATGTTTTTCAAAGCAACTCACAATTTTAAACCTTAAACTTGATTACAGACCTTGTATTATCAAATATTAGCACTAAGAGAACACAAATCATCAACACTAATCAACTGAAACCAAGATTCTAGACCTAAGCTTGTTTGACTGTCAAATTGAGATTTTAAAGCAACTATGAATTTCAAAGATTAAGCTATTGATTTTAAGGTTTAAACTAACTTAACTATGACTAATTAACACTAAGAACAAGAAATTACAACAACTAACTAACCATAACAGTGAAATGCAAAATTACTTAAAAAGGCTTACAATTGTGATTCAACTGAAATCCAAGAACCAAGACCAAGGACTACTCCCTATAGAACCCCCACAGGTTCACTAACCCAAGGCCATCCAAGATAAACCTTGCTCCAGCTTTTCTTGCACCTTTCAAGTGATTTTTGATTTTTGACTATTTTCTTGGTATTTTTGTGATTTTTTCTGTTTTTGAAACTAAACTGAATTTTAGAGTTGCTAAAAGCTTGCTTAAGCTTTCTTGGAGCTTAAATGACTTATTCTAGTCCATACAAACAACTGAAAACACCATTTGATTCAATTTGAGATTTTGCATAAATATGAGAAATTTCATAAACTGAAATACACTTTAACACTTGAATTAAAGTTTCACATAGACTTTCTTATATCAATAGAACTTGAAATACAAAGTTTTTAGATAAAAACATACACTTGAAACTTAAAAATGCTAAAAACGACAATAAAAGCTTAAAATTACACTAGATAGATTTTTACAATGCATATCTCTCTCCTTTATAGACTTTCTTGCATCCTTGAGGTACTCTGAATCTTTCCCACCACACTAGAGCCATTGGATCACTCAAAATGATCATAACCGTCCACATTGCTATTTGGCGCCAAAAATTCTTCAAGCAGGTTTTATCATTAATTGAGTTTGGTTGAGGTAATTAAAGGTTTTGGAGTGTATAGGAGTTGGAGGGGACATGGTATGGGAGGGGGATTGAAAAGAGGTGAAAACCAGTCATGGTTTTGAATATCTGGTGGGGAAGAGGGACTGCTACAGTAACTGTGGTATAAGGGCGCGTTTTTGGTGGGTTTGACTTTCGCTGACCGAAGTTTTAATAACACATGGGGGGTCAAAATGGATTGTGGCTGGGGTCTTTTTGCAATTTGACCTGGCTCAAGGGTCAAGGGCAAAGGGTCAAGAGCAGTTGGGCTAGCAATTGGGCTTGTGTTATGTTTTGGGCTTAGATAGTTATAAGTGTCCGTTTGGTTTTAGTAATAAACAAGGACCAAAAATGTAATTCACCCAAACTTCAAGGACTGATCTTGCAACTTTTTCAAACTTCTCACAAGGACCTAACTTGACAACTTTTGATAGAACAAGGACCCTTTTTGCATAAAATCTATTTTTAAAGGTCCAAGGACTATTTTTGTAATTTTCCAAAGTTTGAGGACCTTTCTTGCCAATTGACCAAAAATTCATTCAAGGATCATTTTAAACAACTTAGAATACTTCAGGGACCTTGAATGATAAATTTCCACATTTTTGAATTCCAGAGACTAGATTTGACAACTTTTAAAACTTGAGGGACTAAAACTGTCAATTTTGCAAACTTTATACATTTTTCATCTGATTTTGATATTTTTGAATTTAACACACATAAAACACTGATTTGTGATAATTTGATCATTTTGATGTGTTTCTGAGTGTTTTCAGATGATTTTGCAGTTTAGATTATGTAAAAATGATGAGTATTTGGACACTCATCAGTGCTTATTCAATCTTTTGTGTATAATTAAAGTGGTTTAAAATGTTTAAATCTCAATCAGGTCAATTTAAAGCATAAGTTGTGTGTTAGTCGATTTTTCTTAGATAGTTTTCATTATTTCATTATTTCCCGATTGCGATAGTTTTTTGTTGAGTCGTTTATTTGTTGTTGTATCATTTATTTTGTTTTTAAATGACTTTGTTTCTATGGATATTATTTTCTAAGATTATTTTTCTTCTATTTTGTCTTATTTTTGTTTATTTATTTTTTATTTGTTCATTTTTTAAGTTTAGAAAAATGACACTTTTTACTCGAAAAAATAGTTAAGTATATACTTGATTTGTACTGTATCATTCGAAGGTTGGAACTTATGGAGCTTGTTATATGTTTTTTATTTTTTACCGTTGTGAATGTTACTTGTTTTCAGATGTATATTTTTGTTCTGTTTGGTCTATTACCTTTTGTTTTTTGGATACTCCAGTTTTTGGGTAATTTTTTGTTCTATTTTGTCTTATTTTTTTTTATATTCAACTGCAAAATAAAATGATTCATAATTCCTGTTTTTACAACTACTGCACACTTTTCTTCATCTGAAAAATTATATGAATCTATTTTACTCAGTTTTTGAACTTATTAAACATAGTTACTGTGTGACCTAACGGAGTATTTTTCTACGAGTAGCATTTATAAAAGTTACTAAAGGACAATATTATTACTGTTTTGTTGACAGGGTAAAAACACTGGGGTCAGGAGTGGTGTTCTGCCTGGAGACAGAGGACATTGAAGCAGCAGTGGACAGAGCAGTAAAGGCTGGTGCAGTTGCCGATGGAGAATTAACCGAGGGTGAGGGCGCGTGGTTTGGAGGGCGAGTGGGTAAGGTCAAGGACCCCTATGGCATTGTCTGGGTTATCACTACCCCTACTGCTAAGAAGTCTGCTAACGTGGAAGCTTAGTTTACCGTTGGATTGGCTGGCAGTATTATCTTCTTTTTATTAGGAGTCTTTAAAAAAAACTATTTCCATGATAACTGCATGTTACAGACTAGTTGCCGTAAATGGTTAGGTTTATTATGTTTAATTGGTATTTTGGGATGTCAAGAGTTGGATTATGAGAATCTTATCTTATCTTTTTTTGCTTTTATATGTTCATATGCTCGCTAGATAAGCTATCCACAACTAGATTTTTAAGAGTTGCTTTAGTAAGGAGAAGAATTTTCATTTGATTACCTTTATTTTGGTGCTTATTAAAGGATAAATGCTCACCGTCAATCTAATTTAATCTAAAGCTAATGCTAATGGGAGGTTGATTGCTCGGTTGGTTGCCCCCAACCGAGTAATCGACCGTGTTGTATCCGCTAGGCCAACCGAACTCAACCGATCAAACACTCAACTTTTTTATTTACCCGGTTTGTCAACCAACCGAGTAAATGTGCACATCTCTCAAGATTTTTGAACATTATACTTGGTTTACAGCACCACCTTTGTTTTATCCGAACAAAAAACGAATCAAACATAAAATCTTAGCCTTCATTGAAGATGAAGTCACTGGAGCATCTTTTCAGTAGCCTTGTTCATGAAAGACTCAACTTTTAGTTCGATTTCGTTACTATGTTCAGCCATAGTTTCAAAAGAATTTGCTTGTGTTTTTTTAAAGTCTTCGTTTCAATAGAGTGTGGTTCATGTATGATTTTGTTGTGGCTGCAAGATGAGAAACGGGAGGCTGCAGAGAGTATATTTGGGGTTACTTTCTCCTTGGGCTATAAAATTGCTATAAAATTGGGCTATAAAATTGCTATTGTGGACCGAAGCTTGAGCTATAAAATTGCTAATCTGACTTTTACACAAATCAAATACTTTTGACGTGGTTATTTTTAATTATGAATGAAATTTTAGTTTTTAAAAAAAAAAGAAAAACAAAAGTTACAGTCGCGATTGTGGTCACCACTAGCAAGTTATGGCTGGGTGTAGTCTTGGAGAGAGAAAGCTGATATGCCGTTGATGTGCCAGAGGGTAACCACAAATATTATGGTTGCCATTAGCATTGGCCTAATAGTAGGGATTAACTTAAGATTTAGAGTAAAATACACGGTTCTGTTAGAATCGCTCCTAACTCGTAAATGGAACGACATTGACGGGATTACATTTTCTTTCTTTGTTAGCTTAAACACATGGGCTTGTTATGTCCATTTGTCATAGTTGTATGTGTTTAGGTATAAATACCCTCCTAGACTTTCCTAGGAGGGTGAGACTCTTAGGTGGTGTTTGTTTGTGACTTAATTGACTTAATTTGAAAAAAACGGAATTCATTAAGTCATATTAAAACTGTTTGTTTGTGACTTAATAGAGAAAGATGACTGAAAATCTTAAGGAATAAAACTGAGGGTGTCTGCATTAAGTCATCTCTTAATTAAAAATGACTTAATAAAAAAATTTAACAAACAAGCCCTTAGTCTAATCCTTTCATTTTCCTTTAATAAAACACACACTAGTTTCCCTTCTCTCTATGCTTTCTCTCTCTAACATGATGAAGATGTTCTTCCATCTTCCAAGACCTCCCGATTCACTAAATCATCCATAAAAACGATCCTAACATTGGTATCAAGAGCAAGGTCGGATTTTATCATGGGTTGATTTTGATGATGTTTTATTGTCAAAAACTTGTTTTAAAAATCTGTTTTTAATCTTAACTTTTCACAAATTTGTTTGGTTAACAGATTTTTTACAAGTTTTATTGTATCAGTCTTTTGGTCTAAAAGTCTTATCTTTTCAAATTTATGATACATGTCTGTTTGGTGGTATAACAGTTTATGTTTTTTTTATGACTTTAAACCAACTCGTGAATCTGTGGTCATGTGGTCAATATGGTCATCAAAATAGGTCAAATGTAACCTTTCTTATGCAGTTTCTGGGTTTCTCAGATTTGTCGAAATCTTTGGTCGGAATATATTGGTCGGAAAAAGTCAACCAGGGTCAAAACCCTAGTTTTACGCCTAAGGATCTTCAGATTGGTTACGAGTAACTTGGAAAGTTACTCGTAAGAAACCTCTTTACGCCTATCTTGGCTTACGCGTAACCTTGTTTACGAGTAACCTTACAAGTAAACAGGTTTACCCCTAAGATAAGACTACGCATAAGGCTTACGCGTATGGGTTACGCATAAGGGTTGGTTTACGCATAACTAGAAAGTCTTACGCGTAAGATTTGTTACGCCTAAACTTTTCTTTATTTTACGCGTATGATCAGAAAATGAAGAAGAAGTTACAATAGACACGACCACTAAAACCATATACCAAACAACTCACATACTCAATTGACCTCAGTTTCTTACCATCATAGGTCCAAAAGGTCGCAACCGACACCAACATCAAGCAAACATAATCCAAAAATCACACATGATACCCACTTTAACCTTCACTTATTTCATGAACAATCAAATTCAAAAAGATTATTATATAATCGAACAAAAAAAAGACCCAAATGATCTCAGATTTATTTTATTCCGTATGCATCAAAGTCACCACAACCACAAGGGTCTTTACCACGAAATATCATATCGTCAAAGATCCAAATTGAAATGAAAACCCACTATAACTCAAGTTAATATTCGAAGTTAAAGAAAGACTAATAACAATTATGTTATTGTCCAACTTTGTTTCGATTAAGTGACAAACACTTAACAGTACAACATCAAGAACCTACCTTATATCATCTTGAAGTCTTCAATGTACTTTCTTGATTCAGATGGTGTTGCAAGAAATATGAGATGATGTAAGTGAACTGAGATGAGATAATATTTCGTATGGTGTTACTGCATTTAGCTGCGAGAAAAATGGGGGCGGATGTTAATTTTTTAGGGTTATCAAATGACACTAATATTAGGGTTACTTCTTATTTGTTGTCTTATATACCGGTTAATTAGGGTTATAAAATGGATGGACATGTTTTCTGATTTAGACGGACTATGTATTGGTCCAATGCTTGAATTTGGATTGTGTTGGGCCGAGCCTTGCATGTGCTTATATTTCGTTGGACTTAACTGGTGGGCTGCTATGCAATACCTTGGATTGGGCCGCAAAGTTTTATAACAAAATTATTGGATCCGAGGGTTAAACTCGTGTAGTCATGCCTTGGTATATTTTTTTGGATGTCAATGTTACCAAAATTTATCTCATTCTCTTATATGAGCTAAAATTTGATAAGATGAAAAGGAGTGGTATTTTGGTTGTTATAAATTTCACGGGGATACATTATTTTTGACAAGATCGGGAAACCATTATCAAATTCACTTAAACCATTAATGAAGGCTAATTTTGGGCATTAACCGTAAGATGTGACAACGGCGTGAATTCTTTATTATTGATTTGAGGTTGAAGTGGGATATCACGGGTGCATGTACTTAGTATCTGAAGATATTGGGGTTGGTTGGATACATGATTCTTCAAGATCCTTGTTCGAGCTTTAACCGTGACGAATGACAAAGACTTGAGTTATCTAGTTGAACCTAATGTAAAGAGTTACGTTGTTGTGCTCACAACTTATAACTATCACTTTTAAGGAGTTACGTTGTTGTGCTCAAGTGTCACACTAAGGTGTGGATAATTTGAGAAACTTTAAGTTTACCCTTTTTCGATGGTGTTAAAAAAAGGGTTATTCGTCAGACAATAATGCAAGTTTAAGTCACAAGTTCGGGTTATTTTACTTCAGTCTCAAATTCGTCATATTGGGTTTTTTCCATCAGTAGTCACTATAAAAAGCCGTCAGAATGATAATGGGGTCGGTAAAGAGTTAGCTGAGAAGAGTATAAACGAGTAGAGAAGTCTTATCAACAGTTGATTCTCACGGGATATTTGTGGTACTTCACACTTTTTCGATTAATTGAACATACATGGTTTCGCTGGCTCCAATTCATCATCAACATATGTGGTGTATGATTCTGATTCAATGAAAATATCGGGGGGGGGAGAGAGTGTAGGTGGTGTTTGCTTCCTTGATGTTTTTGTATTTTTTTTGCGAAAACCCTCTCCCTTCATGAATTTCTTCAATCAGGGGGAAGAAATGAGACGGTCTGTGGTTCAAATTTATCAAGTTGTTGTTATCGTCTCAGTTTCACAGAGTTATCGTATGTGAAGTTACCTAAATATGATGTTATGATGCCTCAAACACGATTATTTTATCGAGTAATTGCATATTCACAAGTAACTATTATTCCGATAGATAGCAACATTCAGGGGGAAGCCGTTTCATATCGTCTTTCGGGGATTGTTTGGTGTGATGCATCTACATATATGAGAAGATCTTGCTGATTTCTTGAATGTTACCCCTGAACGGATTTTCCGCAATAAGTCAGATTTACCTTGTGTGGTTTACTGCTCATCTACAAATTCCGCTGCGTACTGAAAACTTCAAAATTTAGAGGAAATGTTCACTACATCAAAGTTTCGAATCTGCTAAAGATGGTTGTCAGTTTGGGGGGAAGCTGATTCAGAAACTTCGCAAAAAATGAGTGTACGGAGAAGCTGCTAAAGACATGCGACATGAATTGGGGGGAAGTTAATCCAATTTATGCATATTACATCATTTGCCTACAAGTGAAGAAAACGGTTCTCAAGTCGAGGTACAAGAAAAATATAAAGAGCGTAAACTTTCACCATCCTCAGCACTTGAAGAGCTTATGAAGACCTTTCTTTATTTGTTTTCAATCTTTGTAGTAAATGTTGTAAGTAATCCCTTATGTCGTCCCATTGGGGGAAGATTGTTGGAATCGCTCCCAACTCGTAAATGGAACGACATTGACGGGATTACATTTTCTTTCTTTGTTAGCTTAAACACATGGGCTTGTTATGTCAATTTGCCATAGTTGTATGTGTTTATGTATAAATACCCTCCTAGACTTTTCCTAGGAGGGTAAGACTCTTAGTGTTATCCTTTCATTTTCCTTTAATAAAACACACACTAATTTCCCTTCTCTCTATACTTTCTCTCTCTAACATGATGAAGATGTTCTTCCATCTTCCAAGACATCCCGATTCACCAGATCATCCATAAAAATGATCCTAACATAAAGAAGATATACAATTGTATAGATCTTGTATATATTAGCATCGTGTTCAGAAATATGAATTTACTTCAGCTTCAAGATTTCATTATAATAAAGTTATATATGCTATATTTGTGGTTTTAATATAAATCTATTTCTTTATCACATTCATTGCTTTGGAATGTTGTCATCAGTGGATGATGTAACAGGTTGTATCTTCGTAGAGTCTTTCTTTAAAGGCTCTTGATGAGTGTCTAAATACTCATCATTTTTGTACAATCTAAACTGCAAAATCATCTGAAAACACTTAGAAATGCATCAAAATGATAAAATATCACAAATCAGTGTTTTATGTGTTTCAAATGCAAAAATATCAAAATCAGATGAAAAACGTATCAAGTTTGCAAAATTGGCAGTTTTAGTCCCCCAAGTTTCAAAAGTTGTCAAAAACAGTCCCTGGTATATCAAAATAAAGAAAAATGTCATTTAAGGTCCATGGGATTCAAAAGTTGTCAAAACAAACCCTTGAAATGTAAAATTGCAAAATTACAACTTTAGTCCCTCAAGTTTTGAAAATGTCAAATTTGGTCCTTGGAATATTGGAGATTGTCAAGTTTGGCCCTTGGATTATAATTTCAGAATGTATATGATTGGTCCCTGGAAAATCAGAAATGGCAGCCTAGGTCCTTGTATTTTCAGAATTTGCAACATAGGTCCTTGTGTTTTAAAACCCTTTCAACCCAATTGGACCCTGCCAATACCAATTGTGACCCTGCCAAGCTTTTGGACCCCCTTTGTTTTGACCCCCTCCCCTTTTTATATTAAAACACCGGTCAAATGTTTGGTCAAACAAAGCAACCAACGCGCCAAAGTCTTCTCCTTCCCCAACTGCTATCCCTGCCACACTCCAACCTCCCATCCCCCCTCCTCACCTTCACTCTTCCATGTCCCCCCCCCACCTCAACAAACCCCCAAAGAGCATTTAATGCTCCTTCACCCCCCTCACTCAACTTCCTAGTTGATAAAAGTATTTTGGCGCCAAAATAAGAAATGAAGGGTGGAGATCAACAACACCAAATCAATGGCTAGGATTGAGATGGGAAACCCTAATGGAGCATATAAATGAAGAGAGAAGACAGAGAAATGGGTTGTCACTGTTTTTAGACCAAGTTCTTATTTTCATGTTTAGTCGTTTTTAATTTTCAATGTAATTTTTAACTGGGTTTCAAGTTCTTATGTAATAAACAAGTTATTTAAGTATCAATTCATCAGTTTCAGCAATTAAATTCTAGCTTTATGATTGTTCTAATTTTCCCGCCAAAAAAGTGTTCTTATCAAATTACAGCATCAGTTTGATGAGGGGGTTTGAAATTGTTTGTTTAAGCTTGTTTTTGGTTAACAAAGTAAATTAGTGATGTTTCATGGTCTGCAATTCAAAATCTCAAAATAGTCAACAAAAGTCAACTGTTAAGCTCTAAATGGACTTAGTATGGAGTTGGTTTGGTGCAGTGGTTGATATGGTTGAGATAAGTTAAAATGGTGGTGTTTTGCTGTTTAGCATGCCAATGTGGCTAAACTCTTGTAAAATACTGGTAATTTGCTCTTTTCATGGCTGTTCCTTACTAGATTGTTGCAAACTTAGTTTTAGTCATAATCTGTAGTAGTAGTAGTTAGACTTGCATAGATTAGCTTTTTGCAGTATTAGTAGATCATAGGATATAACCTTTCTTAGTTATAATTCAGTGTAGGTCTATAACTGATTGCATTCCAAAGTCTTAAGGACTGTTTGGCACTAGGCCATTGATCTTGATCAAGGTTAGTTAAGTAGTAGAACTCAGTTGCTTTAGTTCCTATAGGTCATAACTTAGACATATTAGTTTAAATTTTACATCTCAATGCAGTGGATAGTCAACATCACATGAATCTGTTTTAAATATCTTAACTGTTTGGATTTTGGAAAGCCAATCACTTGTTTTGTGTTCAAAATTCATAGACATAGCTTGCTTTAGCTTCATTTCATCATATAACATCATTCTCAGTCCACAAAGTTGGATCAAAACTCATGAAAGTCAACTTTCCATTTTTCTGTCAATAGTCAAAAACATGAAAAACCAGTTTTGAGCCCAACTAAGATGATTTTTCATGGGTTCATCATTGGATCAATTTAAGTGAAATTGTGGGATTTATAAGTTCAGCTGGTCTAGTTACTTAAAATGATTTTTATTAATTTTTAGCAATTTTTTATAAGCTCCAATTCAGCTTGTCAATATGGGCTTTAATGCCCTGTGCAACTGACTCAGTTGATACTGAGTCTGCACAGGGGTCTTGCAGGGCTTGCACAAAGCTCATTTGAGCTCACCAAGGTCTGGTTTTTGGCTTATAAGCACTTGGCCAGGTCTTCTTTAGGACCCTTCATCTGTTTTTTAAGTTTCAGCTTATTTAAGTGCTTATTTTATATCTGCAAGTAGGCCCCCAGAAACTGATTTTGGCATTTTTGCCGAATCATTCAAATCATTGCATTTTGTGTTTCATAGGTTTAAGATAGTTGTTTTTAGTTCATTTTGAGTTCTTGTAGCATATTAAAGCTTCTGTTACAGTTTGGTGTGCATTTGTGACCATTTGCTTATTTCAAGTGCTTATTTATAAGCACTTGACATAGCAGTTTCATTTTCTTGCACACAAGCACCTGTTTTTATATTTTTCCTAGAATCATAATAATATTTTAGAGTTTTCCTGAATTTTTCAGATTTTTCCAAGTCAGTTTGCTATTTTTCTTAATTTAAATTAGTTTTTAAGTCTTTTTAATTAGCATTTAATACAATTAATTAAGAAAAGCTTCAAAAAAATAATTTTTCATTTTTCTTAGGTTAAGATAAATATAAAAAGCCAAAAAAATATTTTTCCATAATTTTCTTGGTTTAAATAGTATTTTCTAGCATTTTAATTAGTTTTAAATAGTATTAAATTAATAATAAATACATAAAAACTCTAAAAAATATATTTTCAGTTTTAAAATAAGTTTTATCATATTTTAGATTTTTCTAAGTTATAATTTCATTTTTCTAGGTTAACTTTGTATTTTCTTATATTTTAGTGCATTTTAAATACTTAAAAATAGTTTTTAATTAATAATAATTAGATAAATAGTTTTAAAAATAATTTTCTTTTTCTAATAATTTTCTTTTATTATTAGGATTGTAAAAATGTCATTTTCATATTTGTAGGCATTTTATTTCTTAAAACTCACGTTTTATTTTGTACGTTTACGTAATTTTATTTAAACGTACGTTTTAGGTTTTAAACGTTCATCATTTTAAAAATAGTGATAGCGTTTATTTAATATATTTTATCTTTTATTTCCTTTAATTTGCATTTAAGTCGCTGTAATTTATAGATCTTTTCTTTAGGTATAATTATTCATCAAAAACCTTTACTGATCACTATCCTTAGTGATCATTCTATCATCTGATCAAGTGTTTACACACCATTGAGTCTCCATGGGACTTAACGACCCGGGGAAACACTATACTCCCCAGATCTTCATTGCATTTGTTTCTGAACCGTTTTAAGTTTCTTACGGTCGGCCATTCACAAGTGACCGGCTTGCGTGAGAAAACTTGACTGTTCGGGAGCGAATCAAAATTTTGGCGCCGCTGTCGGGGAGGCTTTAGCGTGTGTTAAACCTTTTTCAGATCCATTCTTGCATATACCATCTTTTGTAAAAAGTTTTTTGTAAAGTTATCAGAAAATCCAAAAAGTTCATTAACACTTTTCCTGAAGTGTTAGCAACACCAAAAATATTTTCATTCTTTGTTTTTATAGCATGTTTTTCAAAAATCCAAAAATATCCATCCTTTATCCTCCAATCTGTTTAATTCTCCATTTCTTTATCCTCTAACCTGGTTAATTCTCCATTCCTTATCCTCTATAACCGTTTAATTCTTCATCTCTTATCCCTCTTATCCGTTTAATTCTTTATGTCATGGTTTTCGACATGTTCCTGGTGTGGAGGTCCATTTAACGGTGGAAATTGTCGGCGATGTACCAATGTGAGTTTCGGAGACAAGTTTGTCGGTAATCCCGATCCCATTTCAAATAATGAAACACCTGATTTTTCCTACCTACCTCCACAGCCCCAATACGAATCCTACTCATGCGAGTTTTGTGGGAATGATTCTCATTACGGTTTTGATTGTCCACCACGGGTCCCGCTTGTCTATGAGCCAGAACCATGTTACAATCAAAACTTTGGTGAAAGTTATTTTCCCAATTATCTCTGTTGTGAGAATTGTGGGGGTCCTCATGCGACTTTTGAATGTCAACCGATGAATCAAAATTTTCACAATTCCAATTCTCCCGGTTTTGACAATTTCCAACCCCCACAGTATTCCATCATTCATCAATATCATCATGATAAAACTATTGGAGAATTACTAGCTGAAGAACGAACGGCTAATCCTAGTACTCAGACTTCCGAGCCTTCACAGCATTTCAATGATTACGAGGAGTGTAATCTTCCACAAAGTTCTGAAGAAATACGCATTCGAAAGAAACTACAAATGAAAAGAATGGTATGTAAGCTTCAGCAGATGAATATAAGAATCCGATATGATGACGATGATGATGAGGATACTATTCAAATGAGGGAATATTATGAGGACGACGAGGAGAGTGTTATTCTTTTGAAAGATATCATTTCTCAACTCCCTCAGTCTATTGCTATCACACCTATCTTACCTATTATTGCTTCCAAAGACTCTCTCACCATGGGGGATAAGCATCTCAGCACTATACCGGAAACGGAATCGTCTAATGTTGAGAACTTCATCCCAATCCCAAGTGAGTCTGAGGATCTATCCGATAGTGATTGTGATTTGCCTTTTTGTGATTCTCTTGACATTTCTGAGGTTACTTCCGGGATTTTCTCAAATCCTCTTTTTGAATTTCATAATGACTACACTTTTGGGAAAGTAAATCCTCTTTTCGATGAAATGTCTGAGGCCGATACAGAGACCATCACGGAAGTGGTGGAAATTGCTAGCTCTCAGAGCACACCACTTGTCCCACCTCTGTATTCTAACTTATCTCTTCCATCATGTGATGACGATTCTATCCTCACTGATGAGATTCATGATCCAAAAATCATGAATTCCCCTTCTGATAATGAGGAGTTAGTCATGATTTTTATCATGATTTTCTTTCTTTTCTTCACATATGGTGTGACTTCTCATTCCCTTTTCTATTTCGGGAATGAGGACACTATTTTTGATCCCGGCATTTTCATTTATCATTTTTGAGCCGGTTCTATCTATATCTCATCGGAGTGGAACTTTCAACACATTCAATGTTTATCCCAAACCATTTGAATGAAAGTTCGATGGAGATTTTCTCTCCCTCTTGCTTCCCCATGAACCAATGAATTCGGGGTCGAGTCAAGCTAGCGACTCGGAAAACAAAAACAGTAGCACATAACATGGGTTTTCACCCATGTGCACCACCCTAGTGTGGGGGAGATGCCCCACATGTTATATATATATATATCAGTAAAAAAAAAAAAAAAAAAAAACTTTCTAAATAATGTCCGTAGTATTTCCCTTTTACGTTCTAGGTTTCGGCATAACCGCCGGTACTTTGAATATTGAGGGCAATATTCATTTCTAAGTGTGGGGGGGAATTCTCACGAATTTTATCATGTAATTATACCGCCTAATTCTCCCGTTTTTTGCCAAATTTTTTTTTGGAGTAAGTGTTTTTGCACTTACTCAATTGGTTATCAGTCCGCCTTGTCTAAATAACAAAAGGATTGGCTAATCCAGGAGCAAACGGCTCTTGGTAAAGATATATCAAATCCGTTTACGGCTTGCAATTTGCCCAAAATTGTATGGTATTCAACTCACCATATCCTAAAAAGTGAAGAGTTGGCTAGCCCGCAAGTTTATGGCTTGTGGTAAAGGCAGTGGAAAAACCATAATTGGTAATCAGCTCACCAAAGATAATATTGATAATTTATCTAAGAGTTGGCTAGTCCAGAGCAAACGGCTTCTGGTAAAGACAAATCAAATCCGTTTACAGCTTATGATTTGCTCAAAATCATTTGGTTATCATTGTACCAAGGTTCTTACTTGAATCAAAACAATTGGCTACTCCAGAAGTAATGGCTTTTGGTAAAGAGTTTTTAAAATCCATTGAAGTTTTAAAACATTGCTAGGGACTAGCAATATCTTAGTGTGGGGGATTGATGAGTGTCTAAATACTCATCATTTTTGTACAATCTAAACTGCAAAATCATCTGAAAACACTTAGAAATGCATCAAAATGATAAAAATATCACAAATCAGTGTTTTATGTGTTTCAAATGCAAAAATATCAAAATCAGATGAAAAACGTATCAAGTTTGCAAAATTGGCAGTTTTCGTCCCCCAAGTTTCAAAAGTTGTCAAAAACAGTCCCTGGTATATCAAAATAAAGAAAAATGTCATTTAAGGTCCATGGGATTCAAAAGTTGTCAAAACAAACCCTTGAAATGTAAAATTGCAAAATTACAACTTTAGTCCCTGAAGTTTTGAAAATGTCAAATTTGGTCCTTGGAATATTGGAGATTGTCAAGTTTGGCCCTTGGATTATAATTTCAGAATGTATATGATTGGTCCCTGGAAAATCAGAAATGGCAGCCTAGGTCCTTGTATTTTCAGAATTTGCAACATAGGTCCTTGTGTTTTAAAACCCTTTCAACCCAATTGGACCCTGCCAATACCAATTGTGACCCTGCCAAGCTTTTGGACCCCCTTTGTTTTGACCCCCTCCCTTTTTTATATTAAAACACCGGTCAAATGTTTGGTCAAACAAAGCAACCAACGCGCCAAAGTCTTCTCCTTCCCCAACTGCTATCCCTGCCACACTCCAACCTCCCATCCCCCCTCCTCACCTTCACTCTTCCATGTCCCCCCCCCCACCTCAACAAACCTCCAAAGAGCATTTAATGCTCCTTCACCCCCCTCACTCAACCTCCCAGTTGATAAAAGTATTTTGGCGCCAAAATAAGAAATGAAGGGTGGAGATCAACAACACCAGATCAATGGCTAGGATTGAGATGGGAAACCCTAATGGAGCATATAAATGAAGAGAGAAGACAGAGAAATGGGTTGTCACTGTTTTTAGACCAAGTTCTTATTTTCATGTTTAGTCGTTTTTAATTTTCAATGTAATTTTTAACTGGGTTTCAAGTTCTTATGTAATAAACAAGTTATTTAAGTATCAATTCATCAGTTTCAGCAATTAAATTCTAGTTTTATGATTGTTCTAATTTTCCCGCCAAAAAAGTGTTCTTATCAAATTACAGCATCAGTTTGATGAGGGGGTTTGAAATTGTTTGTTTAAGCTTGTTTTTGGTTAACAAAGTAAATTAGTGATGTTTCATGGTCTGCAATTCAAAATCTCAAAATAGTCAACAAAAGTCAACTGTTAAGCTCTAAATGGACTTAGTATGGAGTTGGTTTGGTGCAGTGGTTGATATGGTTGAGATAAGTTAAAATGGTGGTGTTTTGCTGTTTAGCATGCCAATGTGGCTAAACTCTTGTAAAATACTGGTAATTTGCTCTTTTCATGGCTGTTCCTTACTAGATTGTTGCAAACTTAGTTTTAGTCATAATCTGTAGTAGTAGTAGTTAGACTTGCATAGATTAGCTTTTTGCAGTATTAGTAGATCATAGGATATAACCTTTCTTAGTTATAATTCAGTGTAGGTCTATAACTGATTGCATTCCAAAGTCTTAAGGACTGTTTGGCACTAGGCCATTGATCTTGATCAAGGTTAGTTAAGTAGTATAACTCAGTTGCTTTAGTTCCTATAGGTCATAACTTAGACATATTAGTTTAAATTTTACATCTCAATGCAGTGGATAGTCAACATCACATGAATCTGTTTTAAATATCTTAACTGTTTGGATTTTGGAAAGCCAATCACTTGTTTTGTGTTCGAAATTCATAGACATAGCTTGCTTTAGCTTCATTTCATCATATAACATCATTCTCAGTCCACAAAGTTGGATCAAAACTCAAGAAAGTCAACTTTCCATTTTTCTGTCAACAGTCAAAAACATGAAAAACCAGTTTTGAGCCCAACTAAGATGATTTTTCATGGGTTCATCATTGGATCAATTTAAGTGAAATTGTGGGATTTATAAGTTCAGCTGGTCTAGTTACTTAACATGATTTTTATTAATTTTTAGCAATTTTTTATAAGCTCCAATTCAGCTTGTCAATATGGGCTTTAATGCCCTGTGCAACTGACTCAGTTGATACTGAGTCTGCACAGGGGTCTTGCAGGGCTTGCACAAAGCTCATTTGAGCTCACCAAGGTCTGGTTTTTGGCTTATAAGCACTTGGCCAGGTCTTCTTTAGGACCCTTCATCTGTTTTTTAAGTTTCAGCTTATTTAAGTGCTTATTTTATATCTGCAAGTAGGCCCCCAGAAACTGATTTTGGCATTTTTGCCGAATCATTCAAATCATTGCATTTTGTGTTTCATAGGTTTAAGATAGTTGTTTTTAGTTCATTTTGAGTTCTTGTAGCATATTAAAGCTTCTGTTACAGTTTGGTGTGCATTTGTGACCATTTGCTTATTTCAAGTGCTTATTTATAAGCACTTGACATAGCAGTTTCATTTTCTTGCACACAAGCACCTGTTTTTATATTTTTCCTAGAATCATAATAATATTTTAGAGTTTTCCTGAATTTTTCAGATTTTTCCAAGTCAGTTTGCTATTTTTCTTAATTTAAATTAGTTTTTAAGTCTTTTTAATTAGCATTTAATACAATTAATTAAGAAAAGCTTCAAAAAAATAATTTTTCATTTTTCTTAGGTTAAGATAAATATAAAAAGCCAAAAAAATATTTTTCCATAATTTTCTTGGTTTAAATAGTATTTTCTAGCATTTTAATTAGTTTTAAATAGTATTAAATTAATAATAAATACATAAAAACTCTAAAAAATATATTTTCAGTTTTAAAATAAGTTTTATCATATTTTAGATTTTTCTAAGTTATAATTTCATTTTTCTAGGTTAACTTTGTATTTTCTTATATTTTAGTGCATTTTAAATACTTAAAAATAGTTTTTAATTAATAATAATTAGATAAATAGTTTTAAAAATAATTTTCTTTTTCTAATAATTTTCTTTTACTATTAGGATTGTAAAAATGTCATTTTCATATTTGTAGGCATTTTATTTCTTAAAACTCACGTTTTAATTTGTACGTTTACGTAATTTTATTTAAACGTACGTTTTAGGTTTTAAACGTTCATCATTTTAAAAATAGTGATAGCGTTTATTTAATATATTTTATCTTTTATTTCCTTTAATTTGCATTTAAGTCGCTGTAATTTATAGATCTTTTCTTTAGGTATAATTATTCATCAAAAACCTTTACTGATCACTATCCTTAGTGATCATTCTATCATCTGATCAAGTGTTTACACACCATTGAGTCTCCGTGGGACTTAACGACCCGGGGAAACACTATACTCCCCAGATCTTCATTGCATTTGTTTCTGAACCGTTTTAAGTTTCTTACGGTCGGCCATTCACAAGTGGCCGGCTTGCGTGAGAAAACTTGACTGTTCGGGAGCGAATCAGCTCTCCAACTTAAATATTTGTTTGGTCGTTAACCGTGTTTGTCTTATCATTGTTTGGATCCGCCTTTTTGTCAATTTCATGAACCTAAAAGTATTTCACTTGTTTTTATTTTATGATACAAATGGATGCACAAAGTACATCAAACATATGCACTAAAGTTCCTCAAACAGATGCACTAAAGTGCCTCAAACATATGCACTAAAGTTCCTCAAACAGATGCACTAAAGTGCCTCAAACATATGCACTAAAGTAATATATGACAATGAACACATCCTTTAATGTAAATGATAAACAAATGCATATATTGAATGTAATGGAGATGAACGGCTAAAGTTGTATATTAAAAAGAATATATTTCTTGTGTGATTGGGAGTAAAAAATTTCAATCGACAAATATAGTTGAACAAAAAAAATAGCAATAAACATACAAATACCATGTTATGAATGAATTAATCATATTATAAACTTTACTTGCCAATAAGAATAAAAGAGATGCATTTTTGCATTGATGAGTGACGCTACAATAAAATACGACGTCTCCTAAGATATATGATAAGGATCTAAAACGTACACTTTTAGGGGGTCATTTAAACCCTATTTTGACACATTTTATATCCGTTACTGCTTAATTTTGTTCCTTTTTACTTTTTAGGCCTTTTGGAAGCAAAATAATGGAATGAAGCACATTTGGACGAAAAGGAGAAAATACATGAAGAAAATGGCAAAGTCAAGATCGAAGCCAGTCAAGACTGATCAACAGTACCTGACGGCGTCCCAACCAAAGGGCGACTCCGTCCCTCTATGATGACTTGATCAAAACATGCACGCGACAGCTCAGTGAAAATTCTGGTCTTATAACCTAACGGCGTCACGCTTTAAAGATGGAGGGCGTCACTCACAGTTTTCAACTCAGACGACCCATATCTAGAATCAAGACGACGTCCTAACTGAAGACCGACGGCGTCACAACTCTAAGGTGACGCCGTCCCATCGTTGACTTGGACCAGACAAAACCCTAATGATGGTGAGATGACGGCATCGCATGCAAAAGGTGACGCCGTCGCAGTTGTAAATCTAGATATATAATTCGATTTTTCTGTATTTTGAGAGGTAGACTTTTGCAAAAAAAGTCGTAAATCGTTTGTAGTCCGAATTGGACAGTATCTTAGGGTCCCATACCCTATTTTACACATCGAGATAAGTTTATAAATCTAAAATATCATTATGTCTATCTCGTATTCGATTGATTGTGTCACACCCCCAAATTACCTGTTTTGCAGCGGAATGGAATTCCTAGGGACTGACTGTCATAGCATCACAATCGCAGTTATATTGAACGACCTAAAGTGTCGTTTGGAAAACACATCATTTGATTTAATAAAACAATCAGAGTTTACAAAGTGTAGGTCCCAAATGAAAATCATCTTGTGCGGAAATAAGTTTGTTACAATTCAAACGATGTTGTAAAGTATGTAAAACCCAAGTGAGACGCGTCGTCACCGCGACTCTAAGATGTGTCCACATGCATGCCATGAAGTGTATGCCTTAGATACCTGAGATAAAACATGCTAAAAGTGTCAACACAAAGGTTGAGTGAATTCATAGAGTTTGGGTTGAAATGTAAAGACTTTCAAAATCGGTTATGCAGCAAAGGCATTGTAAATCCACTCAGTTCCAAGTTCCGCCCATACAAAACTTGCAACCTGTGTGTTCACAACCCACTGCCAAAAGGTGCATAGTTTATGTTCAAGTGCATGATGTCAAATGAATTCACATTATAGTGCATGACCTAATGTATCAATAGTTACTTGACATAATTATACCAAGACATTTAGTTCAATGAAAATCCCAAGACATTCAGCTCAATGATGTTCCCAAGACATTTAGCTCAATAATAATCCCAAGACATTCAGCTCAATGATAATCCCAAGACATTCAGTTCCATGATAATCCCAAGACATTCAGTTCCATGATAATCCCAAGACATTCAGTTCCATGATTTATGATATAGAATATGACTAAACATTCAATTCAGATAAACACATAGTTTGCAAATAGACATGAATGTCATAAAAGTTGATGAGCATGTATCTCCCCCAAAAGTAGTATAAAACAATTGAAAATGGGGCTATGAAACTCACTTGATGAATTGGTATGATGACAAGAGTGAGTACACCGAGATGTAGTGTGATACTTTATCCTTGACCTATTGTGAATGATATGATACGTAATGAGTTATGATGTAAGGTTATGCATGCATTTCGTATGTTATTTATACCATTTGTGAGTTTTGAAAATAATACTCTTCGTCGAAAAATACTCTTTTGACGTCTTGACCATTCTTAAATTACTTTACAAGTATTTACGTCAAAATGTCATCCTTCAATAGTTTCTTAATGATTTGTTGTGAAATTTTAACTTTTCGTCGTAAAATAATGTCGTTGGAAATTTCATGAAAGTGACAAAAATGGCTTCGAAAAGCTAGTCGTAAAATGGTGTACGTCGAACGTTAGGAAACGAACTCAACGGTTTTGGAAAGCTTGTATTAAAATCTAGAAGTTTTGGCATTTAGGTTTTTATCCTAGAGGTCTCGTTCATAAAGAAAAATATAGGTTAAGTAGGGTGATTTTGTCCAAAATGTAGTTTAAAAGTGAATTTCGGCAAAGTTTAAGCAACCGTAAATAATTTATTACAACTCCGCTATACAAACGGTTGGTCATTTTGGAAAATATGCTTGATGATCTCAATTTTATTATAAGACATCTCGTTACAAAAAGTTCTACGTCAACGTTATAAATAGCCGTCAACATGGTCGTTTTGTTTACCGTAACACTTGTCAACTAAAAATAATATAGTTTTTCGTAAATAATAAAGTTACGGCAATTTTGTGAAAACGTGTATATTTTAGTCGTTACAAATCCGTTTTCTACGTATTATACGTCCTTAGCTTCGTATCAAAGTATACTAATATATTTTTGATAAGTCGAAATAATTTATAACGCTTAAGACTCGTTTTTGACTCGTACAATACAAAAACAGTTTGCTGAAATTTAAGGACATATATATATTTCGTCGTCAAACTTGAAAAATTCATAACTTCTTCGTTATAACTCCGTTTTAATCCGTTCAAGCGGCCACGGATTCGTTTTAAAGTATATTTTCTAAATATCTAGACCAAAAATTCATGTCTACTGTCGGATTTTCCAGAAATACAAAATAAGATCAGACCCTTATTTATACTTGTCGAAAAGAGTTTTTCTCGTACTAAACCTATTCTAATCCCTTCAAAACAACTCCAAAGCTATTCTAATCCTACCATACACCTTCTTAGGGTGTCATGGGTTCCTAAACATCATCAAGACTAATATATAACAAGGGATAATTTATAGGATGACTTATATATATAAAACTCTAAAACAATGATAAAAATGGTATAAATATTCATATGTCTTGCATGTTTTGCTCAAAAATGATGAAATACATATGAAATGAAAATGAAAGATGTAAAATGAAAGTGATATGCTTACTAGTAACTTGATGAGGTGACAAGAACAAAGGATTAAACCTAAACACCCTAGGTTTTTATTTCAAAACCTTGATTAAGAGTGTAACTAGATTGTTAAAACTTGATTTGTAAAATTTTTGGTGATCCCCTTCTTTGAACAAGATGATGGCCGGTTATGGAGACAAAGAAACAAGAGAGAAGAAACTTGATCTAACTTGAATTATTGATGTGAATGAAATGTGTATGGGTAGGTTGAGTATAAATCAAATATGTAAGAAATTTTACTAACCCAATTAATGAGGCACCCTCATTTGACGCCAAGGGGGATGTATATATAATACATATATTTTTTTTTCTTTTTATTATGTATATAAAGATATAAGTGTAAGTAAATGGGTACTTTGTAAATCTTGTTTAGTAGTTATGTATATATTTGGATATTCAGGGTAGCGTTGTCTAAAAATAAACTTTAATGGATCAAAGTAAAGTATATTGAGATCATAAAAATTGTAAAAATACATTTCTTGTAAAATTTGAGTGATATAATAATTATCGTGTAGTTTTTAAGAAAAGTGTCGTAATAATATAAATTTAACGATTTATATACAAAATAAATTTAAAACACTAGGTAAACTCAAAATATTAATTTTATAAACTAAATGTAAGTATAAAAATATGTCGGGATCATTTTTGGAAGTATCGGATTAAATGGTCAAAATAATAACTTACGCGATAGCGTTTATTTAATATGAAATTTACGCGTTTAAGGTGAAATGCAAAATCATGAATAAACTAACATGATGAAAATGATGTTAATGAAATGTAGACTAAACTTAGTCTATATGAAATGTCCGTGATGATATGATCATGAATTCGCCGCTAAACCATTAAGGTTACGCGAATTTGATGCTCGTAAACTCAGTTTACGATAAACGATAAATGATGAAGCATGAATAATGTTTTGAGAAATGACCTGAAAGTACGAGTTGTCACATTCGCCCATCCAAAAAGGAATTCAGTCCCTGAATTCAGTTCGTGTTAGTCTATCGAAATTTTGAGTTTGTGATGAATAACGAGGAGAGAAGACATGGAGAAGTGTCGTTACGGTTATCGATGATTGAGAGTGTCTAAAACATCATAGTAAGGAAAATATCGGATGAATCTCTCATAAGTAACACTTTGAATTGGAACATGTGAACATTTTGCTTGCACTAAGATTTATAAATAACCGCTCCCAACATAACATGATCCCTCCAGAATTAGACATAGTTAGCTAGGCTATGTATAATTAAGGAACGATGACGTGACGTTCGGTTTAGTCGTTATAACTCTCAATGTTTACAAAGATTTAAACCATGTCGTTAAAATGGTAGTTAAAGTAAAAAGAATTAAAATTCTCGTAAATGATATCGAATCGAAAGGAAATAAAGTACGATAGATGAGAATATTTTACAACGAGTGGTTTATCAAAAGTAGTACATCTTTAAGTTATAAAGTTTCGAATACGATGAAAGACATAAACTTAGTACAACGTAGTACATAAGGAGAAATAAGACTGTTAGTTTTCGAACTTCTTTAGTCTTCCGCGTCGTTGATACCTTGACGAGCTTCTCCTCCTCCTAACATGTATACATTCCCATGAGCACCTTCGACTTGTTAACCTTGGTTTTGAGGACATTGATTCCGATAGTGTCCTTGCTCCCCACATCCGAAGCACGTAACTATGGTCTTGCCTCTACAATTCCTGGCATGGTGTCCTAGTTTTTGACACTTGTAGCACTTAACAGGACAAAGACCCGTGTGATGATACTTACATCGATTACATAGTGGGTAGGTTCCAGCATAACCTCTGCCTTCTATTGGTGCAGCAACATAAACCATTGCGGCTCCTTGTCCTCTATTCTGCTGTTGATGATGGTTAGTGTTACGGTTTTGGTTGTTGTTATTATAACCTCCCTGGTCATTTTCCCATTTTCTTTTGTTGTGGTTAGTTTGGTTGTTGGTGTTGTTGTTGATGGTGTGATTGTTGTTATTGTTGTCGTGGTTATTGTTGATAATATTTTCCCTTTTCACAACTTGAGCCATGAGTTTTTGAGTTATCCTAATAGTTTCTTCAATTGTTTGTGGATCGGAAGAAGTTACATCTCCTTGAATACATTGTGGAAGTCCTTCAATGAAATTTTCCAGTAGTTTCTCATTGTCCGAAACCATCGATGGACATAGTGCAGCCAACTCTTGAAACCTCCTGATGTAGGTCTCGATGTCATAACCAACAGTTACTAACTCGTAAAATTCCGTTTCTAATTTCTTCACCTCCGTGCGTGGACAATACTTCTTAGTTACAAGATTCTTGAATTCATTCCACGTGAGCTTATAAGCATTTTCGATACCAATAGGCTGCGCATATGAATTCCACCATGACATTGCGCCATCTAAGAGTGTACCAGTGGTGAACTTTACCTTGCAGTCATCTGGGCAATTGCATAGAAGAAATACAGACTCCATCTTTTCAAACCAACGGATCATAGCAGTGGCTCCTTCAGTGCCCTTGAACTTTGTGGGATCACAGTTCTTAAAGTCCTTGTATGTACAATTACGAACTCCGGACCCTCCTGCAGCTCCTGTAGCAGCAGCAAGTCTAGCAGCTTCAGCAGCAGCAGCAGCAGCTACCGTTGCTCGTTCTTTCCGTAGTGCCTCGGCTATACTATCCTCTACATACTTTTGCATAGCCGCTTGAGTCAATTCAGGTGTGGCTTTCTTCGGCGCCATATCTTCTTCAAAATAAGAGGAAAGGTGAGACGTAACAAAGTCCGATGTCAATAATAAACGCTCCAAAGAGATATGATAAGAAATGATAAGTTTGAGGTTATTTTTCAAAATGATCGACGGTTTCCTAAGAAATGGGTTATGAGATGTCGTAAGTGCTTCAAATGTATGATGGTTTAGTGACTTAATGTGTGAACAACGTGTAACTTGACATGTTAGTGGTGAAACAAAGGAGTGAGAGTGACTTCACCCTACTTAAAGGTTTATCTCGGCATTCGACGTTATCGGTGATGAGTCAACTGATATTAAAATTGCGATAGGGAATGACAAAGCATTCACCACATTAGAGTATGAGGAAAGGATAATTGGATGGGTATTTAAGGGCATCCATGTGACAATCGATTTGAAATGAAAGTAAATAACTCGAAAAATGTAGGCATAAACCGCATGTAAAGTGAACATGCACTTATGATGAAATGATGAGATGCTATGATGATGTAGTTATAGTCTAGGGTCAATGATGCAACCTAGTTCTCTATAACTGAAGCTCTGATGCCAATCTGTCACACCCCCAAATTACCTGTTTTGCAGCGGAATGGAATTCCTGGGGACTGACTGTCATAGCATCACAATCGCAGTTATATTGAACGACCTAAAGTGTCGTTTGGAAACCACATCGTTTGATTTAATAAAACAATCAGAGTTTACAAAGTGTAGGTCCCAAATGAAAATCATCTTGTGCGGAAATAAGTTTGTTACAATTCAAACGATGTTGTAAAGTATGTAAAACCCAAGTGAGACGCGTCGTCACCGCGACTCTAAGATGTGTCCACATGCATGCCATGAAGTGTATGCCTTAGATACCTGAGATAAAACATGCTAAAAGTGTCAACACAAAGGTTGAGTGAGTTCATAGAGTTTGGGTTGAAATGTAAAGACTTTCAAAATCGGTTATGCAGCAAAGGCATTGTAAATCCACTCAGTTCCAAGTTCCGACCATACAAAACTTGCAACCTGTGTGTTCACAACCCACTGCCAAAAGGTGCATAGTTTATGTTCAAGTGCATGATGTCAAATGAATTCACATTATAGTGCATGACCTAATGTATCAATAGTTACTTGACATAATTATACCAAGACATTTAGCTCAATGAAAATCCCAAGACATTCAGCTCAATGATGTTCCCAAGACATTTAGCTCAATAATAATCCCAAGACATTCAGCTCAATGATAATCCCAAGACATTCAGCTCAATGATAATCCCAAGACATTCAGTTCCATGATAATCCCAAGACATTCAGTTCCATGATTTATGATATAGAATATGACTAAACATTCAATTCAGATAAACACATAGTTTGCAAATAGACATGAATGTCATAAAAGTTGATGAGCATGTATCTCCCCCAAAAGTAGTATAAAACAATTGAAAATGGGGCTATGAAACTCACTTGATGAATTGGTATGATGACAAGAGTGAGTACACCGAGATGTAGTGTGATACTTTATCCTTGACCTATTGTGAATGATATGATACATAATGAGTTATGATGTAAGGTTATGCATGCATTTCGTATGTTATTTATACCATTTGTGAGTTTTGAAAATAATACTCTTCGTCGAAAAATACTCTTTTGACGTCTTGACCATTCTTAAATTACTTTACAAGTATTTACGTCAAAATGTCATCCTTCAATAGTTTCTTAATGATTTGTTGTGAAATTTTAACTTTTCGTCGTAAAATAATGTCGTTAGAAATTTCATGAAAGTGACAAAAATGGCTTCGAAAAGCTAGTCGTAAAATGGTGTACGTCGAACGTTAGGAAACGAACTCAACGGTTTTGGAAAGCTTGTATTAAAATCTAGAAGTTTTAGCATTTAAGTTTTTATCCTAGAGGTCTCGTTCATAAAGAAAAATATAGGTTAAGTAGGGTGATTTTGTCCAAAATGTAGTTTAAAAGTGAATTTCGGCAAAGTTTAAGCAACCGTAAATAATTTATTACAACTCCGCTATACAAACGGTTGGTCATTTTGGAAAATATGCTTGATGATCTCAATTTTATTAAAAGACATCTCGTTACAAAAAGTTCTACGTCAACGTTATAAATAGCCGTCAACATGGTCGTTTTGTTTACCGTAACACTTGTAAACTAAAAATAATATAGTTTTTCGTAAATAATAAAGTTACGGCAATTTTGTGAAAACGTGTATATTTTAGTCGTTACAAATCCGTTTTCTATGTATTATACGTCCTTAGGTTCGTATCAAAGTATACTAATATATTTTTGATAAGTCGAAATAATTTATAACGCTTAAGACTCGTTTTTGACTCGTACAATACAAAAACAGTTTGCTGAAATTTCAGGACATATATATATTTCGTCGTCAAACTTGAAAAATTCATAACTTCTTCGTTATAACTCCGTTTTAATCCGTTCAAGCGGCCACAGATTCGTTTTAAAGTATATTTTCTAAATATCTAGTCCAAAAATTCATGTCTACTGTCGGATTTTCCAGAAATACAAAATAAGATCAGACCCTTATTTATACTTGTCGAAAAGAGTTTTTCTCGTACTAAACCTATTCTAATCCCTTCAAAACAACTCCAAAGCTATTCTAATCCTACCATACACCTTCTTAGGGTGTCATGGGTTCCTAAACATCATCAAGACTAATATATAACAAGGGATAATTTATAGGATGACTTATATATATAAAACTCTAAAACAATGATAAAAATGGTATAAATATTCATATGTCTTGCATGTTTTGCTCAAAAATGATGAAATACATATGAAATGAAAATGAAAGATGTAAAATGAAAGTGATATGCTTACTAGTAACTTGATGAGGTGACAAGAACAAAGGATTAAACCTAAACACCCTAGGTTTTTATTTCAAAACCTTGATTAAGAGTGTAACTAGATTGTTAAAACTTGATTTGTAAAATTTTTGGTGATCCCCTTCTTTGAACAAGATGATGGCCGGTTATGGAGACAAAGAAACAAGAGAGAAGAAACTTGATCTAACTTGAATTATTGATGTGAATGAAATGTGTATGGGTAGGTTGAGTATAAATCAAATATGTAAGAAATTTTACTAACCCAATTAATGAGGCACCCTCATTTGACGCCAAGGGGGATGTATATATAATACATATATTTTTTTTTTCTTTTTATTATGTATATAAAGATATAAGTGTAAGTAAATGGGTACTTTGTAAATCTTGTTTAGTAGTTATGTATATATTTGGATATTCAGGGTAGCGTTGTCTAAAAATAAACTTTAATGGATCAAAGTAAAGTATATTGAGATCATAAAAATTGTAAAAATACATTTCTTGTAAAATTTGAGTGATATAATAATTATCGTGTAGTTTTTAAGAAAAGTGTCGTAATAATATAAATTTAACGATTTATATACAAAATAAATTTAAAACACTAGGTAAACTCAAAATATTATTTTTATAAACTAAATGTAAGTATAAAAATATGTCGGGATCATTTTTGGAAGTATCGGATTAAATGGTCAAAATAATAACTTACGCGATAGCGTTTATTTAATATGAAATTTACGCGTTTAAGGTGAAATGCAAAATCATGAATAAACTAACATGATGAAAATGATGTTAATGAAATGTAGACTAAACTTAGTCTATATGAAATGTCCGTGATGATATGATCATGAATTCGCCGCTAAACCATTAAGGTTACGCGAATTTGATGCTCGTAAACTCAGTTTACGATAAACGATAAATGATGAAGCATGAATAATGTTTTGAGAAATGACATGAAAGTACGAGTTGTCACAGATTGTGTGTATGCTTGCTGGTCTACCATGTCTAGCTAAATTTCTTGTGTGTTCACTTAGATCTATAAACCTAGTTATTGATTATTGTTAGGTTGTTTCTTATCTTAATTGAAATTGGCTTAGGAGTACAACTAGGCATCTTTGTTGTATTGAATGCTTGAGTACGCTTGATGATGATATGGTCTATGGATGAAATAGCCTAGGCTTGCCGATTCCGTACGTTGTGTGAAAAACTAGAAGGGGGGGGGGGTTGAATAGTTTTACCGATTAAAACTTCGTTTTAAACTATTTAGAACGACTTGTGTCAATCTATTTAAATGTGTATGTTGGATGTTGATAGATAAGTATGTAAATATGTAATGCAAAAGTAAAGAGTAAGAAACACAAAACCATGACACGAGTGTTTATAGTGGTTCGGCTACAAAGACACCTTCCTTGCCCTACTCCACTCCCCGAGTCACCTACTCGAGAGTTCGTAAGCACTACACGACACAAACTCCTTATGGCAAAGAAGCCTTCACAACGTCGCCTACTCTTTTTCCGGTACAAGGCTAGACACCGAGTTCTTCCACGAGGTAGAACCAAACCTATCACAACGTCACCTACACTTTATCTTGTACAAGGCTAGATACCGAGTTCCATTACAAAGGAGTAACTACTACCCAACACTACACAACACCTATCCCACCGACATCATCAAGGATATCAATATCCTTGGACACAACCTATCTATATTTGTACATCGATGCACTATATTGATTGTACACCCTTGGCATCTTTCACTAATGCCCTTGACATGATCTTTTGACATCTTTCACTAATGCCTTCATCATGGAACTTTGGCACCCTTCACTAATGCCTTAGACACGGACCTTCAGCACCTTTCACTAATGCCTTCGACTTGACCCTTTTGGCATCTTTCACTAATGCCTTCAACACAACACTTCAAGGGAGGAGGAAAGAACTATCAACAAGAGAACTTCAGTAGTCTTGATGATGACGAAGCTTGGCAACTCATGGACTTGAGCTTGCTTGACTTCAAAAGGTGGTGATCTCGTCTTTAAGAGGAACCTATAGAATCACACAAAAACCAACACAAACTACATAGAAAGATCCTTTGGATCTGAGGTTAGAGAGTTTACAATACTAGGAGAAAGTATGTGTAGAAGTGGTAACTTACAATGAAGAAATGGCTCACTATTTATAGACAAAAATTCACTACTATCCCACGGATCCCTTGCTTGAGGGATCCGTCTAGTGTATTCCTAAGGATCCGTAGGACGCTCCCCCTAAATAGGTTTTGGGTCATGGATAATGGGTTATAGACTTTGAACCATGGGTATCCAAATAGATACAATGTATCTAGAAGATGCAATGGATCTAGTCAATGGGTCATGGGTTAGCTCCATGGGTTATGGATAATACCCGTTATGACTTCATGCATGAAGTCATGCAATGGGTCATGGTTTATGGATCATGCTCCATCTGTATGGGTCATGAAATTTGGGTTTTACCCAACTACATTCAATGTATTTAGTCAATGGGTCAAATACTTAGACTTCTACCCATTATATTACCCAATACAATACATACTAAGTATGTATATATATCCCCATTATGTAAACACTAGTTGTTATACATATGCATTACTATAACATGAAAACACTATTACTTGTTTAGTGTTTTATATGAAAACGTAAGTGTGTTAGTAAACTATTGGCTTAAACCATTTACGTATTTTATTTGTTTCATTAAAATGATTTTACGTTTGTTATCGACACAACATTAGAAGATCGTAAAATATAAATAAATGTTTGTACGGCTTATTTGTATTAATAATCTCCCCCTTTTTGTTGATGACAAAACATAAGATTATTTTAAGGAAAAACTAAAATTCGTAAAATTTTGAATTGGAGTTTTTACTCTCTTCTCCCCCTTTTGTCGAAACAAAAAGAGCGTCGAAAAGAAACTAACACATTGTTTTAAGAAAAACATGTGAAAAGAAAAAATATGTAAAATAGAGAGTAAGGGAAGATGAGTATTCTCGTCTTAGCTCCCCCTTGACGGGTCCATCCCTTTGTGAGGGCGTCAAGTAAGAAAGAACACTAAGCGAGTGCATTGCAATTATGTTTGAAAATGGTTTCGTGTTTTTGACGAACATGCTCCCCCTTGACGAGTGCTCCTTTGCAAGGAGGACGTCATGCAGTTATTGTAATTCTATGTGAAAGTATTGCAAATGATTTTGCAATTATTTTGCTTTGACAAGAAACTCCCCCTAGCTAAGGGTGTCAATGTCTTCATGTGTATATTGAAAATCTACAAAACAAAGGTTAGAAAACAAGTATATGATGCATAATGTCTTGCAAATAAGACTCAAGTTAGCAATAAAAATGTCTTCTGTTGCACGAATCCCATGGTTCCTCCCTTGGAGGGATCCGTCTAGGCTAAAACGAGGGATCCGTCTGCCTGTAAGCTTAAGAAAGCAATGGTGATGTAAGATGTGAAGTTAACATAAAAAAATGAGATATGTATTAAGGAACCAAAACATATTCTCAAGACAATATGACATATAACATGTAATCTCATTCAATAAAAATACGATAAATGATCTACATATCTCTAAAACTAAGATAATGACTCAAACATGTAATACATTTTCTACTGATTCTAAAAAGTGATGGAAACCTAAAAAGCATCAATGTGCTTGAAATCTAAGGGTGAGTAGACTTGTAGATTTGGTCCAATCGTTCAAGAAGATGATTAAAAATGAAATGCAACTCACTTCGTACTTCTTGAACAAGTCCTTGGGTGAGTTGACAATTAGAGCAATTATTGTCATGACTAGGAACCGGAGGATGTGTGATGTTTTGAGGAGGCTCCACAAAGGATGATGGAGGTGTGTTGAGCAACGTAGGATGTGGTTATACTAAAAATGAGGGTGATGATGCACGAGTTGGTGGTGGAGATGGAAAGTCCTATATATGGTTAGATCTTTGGTGATTCCCTATCTCCAAAGATGGACTATTTGGTGATGAAGTTCCCTATTTAACGAGAAAGTTGGTTAGTGGGAAGTCCTTGGTGGTGAGTAGGGGTGTTCAAAAAATCTGAGAAACTGACGAACCGAGCCGATCCGCTCAATCCGAAACCGCAAAAAATCGATAACCGAAGAAACCGAAACCGAGAAAAACCGAAACCGAAAAAACCCGCTTATCATGGTTCGGTTTCGGTTTTTACTTTTAGTTATCCGCAGTTACCCGAACCGAACCGCCTATAATATACAAATAGGTTTCAACAAACCATTCTTAAAATTTACAAGTATTAACTATATACGGAGTATATTATTGCATTACTTTTATCGTATAACGCATTTTTCCTTACCTAATGTGATCATTTACTAACGTCCATGGATTACATATGATTAAAGTGATCGTACTTATAAACGTCAAATAAATAGTATTAGTTATTTTGTTACATATGATAATTTGAATGCTTTTATTGCGACGGAACAACATTATTATGACTTAAATCTTTTCAATGTTATTTAATTTTACTACAATTGACATATTACGTTCTAATTTATGTTATTGTTCGTCCGATTAAATTCGATTAATTTTTTCAAATGGTTAACCGTGACCTGAACCGCGGGTAACCGCTCATTTCGGGTACCCGCATGTCCGGTTACCCGCCTAGTACGGTTCGGTTTCGGATAGTAAAATGAACTACCCGCCCCGTGATGGATAGTTAAAATCTCTAACCGAACCGAGCCGAACCGCCCCGTGAACACCCCTAGTGGTGAGTGTTCTAATGAGTAGAGATTTGGATGGGAAAGAGGTTCGGTAAAGGAAAGTAGTCTAGGTTCTAGAAATGAAGGCTTGGGTGTTTTACTAGAGCTAGGTGTGTTTGGTTTAGTGCTTGATGAAGCCTTTTGATTTGATGAAGCCTTTTCCAACTCAAAAGGTCAAATGCTAATTCTAGTGGTTCTTTTAGCTATTGTTGGTTGAGTTTGTTGAAGGGGAATTCTAGCATTTGGACTTCTTACGAGTGATGACTAGGTGGATGATATCTCATGAACCATATGAGCTTTCTTTTTGGATGAACCTTTAGTTGAAGAGTTCTTGCTAGAAACTTTAGTCATGATGAAAGAGAGGGTGTAATTGTTGGATCAGTCCTAGATAGATCTTTAGAGCCTTTAAGAAACAGATAGAATACTTGTGTAATCACAAGTAAACTATGGAGAACCTCTAATAAACTTATGCTCACGTGGAATATGAACACAAGAGTTAAAGAAGATAATAACAAATAAAATACTTTGATCCTCTATGGATCTATATTATTTCACTAAGAATGTTTTCAAGCACGTACATAACTCATAGCCGCAGGTTTCTTTTATACTATAAGAAACCCTAATACAGCTGTTTACAAAACGTGTAAAAGATATGCATTATCTCTTCCTAATATAACTCATGCATATCTTAACTAATTACTAATAATAGGGATACTACTATCCGCAGAAACACTACTATCAGCAGGAACTTCACTAATAGCAGAAACTGCACTATCAGCAGGAACCTATCAGAAGAAACTGCTCTATACTATATCATTATTTTTAAATAATTCCTAATAATCCTCCCCTAAACTTGAATTTGACTTGGTTAACTTCAAGTTTCTAGATGGATCTTTCACAGCACGAGGAATGAACACTTGAGCATCCGTAGCAGTGAGAATAACCAGCAGCAATAGAAACTGAAAACCACCAGTAGCAATGAAGACCATAGATCCAGCAGCAACTCCTATAACAGCAGCATCTGAATCTAGTAGCAATAGCACCCTGAGTAGATTTGATAAGCCTTTACGAAGTAGCTACTCACTCTTGGGCTAGCTAGTTCTTTGGTGGAATCATGACATCACCCTGGTGAACTAATAACCATTCCAACACTTAGAACGTGAATCAATGGTGTGTTGGAGAACCCTAATGGTTTTTGGCAAACCATCAGAGCCATCAACGGATTTGAGATGTCTTTACCTGAAGCCGTGAACTCAGGACTAGCCATGGTATTCCACTTCCTTTACCACAAGCCATGAACTCATGGGCTAGCCAACTATTCATCTATTAGGACATGGTGAGTTGGGCACCATACAATTTATTGGCAAATTGTCAACTATCCAACAAATTTGATATCTTTTTACCAGAGCCGTTTGCTCATGGAGTAGCCAATATTTGGTGTGAGAGACCAGGGTACATTGATAACTCTCCGATTTTTATTAAATTAGCAGCTATCAACGGATTTGATGAATCCCACCAGAGCCGTACCATCATGTTGAGTTAATTACCATCAGTGGGATAATACAAAACTGTACAACATGATCCTCAAACATAAAAGTTAGTACACAAAAAATTATATACATAAAGTTTCTTTTATTTTGTTTTATTTTTTTATTATTTTTTTAATTACAACTAAAAGAAAAGAAAAGAAATAAAAAATATATAACAACAAGTTATCATACTCAAGAAGATGCAGCAACATTGGCAGCCATGAGTCTGTCCTTAATGAGCTTAACCAACTGTTCTGCAATCACCATGTCATTCGCAACAGGATCAGTAGGGAGCACCAGCTTGTGCTTCAGCATTTGAGTCATCACATTCACACTCAAAGGGTATTGAAAATCTGAGAACATATAAGCATATATACAAGATCCAGTTTGCACTACATGAACATTAGACAAAGGAAACAATCTCTAATTCTAAATCTTCCAATCATCCTGTCCATTCCATACCATAAACCCTTTCCCATCCTGATAAATAGAATCAAACAAGACATAGAGATCTCCCAAGAGTATGAGACCAGAACCTATAGTAGTATGAGTCTGAAAATACTCAGCCACCTGACCATACAACTTGAAAAAATCTTGTCTATCCACCATAATTAGAATCTCAGTCAGAAAAGTGAAATGCTTTAATGTCTCATCTCTTCTATAAATAGTATTAACCATACCACCCATAGATGGTGTGAGTTCCCATCTATCTAAAGGTGACCACAAAACTGGTTCCTCATCAGAATCATCAGCATCATCAACTTTGATGAAGGAACTATCAGGAGATTGTAGATCAAATGCCCTAGAACTCCTTTTCTTAGCTATACTCTTCCGTCTTCTTCCAGGAGTGGAAGAAGGAGAAGAAGCACTAGACCTAGTAACATCAGGAGTTGGAATCACTGGTGTAACATCAGGAATATCAACAACCTCCTTATCAGTGGAAACAGCCTGTGGGGTGGGTGGTGGAACAGCAGAAATGGGAATATCATTAGCAGTACAAGGGTTCTGAGGTTCATTAGTAGGAATGGGTGTATCTGCATCAGTGGGAACAGGTTGTTTAGCTTCAGCATAAATAGACTTAGGTACATCAGAAGTATTCCTTGGAGTTTCTGCAGTAGGAATAGAGGTCTCTGCTGGTGTCTCCAGAGGTGTGTCCACTGGTGTTGAGTCCTTAGCAATGGTGTCATGGGTACTTGGGATCTCCTCACTAATAACTGTGGACTCTTTAGTAATGTCTTCAGGATGAACAAAAATACCTTCAGGAGAAACTGGAATGTCATCAGTGGCATCTGAAAACGTCAATCTCTTAGTCTCAGGTTCCTCCAAAGCAGATTGAGGTCTTTTCAACCTTGTGTAAGGATTGATGCCATTTCTTTCCAATCTTTTGAGACGTCTCTCATATTCTATCTTCAACTGTTCATCTGTCAACTTCTTCACATAAGCCATAGTCCACCCAGTGTTGTATAAGGCAGAACTTTGAAATTTCATAAAATCCCTCATATGCTGTCTTTGCTCAGCTTGAGTTGGAGGCTTATCCCTCTTAGCTTTAGCCCTCCTTTCAGCATCTGCTTTCTTCCTCTGATCCACCAATGCAACCATGCTGGCAGCAAAGTTATCTGAGTTGAAAGCAACCCCTAACATAGATTGAGCAAGAGAAGTATTTGAAGTCACTTCTCTCACAATCTGTTGCCAATTACCTTTTGTGAAATGTAAAGAGGCATCATCAAGCTCTTTCTTCCTTTGAGGAGTTATATCAGGAACTTTATGAGTTTGTCTTTGAAGATTTGCATCCATTTCAGCCTGAACCTTCTCTGCCACTTCCTTGTCACTCTGTTCAATTTCATGGAGTCTAAGAAGCCTGGCCATTCAGCTTTGAAAGTAGCAGATACCAATTCCTCTTCTATCATAGGTGCTTTCCCCTTATCCACTTGTGGAGTAGATACAGGTAGAGTATCATCAGGAGTATCCTTGGGATAAGAGGGAACAGGAACAGGAACCTCAGTAGCATCAGAAGGAACCTCAACAGGAGGAGTCTTATCAGCAGAAATCTCATCAGAAGGAAGCTAGACTCTATCAGAAGGAACATCATCAGAAGGAACATCAACCTTAGCAGTGCTGTCAGCAGCAATGAATGCATCAGAAGGATCCACAGAGCTACCAGCAGCAACAGACGGAAACCTCTCAAATGCTGGTACTTCAGAAGTTAGCTTGATCCTTCTCCTATGGGTCCTTCTTCTTGTAAAAACCTTATCCTTTGGAGGTATAACAGGCTCAGACACATGAACTTCCTCTATTGTATTATCCACCAAAGAAGCAGAGGCCAAGACATGTAAAGCATCTAGATCAATATCCTCATCCTCTTTATCCTGCTCATCTTCTGAATCAGAAACCACAAATCTGCTCCTCCTCTTATTTAACCTATTTTCTAACTCAGTCACCCTTCCAAGCAATTGTACAACAGCTCCACCAAGAGTTTTCTTTGTCTCCTTAAGCTCAGCCTCAAGATCATCAACCTTTTGATTATACCTGTCAAGTAAACTAGACATTTTGATTAGTACATCAGAATCCTCAGCTCCACCAATAGGTTGTCCTGAGGTGTAAGGAGCATCATTGGATCTGGGAGGAGAAACATAATCATCAACACCAAAATTGGTGTCATCCTCAAAGGTGTGTCTAGGTGGACTCAAAGGTGACTCAGGTGGTTGGTCAACATTGACCTCTAGATCAACCGGATTTTGTTCCTGTGTTTCAGAAGCAATGACAGGCTCATCAGGAGCAATAATCCTAGGAGATGGTAGGGCAATGGGTGTTGGAGATGGAGGTAGCTGGTCATCAGTGGCAACTGATGCAGTTGCATCAGGAGCATTGGAGGCCCCAATATCAGCTGTATCTGATGCAGAGGCACCAACAGTATTAGGGATGGGTGGCATAGTGCCACCAGCAGCCTCATCAATATATGGCTCATGGCCACTAGCAGCATCAGTTGCACCAGCATCTACATTGCCAATGGGCAACATAGCATGCAATAAGGGTCTATGCTCTCCAGCAAAATTGGTCCTCATGGTAGCAAATAGTTTGGCAATCAACTTTCCTATTGCTCTTGGGGTTTGATCTGAGGTCTCAATGCCTAATACTATATGAAGAAACCTAGGATACATTAAAAATTTATGTTTGGTATCCTTTATGTTTTTAAGCATTTGATCAAAGATGTACCTGGAAAAGTTATAATCTCTACCTTGGGCCAAAAAAATTATAGCAGCAGCAATTGAGCTGGAGAACTGATCCCAACCCCCAGACTTAGGACTTCAACATTGAAGAAGGGTATGAACCAAAAATCTCCATTTAAGGAAAAACTTATTTTTATACCATATAAACTTCCCATCAGTGGGATAGCCTAAGTTGGCCAAAAAGATATTATTTCCTACCTATCATTATCAAATACTCCTCCTTCATCATTTAATTGCAACTGAGTCCTTACAAGAGACTCAGTAATGACACATTCCTATCCATCAATAATGGCCACAATCTCCTTGGGCATACCCTCAGGAGATCATTTATAAGCAGTTGCCCAAAATTGCCTGACAAAAGAGTCATAAACAACAGATGGACAATGAGTTCGGGCGTACCTTATTTTGGAGCACTGAAGGAAATCAACCATAAAATCATAAACATCACTTCCTTTAGCTCTTTCCTAAAATGCAACTTTATTATGATCCCTTTTGAACGCAAGTGTCGCCATTGTAATGATTCGAGAAGCTTTGAAATGGGTTGGTTGAAAATGAGAGGGAATTGGTTAATTTGGTCATGGGATAACAGTGATTGGCTATTTAAATAAGTTACTCAAAATAGCCATTCAAATTGGCAAATATCTCACAAAGTATCTTTTACCAATTTGACTTTAATTTAATCCCGTATTAAATTCCCAATTCTATGAAACCAGCAGCATCCAAAAGTCAATCCGCAGGAACCATTTAGTCAAACAGCAGGAACCACCTAAAATTTGACCGCAGTTACTAATCCAATGCTACCAGCAGGAACCATCACCCATCAGCAGGAACAATCACATTACCAGCAGGAATGAAGAAAAGTCAACTCTTTTAATATTAACTGCGTATTAATTCTTCTGCTGACTTAACCCTTATTAACTCATATACCAACCGAACAATTACTTCCATTAATTCTAATGAAGTTAGATTACACCTTGACTTTGACTATAAAATTAACCCTTGGCTCATAAACCATATACAACACATACAACCCTAACACTGCAATCGATCATCAAAGAAACATCTATCACAACCACCATAATGAGCAACTCACCCAACTCACCCATTGAGATTTCCTTAGATTCCTCAATGAGTCCACCATATATTGATGGATGGGAGAAATATTTCCCTCCTAAGAACACCAGAGTAACCTTCATGCACACAAACCCTCCTCCTTCACCAGCACCAGTTGGTACTTCTTCAGAGGATCTGCCTACTCCACCTGCACATTTGGAGTTTGAAGAAACCAGCTCTGATCTTAACTCCATGCCAAGATTTGTGTCAGCTTATTCAGAAACTGATGATGAAACAGGTGGATCCTCTAGTCCTTTGAATGTTGCTCCTCTTGCGAAAGTGCCAACTTCTTCTGTACCAGTGCTAGGACCCTCAGTTCCAAGGCCAAATCCCTCCAACCAAAACCCTCAGAAAAGACAACAAGTGATCGGTCTTCCCTGTCCCAGAGTGTGGGATATGATAAGTAGGAGGGGGAAGCAGAGTATGCCTGAGTGGGGAAAGAGGAAGAATCCCATGGAGTAGATGTCTTGTGGTTGGTAGCTGGTGTTAGGATTTGTCTTATCTTTTGTTGATGTATTGTCTTTTGTTGATCAATGGTTGTTAGAAGTCTTGTAATGTCATACTGCATCTTGAATGCAGTTCTTTATATAAATAAAAAGACTTCCATCTTTCCCTTTAAATCTCATTGCAACTGATTGAGTGTTTGACTTTTAATCTGCAAAACTGTTAGTAGAATACAGAATATACCAAGAATATACACAAATATACAAATTATACAACAATAAATCCTCCCCTTAATCAGAAAGCCTCCCCTTAGGCATAATCATCCCCTCAAACACAACAATCAGGGGTTGATCATGCCAATATGGACAACCAAAAATTGAAATATAGGGCCATCAAAAGCTTTAGTTAACAAATCAGCCACATTGTCATCAGTATGAATTTTAAGCACTTGAATAAGATGTTTTGCATTTGCATCTCTGATAAAATGGTGCCTAATTTCTATGTGTTTTTTTCTTTGATGAAAAACTGGATTTTTAACAATGCAAATGGTAATTTGGTTATCAATAAAGATTTTTGTGTTCTTAAAATTGAACCCATATTGTAATAACTGATTTTGTATCCAGAGTACCTGACCACAACAGCTAGCAGCAGCAACATACTCTGCTTCAGTAGAGGATGTGGCCATAATGGTCTGCTTTTTGCATCGCCAGGAGATCAACCTCCTTCCCAGAAACTGACAACCCACAGTAGTAGACTTTCTATCAAAATTGGCACCAGCATAGTCACTATCACAGTAAGCTTCCAACACTAATGGAGAATCTCTAGGATACCAAAGACCCAATTTAGGTTGGCCTTTGAGATACTTGAAGATTTTCTTGACTACATTAAAGTGGGACGTCAATGGAGTAACCTGATGCCTAGAACAAGCACTGACTGCAAACATAATATCAGACCTTGAAGCTGTCAAATACATGAGTGAACCTATCATAGATCTATAAAGATGGACATTGACAGGATCATCTGGTTCATTATTTGACGTAGGCTTTGGGGCTTCATAAGGAGTAGTTGCAGTTCTAACATTTTCCAAATCAAACTTCCTGAGGATGTCTTGCACATATTTTTCTTGACTGATGAAAATACCATCTGACCGTTGCTTAACCTGGAGGCCCAAGAAGAATGTAAGCTCCCCGAGTGCACTCATTTCAAACTCACTTTCATCAAATCCTCAAAGTCTCTGCACCAATCCTCCTTAGTGGATCCAAAAATAATATCATCCACATACACTTGGAATAAGATGATATCCCTGGAGTTCTTCTTGATAAAAAGTGTCTTATCAATAGCACCTCTCCTGTACCCATGCTTCAGCAGGAATGATGACAGCCTAACATACCATGCTCTTGGTGCTTGATGAAGCCCATAGAGTGCTTTAACCACCTTGTAAACCAAATCAGGATTCTGTGAGTCCACAAAGCCTTTGGGTTGAGTAACATAAACCTCTTCTTCAATTTCACCATAAAGGAAGGCACTTTTGACATTCATCTGATAGACCATGAAGCCCATATAAGAGGCAAAGGCTAAGAATAGTCTAATGGCCTCCACTCTGGCTACTGGAGCAAAGACTTCACCATAATCTATACCCTCTTCTTGCTTGTGACCTTGAGCTACCAATCTTGCCTTATTTCGTACTACAATCCCCCTTGCATCCCTTTTGCACTTCAGGATCCATTTTGTTCCAATTGCATATTTCCCATCAGGCAAAAGAACAAGTTTCTAGACATTTTGATTTAAGAACTGTTGCATTTCTTCCTGCATAGCAGCCACCTAATCTGAATCTGCAAGTGCCTGAGCTACAATGGTAGGTTCAACCAGTGACAGGAAACAAGCAAATAGACAATGATGATAGTCTATGTGATTGTTCCTGTTTTGATCCTTAATATAACTAAGAAATGCAGTTTCTCTAAATCTTGTCTTCGTCACCTTACTTCTGGTTTGAACAGATGAAGTAGGATCACCAATAATCAGAGATTGTGGATGCACAGTGTTAATCCTTTCAGTAGCATTAGGACTAACATAACTGAGGTTGGGAGGTTATTAATAGTAGAGCCAAAATCACATCATATGAAGAAGAATAAAAAATGCCTGTTCTTGACTGATGATGAATACCTTCCAACTCAGAGCTTGAAAATTAGGAATTGGCTAGATCAGATGGACTTGGAAATCGAGTGGGAGAATCATTGAGACTCGGAGAATCAACAGATGAAGTAGTTGAGGGAATCGCAGGAACAACATCACTACCCGGAGGAATGGGAACACTACCAGCAGGAATTGATATCAGCAACAACTAAACTACTACCAGCAGAATTGACATTGCCAGCAGCATCCTGACCAGCAGGAACAGTAGCATTATCAGTAGAAACATAAGCATTATCAGCAGCTTCAAGGTTTCTGCGGGCTTCAATAGTCGCCTGCCTCAAGAGTTCCTCTGTGTCTTTGGAGAATTCAAAACCAAACTTTTCAGCATCATCCTTAGCTGCATGCTCTTGGCGTTGAAGCTTCACAAGTTCTTTTGCATACCCTAAATCACTTTGAGTTACACTAGAAGAATCCTTATGCTCAGTACCTGAAAAGTGGTTAGTAAGAAAAGAAGGAACAACAATAAGTTGTTCATCATAATCTGAGTCTGAATCATCATCTGAGGAACCTGCAATGTTAGTTTGTGAAACTTGTGGACCTGCAGAATGATTAGATTTGAAACGAGTATAACCTAAATGATCAGTTAAATAGTCAAGATCAAAGTACCATTCATGACTAGCTCCCTGAACATTTGGTTTATCCTCTAGAAATCTCAGATTCAATGTTTCTTCTATCCTCTTGGCAGATATATTGTACACCCTATAAGCCTTACTATGAGCAGAATACCCAATTATATACCTCTCATCAGCTTTCCCTTCAAACTTACCCAAATGATCACTGGTATTCAATATAGTCACATGACAACCAAAAGGCTTAAAGTATCTAATGGTTGGAGTCTTCCCAGACAGAAGTTCATAAGGTGTCTTATTGTGAGGACTAGTTATCAAAACCCTGTTCAAAACATAACAGGCAGTGCTGACTGCTTTAATCCAGAACATGGTAGGTAACTTAGAGTCAGCAAGTATAAATCTTGCTGCTTCAATAAAGGTTATGTTCTTCCTTTCAGCAACTCCATTTTGTTGAGGAGTCCTAGCATTGATGTAGTCCCTTTTTATCCCCTTAGACCCACATAGTTTTGTCAATTTGGCATTTTTGAACTCTGTCCCATTATCACACCTTATGGCTTTAACCTTTTTATTCAGCTGGTTTTCAATCAGGGCAATAAAGGTTTGAAAAACCTGAAATGTTTTATCCTTTTTCCACAAAAAGAATACCCAACAAAACCTGATGTAGTCATCAGTAACTACCAGACAATAATACTTGTGATCAATTCTTCTGATAGATGTAGGACCAAAGAGGTCCTTGTGAAGAAGCTGTAGAAGTTCTGATATTGTGCTGACTACAGTAATGGAGTTGCAAGAAGTCTTGTGTTGCTTTCCTTTGTTGCAGGCCACACAATTATGCTAATTAGTGAAGACTTTGGAAGGAAGTCTGTTAATACAAATAAGCCGTAAAAACGTTTATTTATATTTTACGATCTTCTAATGTTTTGTCGATAACAAACGTAAAATCATATTAACGAAACAAATAAAATACGTAAATGGTTTGAACTAATAGTTTCTAACATATTCACATTTTCACATAAAACACTAAAACAAGTATAAGTGATTTTATGATTTAGTATTACATATGTACAACAACTAGTGTTTACATATTTGGGTAAATATACACATAACTAGTATGTAGTATATTGGGTAATATAAATGGGTAGAAACTTAATTATTTGACCCTTTGACCAAATACATTGAATGTAGTTGGGTAAAAACAAGTATATACTAAATGGGTAAAAACTAGCAAATGGTATTGACCTATAACCCATGGTTTTATATACCACTTGACCAAGTTCATTGTATACTAGCAAATGGTATTGACTCATAACCCATGGTTTTATATATACCACTTGACCAAGTTCATTGTATCCTTAAGATACATTGTATCTAGAAGAAAACCATGGATCAACCCATAACCCATGACCCATAACCAAAAATACCCATGGGCAAAGAGGAGCGGACCACGGATCCCTAGCTTTGTGCTAGCCGGATCCCTTGTGGTAGGGATCCGTGGGATCCGGGGAAACAGTAGAGAACTTTCTCTATAAATAGAGAGCCATTTCTTCCTTTCTATTAATCACTTCACACACATACTTCCCTCTAGTATTCTAACCCTCTAACCTCAGATCCAAGTGATCTATGTAGTTTGTCTTTTGTTTTTGTGTGATCTTCTAGGTTCCTCTTAAAGGAAAGATCACCACTTCTTGAAGACGTGCAAGCTCAAGTCCATGAGTTGCCATGCTTCGTCATCATCAAGACAACGAAGGTTCTCTTGTTGATAGATCTACTTTTCTCCATAGATGTTGGGTTGAAGGCATTAGTGAAGAATGCCGAAAGTGTCAAGATGAAAGCATTAGTGAAAGGTGCTCATCATCCATGTAAAAGCATTAGTGAAGAATGCTAAAGGTGTCAAGACGAAGGCATTAGTGAAGGGTGCCAAGCGTTGTGTCAAAGACATTAGTGAAGGATGCCTAAGAATCAAATCAAGTGGCATTTGGGAAGAATGCCTAGGTCGTATAATCGATGAGGTGCATCATTATACATATAAGTAGTTGTTCATTTCCAAGGATGGTGATATCCTTTATGATGTTGTAACAAGGAGTAGATCTCCTTGATATTAGGTGTTGTGTTGTGAAGGGTAGTAGTTCCTCCATAGTAATGGAACTAGGTGCTTAGCCTAGTACCTAATAAAAGGTAGGCGACGTTGTGATAGGATTAGTTCTCCTTGGTGTGAAAGAACTCGATGGTTAGCCTAGCACCGTATAAAGGGTAGGCGACGTTGTGTTAGGTGTGGTTCGCCATGGTGTGAAGGAACTCGATATTTAGCTTTGTACCGGAAAAAGGTTAAGCGACGTTGTGAAGGCTTCTCCACCATAAGGAGTTGGTGCAGTGTTTACGAACTCTCGAGTAGGTGACTCGGGGAGTGGAGTAGGGCAAGGAAGGTGTCCTTGTAGCCGAACCACTATAAATACTTGTGTCGTGGTGATGTGCTTCTTACTCTTTATCTTTCATTACACGTTTATATATCTATCTATCAACGTCCAACATAAACAACCAAAAAGATTGACATAAGTCGATCTAAATATTTAAAAGGAAGTTTTAAATTGGTAAAACTATTCAACCCCCCCATCTAGTTTTCCACAATTGGCATCAGCGCTTTGTTACCAAGTTTTTTTTTTGTATATTGTACTTTGAAAACTTGATACGATCCGTGTATGTTTGAAAACTACAAAGAAGGGAATTTCTTAAAACAAAAAGTCATGTTTTTATAAATCATCATATGTTGGATAGTGATAGATCATTCTAACATTTTCCTTTGAGAAGTCTTCATACTAGGATTTGGGTATCTTAGAAGATCATGAAGTACTTCGCGTCTATGGCTTCTAAAACCATAAAAAGGGAATATAGCAAAGGATTGGGGTATCTTAGAAGATCATGAAGTATTTCGCGTCTATGGTTTCTAAAACCATAAAAAGGGGATATAGCAAAGGTATGTTTTCTTAGTTACATTTTTTTTCAAAAACGTGCTAAATTGCTTGTGGACAAAATGGTGATATATGCTTCTATCTTATAATAAGCATAATATGAAAAGTGTTTTAGTAATTTTTTTTTCTTTGAAGTTTTGTTGTTAGATATCTTGTTAATCAAGCTTGAATAAAGGTAAAAATGGGTAATATAACTTCACTAAAAAGTCTACAAAGACTAAACCTTTTCGTCGGGTCAAAACGTACATTTTTGTAATTCTGTGTCAGATCCGCGGATCCCTCAGGTTACACTGGACGGATCCCTCAAGCAAGGGATCCGTAGGATCCGTAGGTACAGAAGACAGTTTTTTTCTGAATTTCAAAAATTCATAACTTTTTAACCGTAAGTCGTTAGAAGTCGTGCCACCTATCGTTTTAAAGGTATTTGAGTCTACTTTCATTTAAAAATGATTTCATAAACTGATTCAAAACAATAATTTACAGAATCATTGATTAATAATAGAAAGTCATTTTTCGATCATAACTTTTGCACAAACTTTTGATCTAATTGGAGACGGATGTTTTCGCTTTTGAATAACAATGTGTCCTCTATTGAAATTAAGGTTTTGATCATATTTATAAATATAAAATAAACTAATCAAGCTTGGTATACATGTTTATATTTAACAAAAAGCGATAAAAAGAACTTTCGTATGCTATGCTAAATGATAAATTGTCTTCTTTGCATTACTTGATTATTTGCTTATCTCAAATAGCTTTTGTGCTTGTTTGATTGAATAGCATATGTGGTTTTCTTACCTTGCTATTCATTCTCTTGTTTGTCGATTTAGTAATATTCTACTAATCAATGTGCTATTTGAAGGAGTGTTTGGGATAACATCTAGTTGTGTCGAAAATGTTAGTTTAGATACTTAAATAAGTCATATAGGTTGAAAAATGTTTAAAACATATAACACACTAAATGGATTTTTGATTGAGTTTGTCATGTGTGCAACATAAATGTTTTATGTGCTTATATGATTTCTTTTGCTCTTGTATCGTTTTCTAAAAACAACAAGAATGTACATCGGATCATAACCTACGCTTGTGTTGATGATGTACTCTCCCATTTTACTTTTCATGATCGCTCTCCAAAGCTTCATAGTAGGATTGACAACTTGATTATTTCGTCAGATATACTCAAGTAAATTATTTTGCAACGCAAATATAATTGTTCATATCCGAAAGTCCAAACTCAAAGCTTTCCAACAACATATGTTGAACTAGCTCATCCAACCATTTTTTGTTGTTTACCATATGGACAACTTTTAAACTTATTTTTAACATGACGCCTTCGTCACCTTAGTTGTCTTAAGTATAATATTAAACGAAGCAAAGTATCATCATTGTTACTCTTCGATAGGCCATTGTAGGAATATAAATTTTCCTAACTTGAGAATGAATACTGGAGAACTTGTGGCACTAGAAACTCAATTTGACCTAACGGTTGAATTGCTTCCTTGATAGAAGTTGGGTATGTGGAATCACCCGTAAAAATGGTCGTGTTTAGCCGTAATTGAGCACCACTAGTAATAGTCTCATATTCATTCTCTCACTTGGGAAATCTATACTCCCATGTTTCCCTAAAGTAAGTTTACAATGGAAATACTTTGCGTTGTCTTAGGATTACTAATCAACCAAGTTGTAAAATTGATTTTTCGTTTAATTAATCACAACCACTTGCCTCATCAAGCGATTATCTTGCTTTGATCGAGAAGAGCTACATGACTTCATGGACGAAGTTCATTGTATGCTAATCACCATCCATAATGACTATACATAGTTCATTGCTTCCGTTGGCCAAAACAACCCTATTGTCTTGAACACCATCATCTACTCTGCACGCCATTGTTAATACAAACGATTTACTAATCTAGATCATAAATATGTTTTGAGTTTCTTGAATAGTGCTTGTTAAGTTTGATAAGCCTCTTTGTTATTTGTGAGCTCGATCACATTTGATATCTTGGTGTTAGAACCTCTTTAAATAAACCTAGGGATATAATGCATTGTCAAGATCATTGCATACCTTTAGTAAAGGTTCTGTCTAGCAGATGGACGGATCCCAAATGTTGTACTAAACGGATCCCTACACCTAGGGAACCGTGGGATCCGACAAACAGAAAATGCAATTGCAAGCATTGTATCTTAAACACATCCTTAGAACACCTCAAACTAAGCTAAACATAAGTGTCTTAAGGCAGATTAAGTCCTTATCAAGATAGGTTGATCCTTCCTACACATAACTCACCTAGATCACACTCTAAAACACTTATAGATCCACCGTTTCATTTTTAATCCATTACTCTTCCGCTCTCAAAACTCACACTTCATTTTTTACTTGATCCTTCACATCTAGTCTTAGAAATCCTTCGATTATAGCTAAGATTGATCATAAATCATCCTCACCACAAAATTGATCAAAGTTGATCAATTCCTAGTTTTTCCATCTCAAAACCTTTAGGATATTTTCCAAAACATAATCCTAAGTCACAACCTGATCTCTAGGATCATTTAGCTTCAATTGACACTCTCATCTTTAGTGTCATCCTTGCTCATCCATTGGTATTCTTGAAAGTTCCAAATCCTTCCATAAATGACAATCATTAGCTACATCACCCATTACTTTCAAGTACTCAAGCATCCCTTCATTTAAAACACTTAGGAGGACTGAAACACTCAAGATGATATAGGTCTTAGATCTTAGAAACATCATTTCCACTCTTTCATAGCTGCTGAGAGACGGATCCCTAGGATTAGCCTAGACGGATCCCTCTGAGGAGGGAACCGTGGGATCCGGATGACAGTATAGGTCAAATCTTGCTAAAACAATCATTTCAACTCATCTTTCTAACTCATACACTCCATCTCATCTTAAATGAGTTCCTAGATCAGTACAAACTCTGAAGTTGACTCTTGTGCATGATAATCATCATATTCCAAAGGATATTAGAAGCTTAAGTCTTGAATGCACTTACCAAATCCTTCCCTTTATAAGTCATCTTGTTAGAATCCCTTAGTCATCAAACACAACATAATTCTCAGCATTTAGAAACCTTTTCCTTAGTCATTTCATCATGAGGAAAGCTCCTAGTGCTAACTCATCCACCGAAGAACCACCCAAGAAACTTGCTCGTGTTGTACACGAAATTTCTTCAACCGAATCTTCTCCGGTTAAACCCACAAATGCTAGGATTTCCCATCCACCAAATCATCACCCGTAAGAGATAATAGTGCTAGAATCCCACCTCAACAAACCCAATCAACAATTGCCAAAAGAACCTCAAGAATTAGCATTAAACCTTTTAGGTTAGAAAAGGGATCATCGAGCTCTAAACCAAACGTACCTAGTTCTAGCAAAACGTCTAAACCTTCATTCCTAGAGCATGGACTAGAGTCCTTCACCGAGCCTCTCTCTATTCATTAGAGCATTCACCACCGAGAACTTCTTATTCACCAACCTTCTCGTTAAAATAGGAACCACCTACATCACCAACTAGTCCATCGTTGGAAACAAGGAACCACCAAGGACTTGATCATATGGAGGAATTTCCATTACCACCACTCTCATTCCTAGTAGAACCTCATCCTAAATTACTCAATGTACCTCCATCATCATTCGTAGAACCTCCTCAAAACATCCTGTTCCTAATCAAGACAATAATTGCTCTAATTGTCTAATCACCCAAGGACTTGTTCAAGAAGTACAAAATGAGTTGCATTTCATGTTTAATCATCTTCTTGAAAGATTGGACCAAATCAACAAGTCTACTCATCCCTAGACTCAAGCACATTGTTGCTTCTTAAGCTTTGGTCACCTATTAGTATTAGTAGAATATGGCTAAATCATTCTCTTAGTTTATAGAGATTTGTTGATCATCTCTTATGTTTTATTGAATGATAGTTTTACTTGCCATATTGCATTGAGTATATGTGATAAGGTTTTAAAAGGTACCATTTTGAGGGGTCGTTTTAGTCCTTATTTGATCACTTTTGTATCCGTTATTGCTTAATATCGTTCCTTTTCACTTTTTAGGTCTCGTGAAGGCAAAATGCTGGAATGGCACTTATTTGGACGAAAAGGCGCGAATGTATGAAGAAAGTGGCCAAAGTCAAAATCGAGACACTCACAGTTGCTGAAAGTAGAAGGCGACGGCGTCAGGTGCTACATTGTGACGCCGTCCCAAAATTATTGTGACGGGCCATAACCCAAAACTCGTATTTACAAGCGACGACGTCTAGTTGTGAAAGAGTAGGCCGTCGCTACTCAGACGGCCTAGATGCAATCCAGACGACGTCAGAAGCTGAAGAGGACGGCGTCACGGACATAAGGTGACGCCGTCGCAAGGTTAACGTGGCCAAGACGAAACCCTAATGACGGCGACACGACGGCGTCACTAAACATAAGGTGACGCCGTCGCAATTGTAATCTTATATATAGAATCCGAATTTTTCAGTCTTTGTGTGGAGAGTCTTTGGAGTAAAAACCTAAAACCGAACCTAAGGTGTCTTGTACAGTATTTTAGGGTTTTAAACCCTATCTTACATCAAGATAAGTCTTTACTTCATTAATTCAATTATGTCTTTGATTATTTATGTGTATGCTTGCATGTTTTCCATGTCCGGCTAATTTATTTGTGTGTTTGCTTAGGAAGTATGAAACTTAATTATTGAATATTGATTGGTTGTTTCTTATCTTAGTTGATTAATGATCTAGTAATGCGATAGGTCATTCGTTGTGTACTTAATGCTTGATTCATATTTGTTAACCTTAGAATATAATTACCTGAGTAGTTGTAGGCTAAACCATCCAAAGAGCGCCTTAGAGTAGGAGTTTATCATCCCTAGTGGGTTTGTAGACGAGACCCTTTGGTAATTTCGAAGAGTTAGGGAGAAACGCATACCCTACAACTTTAGACACACAACGCAAGTAGGAATAAGACGTGACACTCAACCATCAATAGGAGATAATTAAGGAGTAATACAAACTAAGTAAACACATCTTTAAACTATCATACGAGCACACATTAATTAGACATAGACTCCCACAACCTTAGTTTAGATAATTAGATAATAGTAGAGTAATCGGTAGAAATACCAACCCCCCAAATCCAATACCCGAGATTCGTACCTTTCCATTTCATAAAATATAAAAAGATAAAAAATAATCTTCCTCAACCTTAACCTTAGCGTAGTAACTCCTTACTAGCATTCCTATTCCCCTAGAGAACGATATCAATACCCGTGGCTTACCCTAATTACTACACTACAACGATTAGGTTCACTGCCTAGGGTGTTATAAAACTTGCTCGAAGAAAAGGAAGTTTCCTTAACCCCGAACGACGCGTGTAGCGTTATCAAGTTTTTGGCGCCGCTGCCGGGGAATAGAATAGCTAGTTAGTAGTCCACATCGTTTAGGTTCTTTGCTTGATTCCTATCAAGTAAACTTTTTTTTTTCATTTTTAGCTTTCTTTTAGTCTATCCCCCTTCTTCGTAACCTTTGTTCGTAACCCCATCACTTTTCATCATGAAAGGTGACAACCAACCACCACTCGATAACCAACAACCAAACAACGCTTCACCACTAAACAAATACCCACCACTCGATCCAACTTTTGTCAACCAACTCCGAGCTCGCATTGTTAGTGAAATTGGAGAGCTTAAGAAACTTAATAGGATAATTGAAAATGCACTTGAAAAAGCCCTTGAGGAATCCACTGGTACCTTAGATAGTGATTCAACCTCAAGTGATTCAGAAGATGACATTGTAGAAGGAGATTATAAGGTTTTGGAGATTATGGACGGAAGTAAGGAGGAGGAGGAACTTAGGGAGTATTTCGATTCATACCCTAATGGAAAGGAAACTGCTTATCACTATAATGTAGTTAACTTTCCGCGACCGCCTTTCGAACCATGCATAAAAAGTGGTGACCCTAAAAATATCAAAATACCGTGCATGATTGGTTACTTATATAGGGATCACACTTACATAGATTATAAAGCACCCATGAACATAATGTCTAGGCTCTACTACAATTGGATCATGAGAGAAAATTTAGGACCTATGAGGGACCCCTTTTACCCTAGGAAAGTGAGTAACTATGTTGGGAGGGTTAAGGGATTGCATGTCTTCGTAGGGAACTTCACATATAGGTGTGATTTCATGATCCTAGAAAATGTGAAAGGCATTATTGATGGAGTTTTAGGAGATGTGATACTTGGGAGACCATTTATTGAGGACTCTAAGATGGTTTATGATCAAGAGGAAGGAATAGTCAATTTCTCGAATGAGACCGAATGTGTTAAATATATAATGCCCTGCAAAAATAAGAGGTTTGAGGGCATTGATGAGTTAGATGTAGATAGCATTCCGGCCTTTGAAGTTGATTGGAAGGACAAGGTTCCCTATACCGCCTGTCTAGAATTGGGCCCCGAATATATTCGTGATGAGAACAGAGTTAAGATAATTGAATGGGCTTCTAAGAGGATAGGTGAGAAAACATAGGAGCACGACTATGAGTCTAGCTACAAGACTCTTAAATAAAGAAAAGCGCTTCGTGGGAGGCAACCCATGCTTAATTGTTTGCTTGTTAGTGTCTTATATCTTTTATTAATTGTTTATCCTCATGTTTAAATTTGTAAAAATGCTTTATTTTGTTTTTAACCTCGTCTTAATTGCATATAAAGGTATTTTACATAAGGGATAAGTGTAGGGAGGATTACACACGTTTTCAAAAGAAACGTAAACATGAGAATAACAATTAACTAAAAGATATTTATGTTTGTTTGTTCGAGTCAAATGCTTGTATCGAGTCATAATGGATGTTTTGCAGAAATTTTTCCAGATTCTAAAGATGTAAATTTTCCAGAAAATCGCAGACCAGTTTTTGTCAGGATAACCTGACGGCGTCAGGATTGCAACCTGACGGCGTCAGGAAGGAGTAAAAACATCAGATTACTTTTTCTCATTTTCTGAGCTACTTATAAATTTTTGGAATTTTCCAGGTCTTAATTTTCTTAGAAATTCTGTAAACATCCATTCCACAAGCATTATATCCTAGTTTAAATCGAGTCTTATATATATTATTACCGCCGATTTTACGCGAAGGTTTCGTTTGTTTTCTTCAAGTGTGCAGGTTTAGTTTGTCAAGAAGAAGTTACATAAGATTGGAAGGAGCTTTTCACGCAATAATTCTTCTTGGAAAAGAGTTTAACCCCACTTTACACGGATCCTACCGAGCTAATCAGGGGAGTACTAGTTTCTTTCGTTTTTGATTACCTTCTTTTATCCTAACTTTGATACTTTTGGGGAACATTGGGGACAATGTTCAGTTTAAGTGTAGGGAGGGAAAATAAAACGGGAACTTTGAAACTATGCTTATCCTTGACTATTTGCTTTGTCCAATTGTGATTGTGTAATGAACCATGAGAAAATGTCGGTTAGGGTAATTTTGGCACTAAATTTAAATTTTTTTCATGACATATAAGAGTGGGCCATTAGTCTTAACAAAAGCGTCTCATGGATAGGAAGTTATATGACTAGCACAAAACCCTTTACCACCCAAATTCCACCCAAAATGTGAGGATCGCCCTTAGATTAGTAGGAATTAAAAGCATTCATCTTTAATGCTTAGAGTGTGAACCGGTAGTATATTAGATTCTAGAACTTGTTTTGTGATGCATTCCGAGATCGCAAGTGAGGCTACACTTGTGTAGTTAGGAATAACTAAATGATAAGAGGCATTAGGATAACCCTTGTTTGATACCTGTAATATAATTACTTCTTCCACATCGGTTGAGTAATTCCCCCACACCCTTTGCGTTGTACTCATCTTTAGTACACGATACCCCTAGTTAACCCCTCAGAGCCTATCCTTTTCGCGGTTCTCGTGATATTTTGGTTTTTCCGGAATATCAATGAAGAGCATTGTTTACACCCCACCCCCAAATATACACCCAAATCGCCTTAGCCTACCCCTTATGCACTCACTTTTAGTGCAAATGTTTGTTATCACCCTAAACCCTTAGTTCAATTATCTAGTTGCTTGCATAAGTTGCTAAGTCGAGTCATATCCTTTGTATACAGTTTTGGGAAGATTGGGATTCGTGGGAAAAGTTAAAGTTTATGAAATGACGGGAAGGGAACGTTAAATTCAAATTCCCTTTGTTTGCGTAATAATGTACCCCAAGTGTTTTGATCTTTTCAAATCGGGTCAAATTAGTGTTAGAGTAATAAAAACTCAAGTGTAGGGATGTGCCTATAAATCCCTATTATTTTGATGTTATCGTAGAGGATGGTAGAGTAAAAGTGTATAAAAAAAAAAAAAAAAAAAAACGGGCTACCATCCTACATCTATCTTTGAATTTATGTTTATTTATTTCAGTTATGTAGAGTTTAGAGTGTCGAGTCTTGGCTTAGCAACGCCATTCTTCATATGCATTTAACATAGAGATTTTTGACTTGCCACCACTAAATAGCCTATCCCACCAAACCCTTGTTTTCCTACCGTAAGCCTAACATTACAACCCTTTAAAAGACCTCTTTGATAGTCTTTCCTAGGTGCTTACGCCAAAGCGATGAAGGTTTGATCTATTCTCAAGCCTATGGTAATCTATGTACTAGGACCGGTTAATGAGTGTTTATCTTCCATTTCCTGTTTTGTTATATTTCATATATACACCCGAGAGAGATGTGAGTATCCAAACACCCCATGTGAGGTGCTAGTATGTAATTTCCGTGCTTGTTATGACTTTTGCGGGGCTTATAGGTGTTGTGGACCATTTTGAATTAATGCTTCATGACCCCTAACTTATAAATTAATTGGCTAAAAGCACATTTGCTTGAGGACAAGCAAATAACAAGTGTAGGGATATTTGATAAGGTTTTAAAAGGTACCATTTTGAGGGGTCGTTTTAGTCCTTATTTGATCACTTTTGTGTCCCTTATTGCTTAATATCGTTCCTTTTCACTTTTTAGGTCTCGTGAAGGCAAAATGCTGGAATGGCACTTATTTGGACGAAAAGGCGCGAATATATGAAGAAAATGGCCAAAGTCAAAATCGAGACACTCACAGTTGCTGAAAGTAGAAGGCGACGGCGTCAGGTGCTACATTGTGACGCCGTCCCAAAATTATTGTGACGGGCCAGAACCCAAAACTCGTATTTACAAGCGACGACGTCTAGTTGTGAAAGAGTAGGCCGTCGCTACTCAGACGGCCTAGATGCAATCCAGACGACGTCAGAAGCTGAAGAGGACGGCGTCACGGACATAAGGTGACGCCGTCGCAAGGTTAACATGGCCAAGACGAAACCCTAATGACGGCGACACGACGGCGTCACTAAACATAAGGTGACGCCGTCGCAATTGTAATCTTATATATAGAATCCGAATTTTTCAGTCTTTGTGTGGAGAGTCTTTGGAGTAAAAACCTAAAACCGAACCTAAGGTGTCTTGTACAGTATTTTAGGGTTTTAAACCCTATCTTACATCAAGATAAGTCTTTACTTCATTAATTCAATTATGTCTTTGATTATTTGTGTGTATGCTTGCATGTTTTCCATGTCCGGCTAATTTATTTGTGTGTTTGCTTAGGAAGTATGAAACTTAATTATTGAATATTGATTGGTTGTTTCTTATCTTAGTTGATTAATGATCTAGTAATGCGATAGGTCATTCGTTGTGTACTTAATGCTTGATTCATCTTTGTGAACCTTAGAATATAATTACCTGAGTAGTTGTAGGCTAAACCATCCAAAGAGCGCCTTAGAGTAGGAGTTTATCATCCCTAGTGGGTTTGTAGACGAGACCCTTTGGTAAGTTCGAAGAGTTAGGGAGAAACGCATACCCTACAACTTTAGACACACAACAAAAGTAGGAATAAGACGTGACACTCAACCATCAATAGGAGATAATTAAGGAGTAATACAAACTAAGTAAACACATCTTTAAACTATCATACGAGCACACATTAAATAGACATAGACTCCCACAACCTTAGTTTAGATAATTAGATAATAGTAGAGTAATCGGTAGAAATACCAACCCCCCAAATCCAATACCCGAGATTCGTACCTTTCCATTTCATAAAATATAAAAAGATAAAAAATAATCTTCCTCAACCTTAACCTTAGCGTAGTAACTCCTTACTAGCATTCCTATTCCCCTAGAGAACGATATCAATACCCGTGGCTTACCCTAATTACTACACTACAATGATTAGGTTCACTGCCTAGGGTGTTATAAAACTTGCTCGAAGAAAAGGAAGTTTCCTTAACCCCGAACGACGCGTGTAGCGTTATCAATATGTTTGTTGGTTGAATACATATCTCATTTTGATGTTAACATTACTTGTTACATCACCTTTGCTGAATTTCATCAGCTATACGAATCCCTCAAAATTGCCTAGACGGATCCCTACTAGGAGGGAACCGTGGGATCCGTGAGACAGAAAACAATTTCTCTACTAACTTGGATCACATATGCAGGAAATTGTGCATTATACTTGTTTTCTAACCTTTGTTTTGTAGTTATTCAATCTACACTTGAAGCATTTGACACCCTAAAGCTAGGGGGAGCTTTGTGTCAAAACAATACATTGCAAATTACTTGCAATATTAGGATTACATTTCTCAACATCCCTTTGCAAAATTGCAATCATCAAGGGGGAGCACACTCGTCACTTAGACAAAATATTTTGCCAACTTAGTTGCTAACAAACTAGCTTAGTATTACTTTCTTGACCCCCTTACATAGGGATGGACTCGTCAAGGGGGAGTAAAAGACGAGATCCATTCCCGTTACTTGCTCTATATTTTTTTTCTTTCACATGTTTTTCCTAAAAACAATGTGTTAGTTTCCTTTCGAAGCTCTTTTTGTTTCGACAAAAAGGGGGAGAAGAAAGTAAAAACTACAAATTCAAACGTTTACGAATTTTAGCTTTTCCTTAAAATAATTTTATGTTTTGTCATCAACAAAAAGGGGGAGATTGTTAATACAAATAAGCCGTAAAAACGTTTATTTATATTTAACGATCTTCTAATGTTTTGTCGATAACAAACGTAAAATCATATTAACGAAACAAATAAAATACGTAAATGGTTTGAACTAATAGTTTCTAACATATTCACATTTTCACATAAAACACTAAAACAAGTATAAGTGATTTTATGATTTAATATTACATATGTACAACAACTAGTGTTTACATATTTGGGTAAATATACACATAACTAGTATGTAGTATATTGGGTAATATAAATGGGTAGAAACTTAAGTATTTGACCCATTGACCAAATACATTGAATGTAGTTGGGTAAAAACAAGTATATACTAAATGGGTAAAAAATAGCAAATGGTATTGACCTATAACCCATGGTTTTATATACCACTTGACCAAGTTCATTGTATACTAGCAAATGGTATTGACTCATAACCCATGGTTTTATATATACCACTTGACCAAGTTCATTGTATCCTTAAGATACATTGTATCTAGAAGAAAACCATGGATCAACCCATAACCCATGACCCATAACCAAAAATACCCATGGGCAATGAGGAGCGGACCACGGATCCCTAGCTTTGTGCTAGCCGAATCCCTTGTGGTAGGGATCCGTGGGATCCGGGGAAACAGTAGAGAACTTTCTCTATAAATAGAGAGCCATTTCTTCCTTTCTATTAATCACTTCACACACATACTTCCCTGTAGTATTCTAACCCTCTAACCTCAGATCCAAGTGATCTATGTAGTTTGTCTTTTGTTTTTGTGTGATCTTCTAGGTTCCTCTTAAAGGAAAGATCACCACTTCTTGAAGACGTGCAAGCTCAAGTCCATGAGTTGCCATGCTTCGTCATCATCAAGACAACGAAGGTTCTCTTGTTGATAGATCTACTTTTCTCCATAGATGTTAGGTTGAAGGCATTAGTGAAGAATGCCGAAAGTGTCAAGATGAAAGCATTAGTGAAAGGTGCTCATCATCCGTGTAAAAGCATTAGTGAAGAATGCTAAAGGTGTCAAGACGAAGGCATTAGTGAAGGGTGCCAAGCGTTGTGTCAAAGGCATTAGTGAAGGATGCCTTAGAATCAAATCAAGTGGCATTTGGGAAGAATGCCTAGGTCATATAATCGATGAGGTGCATCGTTATACATATAAGTAGTTGTTCATTTCCAAGGATGGTGATATCCTTGATGATGTTGTAACAAGGAGTAGATCTCCTTGATATTAGGTGTTGTGTTGTAAAGGGTAGTAGTTCCTCCATAGTAATGGAACTAGGTGCTTAGCCTAGTACCTAATAAAGGGTAGGCAACGTTGTGATAGGATTAGTTCTCCTTGGTGTGAAAGAACTCGGTGGTTAGCCTAGCACCGTATAAAGGGTAGGCGACGTTGTGTTAGGTGTGGTTCGCCTTGGTGTGAAGGAAGTCGGTATTTAGCTTTGTACCGGAAAAAGGTTAAGCGACGTTGTGAAGGCTTCTCCGCCATAAGGTGTTGGTGTAGTGTTTACAAACTCTCGAGTAGGTGACTTGGGGAGTGGAGTAGGGCAAGGAAGGTGTCCTTGTAGCCGAACCACTATAAATACTTGTGTCGTGGTGATGTGCTTCTTACTCTTTATCTTTCATTACACGTTTATATATCTATCTATCAACGTCCAACATAAACAACCAAATAGATTGACATAAGTCGATCTAAATATTTAAAAGGAAGTTTTAAATTGGTAAAACTATTCAACCCCCCCTTCTAGTTTTCCACAAAGTCCATGGACCAAACCTTGTTTTGCCAGCTTGTTGATAGTTTTGAAGTTTACATGAGCCATTCTTCTATGCCATTTGTTAGATTTATCCAAGGATGCTTTTGCCACCAAACAAGCTAAATCTCCTTCAGGCTGGACATCATTAAGATTGAATGTATATAAATTATGTCTCCTTGGAACCTTCAGCAATACTTGACTGTCATCAGGTATCTGAAAGTCTTTAGAAAGCACAAGATATTCATTATCAATGAATAGAACACTGTTCTTCTTGTCACAAATTTGTGACACAGAGAATAGATTGAAGTTTCTGAGTTCTTTCACATAATACACATTTTCAGAGTCCAACTTTGAAGTCCTAATGGTTCCTTTCCTAGTTATCTTGCCATCTCCTCCTCTAAAAGTAACAGTGCCTCCATTTACAGAAACAAAATCATGCAGTCTCTCTCTATTCCCTGTCATACTCCTAGAACATCCACTATCAACAATACCTAAATCTTTATTCTTATGAGGATCATCCTACAAGTTAGAAAAATATACAACAACATTAGTACTCATGAAGACCCAAGTCATGACTGACTTGGGCCTGCCTTGTGGATCATAGATGAAAAACCTGTAGATTAATGAGATCCACCATTGTTCTTGGATTCCTTCCCTAAGTCTGGTTTGCAATGTCTCCAAGAGCAACCTACTGAGGGCTTAACCGCAGTGTCCCATCTGCCCCCCTTTATAGAATGGGTCATTATAAACAGGCCTATATCAATTTAGAAAATAAGTGCTTGTAGGTCTGATTAATGGCCTATGAACATTTCTTCTCCAATATGGTGGAAAGGGTCTATCAGCAGAAACAGGCTTACCAGCAGGAACTGGTTTACCAGCAGCAACTGGCTTACCAGCAGGAACTGGGTTACCAGTAGGAACTGGCTTACTAGCAGGAACTAGTCTACTAGTAGGATTGGGTCTGCAGTCCTCACATGTTTTCCAATAGGAACAAATTAAGGAATATTATTCACATCATTCCATATTGGTCTGGGCTTCTGTTGGTCAGTACATACACCCATTCGTTTCCCATAATAATCATAGTCTTTAATAAGATGAAATGTACTACCACAAACAAAACAAGATTTCTTCTTAAATGGTTTGTTCATAATATGAGATGTCTTATTACAAACAAATTTATTAAAACCACAACCAAAATCTGAATTGTTTTTAACATAATTAAAAGAACAAGAAATGTTTTTAAAAGAAGCTGTCTTTGAAGTAGTTCATCAGCAACAACTCTTGGGGCAGGGTCAATAGTCTTGGGTGATGCAGACTTGTCACTTGAATCACAACTGGCAAAGTCATTGGAATGGGTCTCTGAGGTCTTATCACTGAAAGAACTAGAGACAAAGTCATTAGTTTCACTGCCAGTTTCAGATAAGTCATTAGACTTTTGGCCATAGGTCATATGTGATTCATCAAATTCTGTGTCTGGGGAGGGTTCCTGTAATTGATAAAGAAACTGAATGCATTTCTCCTTCTTTAATTTACTTAACAGGTTTTCGATAAAGGTCTTCTTCAGCATCAGAGACAAGGTTAAAGGTACTATAATCATCAGGGTCATATAGTTCATGTGGACCTATATAGTCCTTGAAACCCAACCCAAGCTTAGTTTTTATAGATATAGAACTATTCCATAACTTAGATAGATGCTTAGATTGTTCTTGCCACTCTTTATGTCTAGCCACCTCACTTTCTAACTTAGCCTTTAGATCCTCTTTTTCTAAGTTTACTTTTACATTTTCATTCTCAGTAAATTTTAACAAGTTAGTGGTGTTTTCTAACTCTCTTTCTAGCACCATAATTTTCTCTTCATAAGCCAATTGATTTTGTTGGTACCAAACCTTTTGTTTTTCCAACGTTTTAACAGTATTTTTATAGGCTTGAACCTGAATATAGTATTCTTTATATTGGCCTTTAATGTCATCGAATTCCCTTTTAAGGGCATCATATTTATCATTACAACCAAATATACAAGCATTTACTTGAGATGAGATACCCATTAGGCCAAATTGCACAGCAGCATCTCCAGTCTCAGTAAGCAATCCAATCTGATGAGAAACACCTTCCTTATCATCAGTCTCATGAGTAGTCCAATCAAGAATTGAATCCACAGACACCAGGGCTTTAGGTTCCTCATGTTCCTCGAGCTTGAATGCAAAGTATCTTTTCTTGCCACTTCCCTTCTTTTCTGGGCATTCCCTGGAAAAGTAACCCAGTTGATTGCATTCATAACATCTGACCTTCTTCTTGTTAAACCTGGCTGCATCCCTTCCCTGGAAATTGATCTTCCTACCAGACTTCTTCTCAAACCTGATGACTTTAATAGAAAGCATAGCCATCTGCCACTTTATGTCCAACTCCTCCAAGTCCCACTTATCCACCTGATCAAAATCCTCATAGGCCAGCTGCTGTTGAGTTTCACTATCAGCAACAAATGAATAAAGTACATCTTCCATCACATTACTAGACTTTGAGTAATTTCTAGGTCAAGAAGAGGTGTATGTGGATGTTGCTGATGATGAGGTGGGGCTATCAGCACATGACATCTTTATTAGCACTAGTAGTACTAACAAATACTGAATTAGTTGAAGTGAGAGAATAGCTTGAGTGACCCTTGATATCAATTTCAAGAGTCCTGAGCTTATTGTACAAGTCATCAAAGCTTAAGTACTCAAGACCACCCTTTGCCTTGAGAGTGAGGCAAACCTGCCTCTAAGAAGAAGGTAAAGCTCTTAGGAACTTGGTGTTGCAGTCTTCATTGTTTGGTTTTGACTGCATCTGATTAAGTTGGCTCAAGATCTTTTGAAACCTATTATACCCCTTGTGTATGCCTTCTTCTTCAGTGATCTTGAACTCCTGGAAGTCCTGCTTCAACATTGTTTTTCTCATCTTCTTGGATTCGTCGTTACCTTAAAACCTTGCCTTGATGGCCAGCCAGATTTCTTTTGCGTCATCAAGGTGATGAAAATCACCCATATGGTCATTTGGAAGTGCCTGGAGCAAGATTTCCCTAACCTTGGTTTCCCTCTGGACTGCAATCTATTCATCATTAGACATAGGGGGAAGAATTATTATGTTGCCTTGAGTATTTCTTCCTGTCTTCTTTCTACTGTTACCTTTCAGAACCACATTCTAAAGATGGTAATCACTGTTGGTGATCCAGTTTTCCATCTTCATTGCCCAGATCTCATATTCGTCCTTCTTGAGATAAGGAAACTTAGCATTATTGTTTGACATGGTGGTAGTAACAACCTGTTGAACTGCTTGTGTCTTAGTGCTGCTCTCAGGAGTTTCCATATCATCTCCGTTTTGTGACATTGTTAGAGAGTTTTAGGGTTTTTAAGAGAAAGGTGATCTTCTTTGAGAGATTCTAACCTGGCTCTGATACCACTTGTTGGATCAGTCCTAGATAGATCTTAAGAGCTTTTAAGAAACAAATAGAATACATGTGTAATCACAAGTAAACTATGGAGAACCTCTAATAAACTTATGCTCAAGCGGAATATGAACACAAGAGTTAAAGAAGATAATAACAACTAAAATACTTTGATCCTCAATGGATCTATATTATTTCACTAAGAATGTTTTCAAGCACGTACATAACTCATAGCCACAGGTTTCTTTTATACTATAAGAAACCCTAATACAGCTGTTTACAAAACGTGTAAAAGATATACATTATCTCTTCCTAATATAACTCATGCATATCCTAACTAATTACTAATAATACGGATACTACTATCCGTAGAAACACTACTATCAGCAGGAACTGCACTAACAGCAGAAACTGCACTATTAGCAGAAACAATAAAACTAACAGCAGGAACCTATCAGAAGGAACTGCTCTATACTATTACATTATTTTTAAATAATTCCTAACAGTAATAGAAGTCTTAGCTACTGATTTTTGGATTGTGGTATGAATAGTGGCTTAAGCACATAAGAATGCTTGGTTTATAAAGGATGAAGTTGAGTTAATGAATGAAATTCTTGACCCCTAAGAATTTTTGGCATGCACTAAGGTCAACTATAGTGTTGTTCTATTCTAGGGAGTTATTAAATGGTAAGTAAAAGTGTTTAGAATATCAAAGAAAGTTTGAATTTGGAAGAAAAGCTGATCATAAGATGTTCAGTAGACCCGGATCCCACGGTTCCCTCTCATTAGGGATCTGTCTAGTTATAAACTAGGGATCCGTCTGTCAGACAAAAAAGTGGTGAAGTGCTTATCCTCTTTTAAGGTCTAGTACCTATAAATATTGAGGGTTTAACTTTCCTCAGATGTCTTAAATGGTATGTGATTTAAATGTCCAACCATAAGGAGTGAGGATACCTAATGATAGTTTTTGATAGGAAAATGGACTTTTTGAGAGTGCAACTAAGTGTTTAAGGATGATACTTATTGATTTGAGGATGACAAATAAGGATAATTGATCCTAGAGATTAGATGATGGCTTAAGAAAAATTTGGAAAATTCCTAAAAACTAAAAAGAAATGAAAAACTAGTTTTAAGCCTATATTGAGGTAAGAATGACTAAAATCAATTTGCTAAAATTGAGAAAAATATCAAGCTAAGTATTTTGAGACGTGAGGAACAATGTGTGAGCATTGGAGTGGAAATATGGTGAGTTTAGGTGATTTGATAAATCAAAAGCACCTTAAATGTGATCCTAAGCTAGCTATGAGTGAGTGTGAGACCTACTGAGTTTGAGGAAGACTTGAGTAATCCTAAAGAGTTATGTTTAGCTAGTATGATGTGGTCTAGAATAGTGGTTTGAATTGTGGAGGTCTGCAACTCTACTTCTGTTTGCCAGGATCCCACGGTTCCCTCACCTAAGGGATCCGACTAGTTATAGCTCAGGGATTCAGCTACTGCTGACCAGTAGCTTCTCAAAAAATGTGTAGTTTTTGCACTCTTTAGCAAATACTCATCCTAATCATTTTTACATTCAATAATCAAATATGCAAGCAACAAATATTACGCATAGTAAGTAAGGGCGACTAGAATGTAAGCAAAATGAGAGTACCAACTTCTTGAATGTGATCAAGTCATCCTAAAATTCTCATTTTTCCGGTTCCTAGGTGTGACAAATCTTAATTTCAGGTCATTTTACAACTTTGTAAAGCCCCTTTTATCACGAATACCATATCAACACAAACACGTATATCAAACACCCATGTTATACACAAACTGATGATATGCGTAAAGAAGAAAGAATAAGAACTTGGTGACTTGAATGATAGATCGTGTATGTATTTAGAGAGATAAAGGAAAGAAGATGAAAACAATAAGATGTTATATTGCTTCAAAGGAAAACACACACACACACACACACTCAAGTACACCCCTCAAATGAGACTTTGAGGGGTTTATATAGTACAATTAGAAGATGCCCTAATGGGCTTGGCATGGGCTCGTTTGGATTGGATTGGACATGGATTGATATAAGGCTAGCTTAACATAACATCTAACCAATTAGCTTAGCCCAATCCACGAGCCCGTTGACTATTCTATCACGATATCTAACACGCGTTACAAAGTTCCTAAACGTGAATGACCATCACTTCTAATAAAAACTATTAAGGCTAACAATCTCCCCCTAAGGGGTGGTCATTCAAAAGATGCTCCACTTGATAAGATCTTTACTTTCCTTGAGCTTGAACTTTGCGTGTAGATATAGAATAGTCTTGATTCTTTGTTCCTTCATGCTTTGTGATCAATTAATATGGTTTTCTACCGTTGTCAACTTCGTTGGTTTGATGTCTCCACGCCTTTCTCCACCATGCTCACACTTCTATTTGACTTTGAGTTTCCAATGATGAAGTTCTCGAGTCTTTAAACTTTGTAGATTCTTTGACATTGACGAAGAATCATCTTTAACTTTGTGTAGCCTTTGATTATGATGAGAACTTTCATGTGTTTTTGGTATGAGCATGTGGCGAATCTGCACGATCAATCCGCTCCAGAGCTTCCATAAGAAGAAAACATAAAATAGGTTAGTAATAAGCGGATTCCGACACTTAAAAGTTTGAATTTCGAGGGTGTTAACAGCATAGTGTGAAAACACATCTCTAATTCTTACAAAGGCCGTTCCTGAACTGGAGTCCCACAAGTGAGATAACACGATATACCGAAATACATCTACAGTTCAGATGAGTCGCTGAGGTACACCGAAGCATCACCCCACGACTGTAGACCGTTTGAGACACACTAAGCGTAATCCACGGGGAGTTACCGAAGTGACCTGCTGTCAGGGCTGCTTGATGTTGACCCTGGCAGGAGTTTCCATTCAATCATTGAAGATCACATAAGTGAAACTTCTCATAAATGTTCTGGCAGATTGCTAAGATCTGCGTAGGACTCTAGAATATATCACTTGTGTCCTTATTGATGAACAACAAGCGATGTCATGTCAAGTGTTCCTATGAGATCTTTTGATGAATTTCGTGGCTCTAGACTCAATAATGCATATTGGTTTTCCTGAGCGGAGACTAGGGAGAGGGTCTCCTTCTTCAATACCAACAATCTCTAAGAGAAAGTCAATAGATTATGTAGGGTTCCCAGTGAGAATGAAACAAATCCTTTTAAGAGGGATTGAGTGGCTAGAAGGTTTAATGCAGTGCGTCACTGGGTCCATGACGTCTTGGTCTTCAATACCAGTGTCATCTAGTGACAACCAGTAGCAGATGAATTGAACCCGGTTTCTGCCCTAAGGTTGAATATGGAGGGCTATTTCTTTTCACCCTTTTTCATTACTTTTCTTTTTAATTCTTCAACCCCTTCTTTCTCCTTTCTCACATTACTCCTTTTTTCAATCATACCTGAGGACTTCTAATACTAACTATTTGTGATGTCCTTGGGTAGATCCCTCCGGCTCTGGCGGATCATAGGACTGATTTCCTATCCTTAGTCACCTTATAACTCCATGACTGTCCTATTGTTGCCATAAAACCATTTTTCTTGAAAATCTCTCAAAGTGTTTATGATGGAAAACATGTTTGAAACACTACGAGAGTTTTATATTTTCAGAAACACTCCCCCTTCACATGTGCTTATAAGTTTTGACAGAAATCTGCACATAGAGGGTAGAGTTCGCACTTTTTGAATTGATTGACTTTAAATGAACTAGACCGATTCGAGACACGTTTACATCACTAGAGAACTAGCTTGAAATTATTACCCGTCCTTGTCAAGTCCATAGAAAGTTTCTCGAGATGGTACATTATTCCTCGTCAATTCATTGGTTTCAACTGAGTCGAGCTCTTTTGAGATTCAAACACTGATCATTAAGCATTTTGATCACATTTTAATCATGTTTTCTCCCCCTTAAAAATAGCATATCTATGATGTTTTTGAAACAAAATGATTAAAAGATATGTTTTTCGAAAAACATTTGGAGAGAAACTGATTGAGCATGAATTTTGGAACAGTTTTGGTTTATACTCCCCCTTAACGAAAGCATATTTTTCAAACAGAAAATTTAGAATCAATTAAGGGTTTAGAGGGAGTTATCTTGGTACCAAATGAGAGAGATTTTGAAAAATCTTTTTGAAAATTTTCGAATCAATGGTACGCAAGATGAAGATTTAAAAAATCTTTTGAAGATATTGAAGAAGAACTATCTTCATTTGTTTTTAGGATAAGTGCTCGATATTTATGAAATCGATTTTGCGTAGCACTTTCCTTTCTTTAAAGATCGGGTTGCAAGCGGAAATACTTACAAGCCATTATGTTTTTAGGAATAGTGCTTGAAAAATATTTAAAACCTTTGATTTGGATAAGCACTTTCCTTTCTTTGAAGCGCGGGTCCTGAACTGATGTGTTTAGAAGCCATTATTTTGAAGTCCGGGTTTCGTACTGAAGTATACGAAAGCCATATTTTGAAGAAATTTTGAGAAACGACATGTTTTAGAAAACATTTAAAGAACTCTCGCTCAAGCATCTGTACATACCCGTATCATTGTTGAATGACATTTCTAGAAACGTACAGAATATCGATTATACGAGAGACATGTCGTGAGAAGAATATTTTTGGGTTTTTGATTTTTTAATGTTTTTGTAGTTTTGAAAGTTTTATATTTTTATATTTTGCTTTTGTTGGTTTTTCAAATTTTGTATTTTGTTTTTCAAATATATTTACAGAGAAGATTTGAAGAAAGAGAAATTAAGTTGGGACAAGTAAAAGTGGAGATAAGAGTGGAACTAGAAAAGGATTTCCACATGCGAAATTGGCATAAAGTTCTTCTTTACCACACGGGGTATATGAACCTTCAACACTTTTACAAGTACCTGCATCCACAGAAGAAGAATTTTCACAAATAATAGTGTTAGAAGTACATGATTCCTCACGGTGAGGGTGATCACTATCAACGGTTGTAGTGGATCTGACTTCCTTATCCGAATGATTGTCACTATTATCTGTGTTGGTGCAAGTATCAAAAATCTTTCCTGTGGGAATCCATCTAAGACCTATTTTGTTGAAAACTTTGCCCATGGGAATCCACCTAAGGTAAGATCTAGGAGTTGTTTTCTTATCAGATACAGCGGAAGACTCATTTTTAGAAAAACTACGTCCTGAAGAAATCGTCCTATTAGGTGTCTATTTGTTTGTCTTTTTGTAAGATATTAACTATTCACATACACATCATAACATTAACATAATGAGCACATAGATGGTTTTTTAGAGAGAGAAAGAGTGGGACATTCTAGTGAGAGAAACTAGTTGAATATTAGATTTCCAAAGAACATCCAACCCTCTACCTTGCAAGGTAGAGGGTATTTATAGGTTACAAACTAAACGACCTCCTGACGGCCTGTGGATCAGGGATACAGTGGGTAAAGACCCGACCTTCTTCCACGGTGTTGCACTAAACTATTTTACACTACTAACTAACTACATAGACCGTAACAAATGACCAATCTACGAGCTAACTTATGCTAGATAATAGTTGGGGTGACCGACTCTTTCAGCACTGGAATTTTCTAATTCCTAACAATCTCCCCCTAAGGGAGGTCACCCCATAGTTTACATTTCAGATCCTAGCATTCTAGACTTGACATTGTTCTTGAGCTCGAAGTCTGTCATACATCAACATTGTAAACTTGATGCATAGGTGGTGCAACTTCAAAGTCTGCAAAGATATGTACTTTATGTAGGAGGTCCATTTCTGATTCACGAGATAGTAGATATGAGCCAGCTTTTGAGATCTTCAGCAATCAACAATCTCTGACACATCCTTTGTGGTGTTGATAGTATGTGATATTGTGACTTTTGGACCGACATGCTCACATTCTGGATCATGAAATCTTATCATCAGAGTAGCGGAAGCATTTGTTGAATCACGATATTGGCAGCAGCGTAGCAGAAGCATGGAGTGAAAATATCAGAGTTATTGATGCACTAATCATGATTTCTTTTGAGTTGAATGTGTTAAGTGAGCATGCGGCTATGGATTGACTGCTTCATTCTGATCAGCTGCAAACGTCGGGCGTACCTGCATACAACAGTTAGCAACAAATCGCACGAAAGTGTCTTTGATCACTTTCGATGAATTGAGGTACACGGCCCATGGTTCCCCGTTGATCAGTACAAGTACTGCCTGTGATCAGGTAGGATTCCTAAGAATCTCCTTGACAGGGTTTCGCAGCTGTTCTAGCTGTTCTCAAACCGGAACGTCTCAAAGAAGACAACACGGAGTGAGTGAACCAGCGAATTTTAAGTCCACTGATTGATGAAAAGAGATTTGAAAAACAATCGTGTATTGCTCAATAGAAGTTGTTTTTGCAATACAACGAAGGTTTTATTGAAAATCAATTATCAATCATAAAAATACCTTTTGGTTTGAAAAATGAGTACACGGTCGATGTGCAAAAGAAAAGAGTTTATAAGCACAAAGACCGGTTTTTCAAAGGTATCCGTCAATCCCTAACCTGAACCAGGATTGATTCAAGAAATTGAATCGCCCCATTGTTTCTGTTCAGTTGTCACATGGTTGATCTATATGATAGATCTCACATGCCACCTACCAGGAGCTTGTTTGATGTTGGCTCCAGAAGGCTTTCCATCTTCATTGTGAATATTAAACACATCACTCAGATGTTCTGGCAATACCACAAGGATAATGCGTAGGACTCAAGATATAATCTCTCTTTCCACATTGTGTGAACCAGAGAGTCTTCATTGAAAGTGTCCTAAAGAGATTTATTGATGATCTCGTGGCTCTAGACTCAATTTGTGCATATTTGGATCCTATAACGGAGACTAGGGAGAGGGTCTCCTTCTTCAATATCAACCATCTCTAAGAGAAAGTCGATAGATAATGTCGGTTCCCCGTGAGAATGAAACAAGCCCTTTTAAGAGGAACTTGAGTGGTTTGGAAAGTTGAAGTGCAGTGCGTCACTGGGTCCATGACGTCTTGTCTTCAATACCGATGTTACCATCAGTAGCATATGAAGTGAACCCGGTTTCTGCCCTAAGGTTGAATTAATGGAGGGCTATTTGTTTTCACCCTATTTTCATTCAATTCTTATTAATTCTTCAACCCCTTCAGTGCTTACCGAGACTTCATAGCTAGAACCTTGTTGGGTTTATTCCAGTACTAGCTCAGTCATAGTCCGCACTCTTCCCTTATCTCATTTTTCTCCTTTTATCATCATACCTAAGGACTTCTACACTAACTAGTGGATTGTCCCTGGGTAGATCCCTCCGGTTCTGGCGGATCATGGGAACCAATACCTAACCTTATCATCCTTATATCACCGTACATAAAGTAAAGTTGGTCGGTCAATTTGGTATTGTTCATCTGCCATTGGATCCAATTGAAAACCATTTGAAAATCAATTCAGATACTTGTGATATATTATCAAAGCTTTTTGTACCTGAATTGTTTTTGATATTTTTAGAACGAGAACTCCCCCTCAACATGTGCATCAAGTATTTGGAAATGTTTTGCACACGGAGGCAAGAGAAAGAATTAACTTCTTTTGATTACCATTTTCTAAAAGATATCAACATCACTTCCCTCAACAGATCAAGTAGGTATAGCATTTCCGGGAAGGATGAGGTTTTCATGAATTAGCTCCCCCTCAATATGTGCCTCGAGGTTGAAAAGGGTTTTGCACATACTAGAGGGAACCTTTTATCATCAAAGGATTAGAAGCCATGTGATCAAGGTACTTTAAAGTATTTAAAGTGTAGTGTACCCTGATGACTTGAATTTACAAAGAGAGTTCTCCCCCTTAATATGTGCTTCGAGATTCGAAAACTTGTTTAGCACATATAAGGGAGAAGTATGCACAAAAATTGGTCATCTTATCTTTTACCATCTTTCATATTTATATCACATTTTCTCCCCCGATCAAAAATCTTAAATCCTTTGAGATTTTGGATCTCAAGTGATTTAAATAAGTGTGAGGTAAAATATTTGTAGGAGAAAAATGTGTCCAATTTTATATGATAAAGAAAAAGGACAACACAGATGTTTCCCCTTTTTTTTTCATAAGGGGAAACCATAGTACAAATCCTAGCACTATTACATGTATCACAGTTGTTCATATATAATACACCACATATAACACAAAGTTAACAAAACATAAACGGTATTCCGAAGACGTCTTCATTCAGTTCTTTGAAGAAGTTTGTAGTGACCATCACGGAGCCTTCCACCAACAAAGCTTTCAAGGCTGCGGAAGATCCTTCGTGTCTTGAGTCTACGTCGGATTGCAGCAATGAAATGTTCACATCTCTTCACGTCATCATCAGTCCAGAAAGTAGTTTTAACCCAAGATCTCATATCAAGTTTGGCTTCTTTCACTCTGGTGTCAAGTTCTTCTTCGACCATTTTGAGCGTACCATCACTAAACTTGTAAAGTTCACATAGACGCATAAGCATACGCGATCCATATCTGTCGGTGAAGATGACGGCTCTAGGGGTGTCAAGAACTTTGTATTCACGATGAAATTCATGCCCCGCTGCACTCCATTGAGGACTTGTGAGGTTGACCCTGGTTTGGTAGCTTTCAATGCCAAGCTGAAGGTCCTCAACTCGTTTCCGAATGACTAAGCCCCTGATCCAAAGAGTGACAGCTGCAGAGAGGGCCTTCTTCTCACGTACAGTTAAGTGCTCCAGGTGTCCTTGAAGATTTAAGAGATAGAGATCTTCGAAATCATTGGGCAGAAGATGTTTGAAGTCGTTCTCTTCAATGGTATACATTTTGAAATCAGCTCTTTTAAGGACAATCTTCTTCAAGTACTCATATCCATACATCGGGAAGATCTCTACACTGACAACGCTTAAGATTTGTAGTTTTGATCTGACCTCATTGCGTCTTTTATCAGCGCCATGTCTTTCAATGTAGAACATCTTCTTTTTGAACCACCAGTGGGAAATACCATAAGACGCTGCAATATCATACTTTTGTTCTTCATTTGCCCAGAATTGATCAGGAACCATCTGCTCAAGCCCCTGATCAGAATAGGTTGCAGCTTTCATCTTTGAAATAGATAGAGCAGGCCTTCTTTCCGCAGAGCGAGCACACAGATAGTCCAAGTCGTGATTGAAGAAGAATTCCGCCTGAATGGTTATCTGACCAGGTTCACCACCAAGAGGAAGAGATTTGTTGACATTGAAGCGACTGATTTGCTCACTGACTTGGTCATTCAGCATCTTATGGCATTCTTCCATCTGATATTGAAGATGGTTTGCATCAGAATGGAAGACTTTGACAATTTCGTAGGCATGTCCTTCTAGATCTCTTGGTGTTATAGAAGAGATACTTTTCCGCTCACAAAACCATCTAATGAAGCTTCCCATATCACCAGTGTAGTGCAGAAGAGAGTCTTCAGCTGGGACTTCATAGTTATTGGTGATAACTGATGCCCAATTGTTGTCGGGAATCATAGAGTCAGACTCTGGGATTGTCCATGTGGGTTCTGGAGAAGGAAGTCTATCTTCCACAATGCAGCGTTGAATTGTGTCTCTAGAAGGAGCTACCCTGGATGTACTAGTGCGGTTCCCAGCCATGTAATTGTCAAACCAATCTTCTGATGGCTTAGGAATATGTTTCGTCGATGCATCATCTTCATCTGGTTCTGAGTCAGCCATAACTTGAGACTCTTCGTGGACCACTTGATCATCAGGAATTGAAGTGGATGTGGAGGTAAATCTTGAATCGATCGTCGTCCAGGCGGCAGATTTCTTCTGAGTACCCTGTTTGTTTGTAGAGTCTGATTGATTGGACGGTTTTGGAGTTGATGATGGTGGCTGTGATGGAGGTGAAATGGGTGTTGACGAAGGGTTCCCAGCTCCAGAAGTTCCAGCGCCTCCTGGTGGTGGAGGATCTTTGCGATCTTTGCAAACCTTCATCAATGTTTCCATCACAATTGTCCTTCTTTTCTTTTTAGCATCCTTTTCTCCGACTTCAATTTTAAACTGTTCATAATTGTCGAACCTGATGGATTCTTCAAGTGCCTCATAAAGTTTACTGTGAACCTCATGCTTGTCCTCTTCAGCCTCATACATCCTTTCACACAGAGCTGCTCTCATATCGGAGATGGGGAGGTCCTTGAATCGTCTGAGAAGTGGAGCCTCCATTGCCCATTCCACGGCATCCTTGACTTCTCCTTCAATAGCATTAGTAACTGCTTCAGTGAAGTTGAGGTGCTCCAATCTGTAGACACGTTCCACCAGAGAATCAACAGATTTAGGAAGTTGCCTTTCCAGTGCTTCTACCCTTTTAATGGTTTTATCCAGTAGTTGATCAGACGTGAGAATCTGTGGAGGGGAAGCTGGTGGAGCCACTTCATCTGCGATTGTGAAGATGGGTTCTGGAGTTGGTGGTGTTGTTGATGGTGTTTGTACGGTTGATTGAGCAGGCAAGGGAGGTGGAAGTGCAGTTGATAGTGAAGATGCAGTCATTGGAGGAATGGTTGAAGTATCTTGCTGAATGCTGACATTATACATGGATTGTGCAGAGTCTAAGGTTTTGTCATTAATGAATTGATCACCAAAAGAGAAGTCATCATCAAGATTCTTAAGTGAAGATAGAGAGTTTGTAGACAGATTTGGTTCATCCATCTTCAAGGTCTCGTCAGATCTTGCCCCAAGGTTCTCCTGTGAGCCCTTTTGTAACAGAGTGTCAACATTCAACTCAGATTGAGTCTCACCAAGTGATAGAGATTCCTTGAACGTTTCAGGCACCACACCGGATTGTTCCTTTTCATGAGGTGAATCTGTTCTTCTCTTCAGCTCATATGGATTAGTGGTGCTAGAGGGAGATGAAGAGATGGTTAAAAGCATGTGAGCAACTTGTTCATCACTTGCAACTCCTTTACCCTTGTCAAGTGTTATTGGGGCTGTTTGTTGAGGTGGTTGAGAGGGTTCTCTTAACACAACTCCACCTACTGGAGCCTTCACATTTTGATCTTCAAGACTTTGCTGAATACCACGTTGCAGATCAGCGTCATCCTCATCAATTAACCTGAAAGTATTCCTTGGCACCTCAGTGTTCTCATCTATTTCCTTTTCCACTTTCTTCTTCTTTTCTTTATGCTTTTTGGATGAAGATTCTGACTGATGAGATCTTTCACGTCTCTTTTTAGGAAGAGAGGCATAGGATGCTTTAGAGTCAGAGGTGGTCTTGGGAGCAGTTGGTTGTAAAGGAGAGGGTGTGACATTAGCAGAGAGTTTGGTTGCACTTTTCATGTATTGCTTGAAGTAGTCCTTCTTCTTGATATCATCTGTGAGAAGAAGATCAGGAATTGGCAATCCAAATACTTCTTGATTCGAACCTCTAGGAACATATTTCAAGTTTCCTAAAATAAATTCATGTTCTGCTTTGTGAAGAATTGATTCAGACCTAGGAGTGAAGTTGTGAGCTTGTTGCAGATACTGGATGACAAGTTTGGAGAATCTGATGCTGGGAATTACGAGTTTGTTCTGCTTCTTACGACCTTGAACATTGTTCAGAAAATAGGTTCTGTCAGATATGAATGTGGTCATTGATAGCGAGAATTCTTCCCAAATACGATCTGAGACATTCACATCAACCCTATTAACGATTCCCCATAGGATTTGCAAGATAGGAATTCTAACTTTATCGAACCCTGATGTTTTCCCAGACAAGCACACGTTCAGAATGGTTGCAATAGCTCTCCAGGGTTGATACATGTGTCCAGTGATAATGTCAGAGGCTCTTGAGATACTGTTCTGATAGCCTAACCCAATAAGAAATACGATCAGATCGTCAGCACCAGGTGGAGATACAGAACGAATGTCAGGGTCACATGATGTGATTCCAAGAGCTTTGCTCAAAATATCAGAATCAATTGTAAACTCCATATTATCCAGCTTGCAAGAGTATCGTGCTGTGATTTTATTCCATTGAACGGTGTTCCAGAATTGTTGAATGTAGATGGCAGGAATCGAGCATTGCTTGGTAATAGCACCGAAGAAGTTAGTGTTTTTGAGGATGTCAATTGAAACTTTGAATATCGGATTTTGTGGGAGCCTTTGTAGGTCCACATAACAGTTGCTTTTACCAATAGCAGCCCATTGACTTTTGGGAAGGATTTCATCGTCTGAGAGTATTCCGGATGATCCTGACGGAGTAGCGCTCTTTTCTGGGATTGAACTTGCCATTGATGTTCTGAGTAATCATACAGTCAATAGTGATAGATGGGAACAGGTTAGATAATAACTGGTAAGTGAGACAACATTAACATGGAGATAGTAACTCAGAATGAGTCCCCAAAACACATACAGAGAAGGATTGAGTGGCATAGATTACAAATATATGACAACATTCAGGTATATGATAACATTCATAAATGAAGTATATCAATGAAGTACATTCATACCAATAAATGATTACATGACGAGCTTCAAGGGGACTTAAAGGACAAAAGAGTGCAATACAGAGAGAACATGACATGAATCAAGATACACATAACAAAGTGATATAACACATATGTATGAGGCAAAAAGAAACATTTGGCAGTCGTGAGAGAACCCAAGTACCTTTTGCCTAAACAGAGATGTCATAACAGTTTACATAGAGTAAGTTAATTCAACAAGCCGAATTATGGGATCCTAGGAGTAGTGAGAGCGAAATCATCATTAGCAAAACTTAGAGCATTTTAAAAATCCTTGACCCTAAGACTAATTCTCAATCATGAACACTGTTATAAACTTGTAAAAACAAGTCGTCATCTAGAGCCACGGACAAGCCACAAAAGGATTAGCACTCTAAGTCGCTAAGCAAATTCGCTAACATGTAAGACCAAGTTGCCATGAATAAAACCTAAACCAAGTCGCTACAAGCAGTCAACTAAGTCGCTAGGTAATTAAATTCGCTAACTTGAAAATACAAGTCGCTATCTGCTAATTAGCTAAACAAGTCGCTAGGATAATTCGCTAGCTCGTAAAGTCAAGTCGCCATGTACAGTAACTAAGCCAAGTCGCTACAAAGAGGTTAACTAAGTCGCTAGGTTATTAATTCGCTAACTTGTAAATACAAGTCGCTAGTTACTAACTCGCTAACTAAGTCGCTGGAAGCTAGTGAGCTAATTCGCTGCGGTGACGTATTCGCTATGTAGAGCTCTAACTCGCCATGAAGAACATTCATACTAAGTCGCTACCAAGAACAATCTAACTCGCCACCAAGAACATACCTAACCCAACCCATCAGTCTGATCCATTTTACTCATCCATCAATGTATTCAACCAATATAGTCCAAACAATATAATCCAAACAATGTATAACACGTTCAATCATTTTATAAGTAACACACATACGATTTACAAAGAAGATCCAAACCTAAGCGAGAGAGTCAACAAATCACACTACGCGAGCACTGAAAGGATCTGGAAAGAGTGATAAGTTAGACACTAGACACTAAAGCATAAGATAGTAACAAAAAGAGGGAATCAAAGCAAACCTTAAGCTAAGTCGCTAGTAAGAATGAGAAGACGAAGAGAGAAAAAAAAATGAGAGAGAGAAGAGAGAAGAGACAAGGTAACTCGCTAATGGGTAACTCGCTAGGGGTATACAACCTCACTTAGGCAATATGACACAATTGGTCCTTGTGGTTATGAACTAAGGTGGTAATACGCTAGAGCAACAAAAACTTACACTATATGACAAGTTTGGTCCCTATGGTATTAGTGAATGAGTGGTAATAATATGCTAACACGGATAAGATAACGTCTCTAGCATTGATTATTACACTGATCATCATGAAGCAATTCAATTCAACATTTCAACACATAGGCAAATCTCATGAGCAAAATGTATAACCACAGCCAGATATTTCAAATGTATAACCAGTTAGTCACACAAGCAGGAAATCACCACATAGTACAAATAAACAAGCATCATATCCAGCACAGAAGCCAATGGTGTATAAAGCAAATCTCCCCCTCAATCAATGTCAACACAGAACATTGATTGATATTACCCGAGCCCATTAAACTACCAAGAATATATCATTTGTTCGAACTTCATCTATGATCCCGTGCCATTATTGAATGACATTTCTAGGATCGTAGATGTTATCGATAAGAAGGAATATATTCATTATTAGATTGTAAAAAAAAATGATAAAAATGATAAAAAAGATAAAATGATAACAAATTTTTTTTTTTTTTTTTTTTTTTTTTTTTTTTTTTTTTTTTTTTTTTAAACTTGATTTATACAAAGACATGAAAGGACGAGTCCAGATTCGAAATGAATAGGAGTCAATAGTAAGAAGTACATCAACTCTGGCAAGCTATAGCTCCTGAATGAGCTATGTTCATATCTGAGGGGAACCAAGTCATGAAATTCCTGATTGAGTTGAGCATTGTACCTGAAAAAGACTGAGAGCACATTGTACTTGAAGCACATGTAGACTTGTACATAGAAGGGTTAGTGACATGTTTAGTCTCACATTTAGATGCAACACAGTATGATCCAGACATATCATTAATGGGGATCCTGTTAGGTTCTACATTCTTGAAGAATTTACCTGTGGGAATCCACTTGAGGCATGATTTAGGAATGTAAGTTCGTTTAAGTCCTGTATACTTAAATAATCTGCCAGTGGGAATCCATTTGAAGCCACAGTGAGATGAACTAAATGAGTGCACACCCTTCTTTTGACTATTTGTCTTTTTGTGATCTGAGAATTTCTTAGGGGATTGATCTGTCAGACTATGTTTTGCATGAAATCTAGTTAAGCTTGTGGCATTTTTGACTTGTGGGTGATGTTCATTAGTCCTGTGCTTGGGATTCATCATATCTGAATTAGGCAATGAAGTGACTGGTTTTGACAAAACAGACTTGTAATCAACTTGGGATGTAAGCTTAGATTTCAATGGTTTAGCTCTTTCAGACCTAAAGGCATTAGGTTGTTTAGTAACTGTTCGTTTCAAGTGGTTCTGAACCGTTGACTTTCCCAAAGTTGAAGGTTTTGCAAACTTAGTGTTCATCCTATTTCCAGCATACTTCCTGAGCTCATTTTTTAGGGCAACAATATTGAAGCTCTTATCCTGAATTTGTGCTTTGAGGTCATCAATATCTTTCATCAATAGATTAGATTGATTGATTAATTTAGAGTTTGCATCCTCAAGGTTCTTTCTTAACTGCTCATTTTCTCTTAGAAGGTTGGACACACATAGAGCTAGTTCAGAATTCCTAGAATCTAGTGTATCACTCATCTCATGACGGTCACATTTCTGGGCTTCTGAAAGAAGAGATTTCAGATTTCTTATGGTCGAATCTTTGTCCTGAATCTGGGATTTTAACTGATTAATTTCAAAAAATTCTCTAAATTCTGGAAGTTCCAGATTACTACACTTTTTATTTGCATACAAAATTTCATCCTTATGTTGTATTTCAATTTGCAAAGAGATACAGTGTTTTTCAAGATTTGAAAATTTGTTTGAAAGCTCATCATATACCCTTTTTTCAATCATGTTGCATGCATTAGATTCAGACAAGACAAAGATTGATTCCACATTGTCATGTTCTGGGTAAGAATCATGTACCTTTTTGTGAGAATTGGTGTGATCAGATAAGTGTACCTTGTCGATTGATCCCTTTTCAGACTCTGAGAATTTGAAATCAGTGTTGTCCTCTACATCTTTTTCCATCACAGCTGAGATTCTGCAAACAGTGTCTTCTGCTGGTTCAATTGGAATGAAGCATGACACGTTATCATTGTTCCATGGACACTCTTGACACTCGTTCAATTCCTTCATCTTGTTATTCTCATTAGCAGTTTCTTCAATGTATGTTTCCATATTACTCATAAGTTGAATAAAGGAGTTTCTGAACTCATGAATTTCCATTCCCGTGTGTTTCTTGAAAGACATTCCAGTCATGATATCATCAAAGTCAGATGAGTATTCTTCCCGGATAAGTGGTTGAAATTGGTTGACGATGGTTTGGAGGGCAGCATGAGAATCATCAGAAGAGATCTTTTCTTTGTTAATTTGAACCCTTAGTCGTTCTAAGTTGAGCAAAACAGTTCTTGTTAAAGTGGGAAAATCCTGACGAAGGATAGCACAACTTGTTCGATCCATAGTTGTTGATAAGAATAATCTGAGAAGCTGACTGAGATGTTGAAACGGCTCACTGGTGCATTCCATATTCTTAGTATTATCTGAGGATATTAAGAGTGACTTATTTGAGTTATTCTGATTGATTGATACTGAGTCATTAGGTGTGAGGTCTTCAGATGGGCATTCAGTTTCACTATTCTGTGCTGTGTCATAGAGAGCAAGTACTTTGGTGATTAAAGAATCCGTGATGACTGACATTGTGTTATTATGAATTACTCCCCAAAGTCTCTAGAGAATTAATAAACAATTCGCTACAAGTACTAATCCCAAGTCGCCAACACTAATTCGCCACCACTCTAAGTCGCTAGCTTTCCAATTCGCTAGCCAGATGTAAGTCGCTAGGTGGTAACTCGCTGCACACCAAGTCGCTAACCAAATTTTGGCAGTAATTCGCTACACAAGTCGCTAGAGACACAAGTCGCTAAAGAGCAACTCGCTACTGACCAAGTCGCTACCACAAGTCGCTACCCGTAGTGGAGAGTCCACTACTTGTCCTTTAACTCGCTAGCTCTAACTCGCTAGCTTTTAACACTGTAAGTCGCTACAAAACTGTGAAGTAAGTCGCTACCAAGAAACTATTCCGAGAGCTAAGTCGCTAGCTTGAAAAACCAAATAAACTTCACTTTTCAATCCAAAAACAACCCAACCAAGATGATTCAAGCTTCCCAAATGAAAACCTAAACACATATGATGATTCTAAACACAAAAGTACCAACAAAATTCAAACTTTAACACAAGAAATCAACCAAATGATGCAAAAACCACTAAACTTTTTCAAACTCAAAAACCACCTAAAAACCACTATAAATCCAAAGATGTGCAAGATATGATCTAACCATGGCTCTTGATACCAATTGTAAGATATTAACTATTCACATACACATCATAACATTAACACAATGAGCACATAGATGGTTTTTTAGAGAGAGAAAGAGTGGGACATTCTAGTGAGAGAAACTAGTTGAATATTAGATTTCCAAAGAACATCCAACCCTCTACCTTGCAAGGTAGAGGGTATTTATAGGTTACAAACTAAACGACCTCCTGACGGCCTGTGGATCAGGGATACAGTGGGTAAAGACCCGACCTTCTTCCACGGTGTTGCACTAAACTATTTTACACTACTAACTAACTACATAGACCGTAACAAATGACCAATCTACGAGCTAACTTATGCTAGATAATAGTTGGGGTGACCGACTCTTTCAGCACTGGAATTTTCTAATTCCTAACACTTTTCATCAACGGGCTTGTTTCCATTTGGTTTCTTAGTGGGTTGTGCATTGGCACGAGAATTATCTTTCTAGAGATATTGTGAGACACATGCATCATGATTAGCTGAAAAGACACATTTTTTACATGTAGTACAGACAAATTCCACATTCTTGTTTAAAACAGCAACTTTAACTTTGTCATTACATTCTTTTGGAAATTGTTTCTTGTTTGAAAAAGACTCGGAATTTCTAGTGTTGTTTCCTACGTGCATAGCATTTTCTTTTGCTCAACTACTCTTAGATGCAAGCCAATCCCTAGTCTTATGCAGAGAGTTCCTAGGTAATGGTTTACTACTACTAGCATTGCCTTGAAATCTCGTAGAATTCATCACCATAGATGTTTCACCTAAAATTCCGTCTTTTTGAAGCTGTGCCTTTTTCCTAGCTTCTTCTAGATAGTGATTGTTGACCATGTCGTTAGAACCGACAGATTCTTTAACTGAGTTTTTGGTCACATTCCGTGTGCTATTCCTAGAAATGCCAGGTGTAATCACTTTTGGTGTTTCAGCAACTGCTTTTCCTTTTTCAACAATCTTTTCATTTTGCTTTTGCAAGGCATGTGGAGTGACTGGTTTTGACAAATCTTTTTTCTCATTGACTTTTGGAGGAAACTGAGAAATAGACATTTTTGGTTTGGAAACCGGTTTGGGAACATTTGTTTTCTCCTCAGTCAATGGTTTTGCAAACTTAGTATCCACAGCCTTCCCTTTTAGACTTCCCAGCTGAGCTCTCAAAAGATCATTTTGCTCTTGCATGTCCTTGTAGGCACGCTCATACGACAGTTTGTCATACTTGCATTCCTCGGTTTTTCGATCAAGCTGTTTAAAATAGGACACGTTTTCTTTTTCAAGTTTTTCAAGAGCTTTTTCCTATTTTGAAACAATTGCGGAGGTCTCAGACTGGAGTCTTTCATGATCTTCAACAGAATATGTTTGTAAAATAATGGACATGATATCGGTAGTCATAACATCTTCGAAAAGAGAATCATTTAAATTGTCCAAAAGTTTGATGTGTTCAACACTGTCATTAGCTTGTTTTACCAGGGATTTATGGTCCTTGACAAAGTCAGCTGTTTCTTTCAAAAATGCTTGTTCAAAATGAATTACCCTCGCACTGATGGCAGTTAACGGAGGGGCAATTTGAGTTTCAAAAAACTTTCTCTGTTCGATATCAAAACTAGAGAACCAGTTGTTAACCGTAATAGTGGTTTTAGTTTTAACCGTATCTTGAAGATACCCAATTCTAGTTTTAACGTCATCTAAAATGCTTCTAGCATCACTTGTGTTAAAAGGATTGTTTGAAGACATTTGTTCGATTTTCGAAAGAGATTTGGAGACAACAACTGGAGTTGGAACTGATTTTGAAATTGGTGTGGACACTTTGTTTGAAACACTTGGTGTGATGGAAAACATGGACTTTTCTTTTTGATTAACAAACGTAATTCCATTAATTTTGTTCCATTTGTTATAATCAATTGGTTTTAGATCTGGATTCTTTTGTTTCATTTTTGATCTACTCTCCTCAGATAGTTCTAACGTTTCAAGAGAATCATGAACAATTATGGGTTCATGCAAAGGTTTTCCATTGTTCAAAACATTCTGTTCTTTCTGAGCTTTCTTGAGGAAACAAGGAGGTGTGTTACCAAGGGCCATTTTTTGAGTTGTATGAAAATACGGATTTGTTTGATTAATCAGCATATTGGTTGATTTGGCTGAATGACCCGTTGTAACAGGCAAATTTTACAACTTTTTGATCATCTCATTTTTATCAAGAATTTCATCAAGAAGAGAATCTTCTCGTTTTGAAAAATCAGTTATCAACTTTTTCTTTTCTTTTTCAAGATCAGAATACGTTGCTTTTTGTTTAGAAAGTTGGTCATTTAGATCAGAAATTTCCTTGTTTAAAGATTTTATTTTCAAGTTCAGATTCACATCAAGTGTGTCATACTTGATTTGCAATTGTTTTTCTCTTAAAACAGAATCTCGATAACCAATTTCTAATTCTGATAGTTTGTTTGTATGAAATTCAAAAGCTTTTGCGTTCTCCTTGTAACTCTCAAGCTCAGCGGTCAATTTAGCATTCGCGGCCTTAACTTCGCGATTGACCGTTCTAACTTTCTCAATTTCAATACCACAATTATTGATTAATGATTCAAAATAAGCACGAGTTTCCTCATCATTAGCACCATTCTGTTCAACTGGACCTCCATTATGATCCATATATGGAGTTTCAGAGTTAACATTGCTATTAACTTGCTCCCCCACATATGTGTCATAATAAGGTTCGGGAGACACAGAATGTTGCTTTTCATGAGTAAACGAATTAGCAACATTACTATAATTTGGTACCTCATTGAGTGGATCTGTGTCATAGACGGGAGTTGTATCAAAAGTACCGCTTGATGTCGTGTCCTGCTGATTGACTGTATGACTGGAGTTTTTCATTCTTTTTGCTATATCTGCAAATCCTGCCTCCCTGAAGTCGTATTCCTCAGCAGTCAACAATATTCCCGACTCTTCTTTTTGTGATAACATCATCATGTACTTGATCTTTTCAGACGTCTTCATTGGTTTGACACTGCATTCTGAATCAAAATACCCTAAATCTTTGCTGTGATCGACAGAGGTAGCTTGTTGAACCGAAGTCATAAAACAATTATTCCCAGTTGATTCCTTATCCTCTGTTTCGCTATAACCACTGTGTTTAATACCCTGCAGATATTCAGGTGCATCTAGCTTAGATTCAAACAATGCTTCATCACTTCGTGCCTGTTCAGTCAGCGGCTTGCGCCTCATATGCTCAACGAATGAAATTGGAAATCTCAAGTCAAGATATCTTAAGTGATCTGGAAGCTCATTTTCTTCAACCTCTTGCTCATTATCAGTCGATGTTTTCTCATTTTCAGTCAAATTTTCTTCAGTCTCGGACACCGTCTTTTCAGTCTTAGGATATGGAGCAAAAAATTGAACAATAGAGTCCATATCGATCGATGGTAGAAAATTGTTGAGAAAAGACATTTTGAACGTGTGAAATGAATTTATGGATCTTGTAGACGATAAAGAAGCGATTTTTGTTTTCGAAACGTGTTATCCAATAACTAGCACGGTAGATATTTTCAATGAACCCGGGAAATCTCAACCCCGAAAAAATGCAATCAACTCTCGGATTAACGAAGCTCAATTAAACCCGTGGTCTTAAAACTATATACCCTTTAGCACAAAATAGCTTCACTTAGTCCAACCAAATAATATCAAAGCAAACAAATAATTCGTCCCTTTTACTGTTTCAGCATACCCGGCCCAAATTCAAAGAAAAAGAGAAGCCCAACTACAATTATACTAATCTCGTGATCTCGTCCTTTAATTGATTATGCTTTATTAAAAGGGGAGATTGTTAGCCTTAATAGTTTTTATTAGAAGTGATGGTCATTCACGTTTAGGAACTTTGTAACGCGTGTTAGATATCGTGATAGAATAGTCAACGGGCTCGTGGAAGTCGATTTGATATTTTGAGAGGTTATTTCAAAATTTTACTATTCACGAAACACTATTATTTCCCGGAGAAAAATCACTATTCATGATTCACTATTCATCATTTTTCGTAAACTAGGTTTACGAGTATCAAATTCGCGTAACCGTAAGGGTTTAACTGCGTATTCATGAAACATCATTGAGAACACTACATATAGAATAGAGTTAGCCTACATATCATCAGTAACATCATTTTTATATTAGTTCATGCATGGGTTTGCATATATCATTAACGTATATTTTTTTCTATTAAATAAACGCTATCGCACAATCATTTATTTTGAATAATTGATCCGACACTTCCAACAATTGTCCTGATATATTTTTTTACTCATTTTAAAACTATAAAAGTTATATTATTAGTTTACCCGATGTTATGAATTTATTTTGTATATAAATTGTTATATATATATATTTACGACGGTTTTTGTAAATTCAACTCGATAATTATTTATTCACTCAATTCTTGGGAGAAATGTATTTTAATAATTTTTATGACTTCGATATATTTTATTTTGTTCCGTTAAAATCGATTTCTAGTTAACGCTACACTTAATAATTACTTATATGTACAAAATACTCAATATACATGACATTATATACATTTAAACCATCAAAATTCAAAATCCTTTTCCCCAATATACCCTTGCCGACCCCCCCCCCCTAGTCACCATTTTGTAAAAAAAAATCTTGACTCTAATATATGTACACATACACACTTGTATGACTAGGCATGTATAATACTAGATATTTAATTATCCTAAACACATACTTATACATAGCTAAAGGTGAAAAACAACTCAAAACCATCTCTTTTTCTCTCTAAGGTTCGGGCAAGCAAAGAAAACCAAGAAGAAATCATAAAATTTTCAAGAACAAGTGATAATCAAACTCTAGATTACTTTTATATTAGGTTTTGAAATAAAAACCAAGAAGTATTTAGGTACCTAGTTACTTAAACCTCATCATACTACTAGTAAGCTTCTCATAATTTTTATTACACTTTCATCATCTTACTTGAGCTATTTTATCATGCTAGTACAAAAACATGCAAGTATCATATGTATTTATACCACTTTTACTTGTTTTTATTTCATATTATAAGTTTTAATCATCCTATAATTATTTCCATGAAACCTATCATTGTTGATGAAGTTTAGGAACCCATGACACCCTAAGAAGTTGTATGGTAGGATTAGAATAGATTTGGTGTTGATTTGAAGTGGTTGAAACAAGATTTAAGCAGGTCATGGAAATTTAGACAGGTTAAATTTGAAGTGATTTGAAGTGGTTGAAACCTATCATTGTTGATCAAGTTAGACGATAAAAATATAGTTTCTGTTCATTTTTGTAAAATCTGAAAATTTAGACAGGTCATGGATTATTTTGGTTTATATTTTCAGAAAATAGACTTTAAAACGAAACCGTGGTCGCTTGAAAGGGTTAAAACGGATTTATAACGAAGAAGTTACGTTATTTTCAAGTTTAACGACGAAAACTAATTTTTCTGAAAAATACAAGCTGTCAAGGATTATTTAAGGGGCAAAAATGAGTTTTAAACATTATCTAAATGAGTCGATTTATCAAAAATATATTAGTATACATTAACACGAAACTAAGGATATATAAAACGTAGAAAACGGACTTATAACGACTAAGTTATACGCATTTTAAATATGGCTATCGTAACTATTTTACACAAGTAATAACACTACATATTTTTATTAGTCCAAAATGGTTATCGCAAGTGACCATGTTTGGAGCCATTTTTCATATCGATAGATTACTTTTGATAAAACGATGTCTACAAGTAAAAGTGAGTTCGCCTATTCTATTTTCCAAAATGTTCAACCATTTGTCAAGTGAAAGTATAACGAATAATATACGATCACTCAAAATTAGCCATCTTCATGAGTTGTCAAATTATATTGTTTTACGACGAAAAACTATAATTTCTTAATAAATCACTAAATGACTATCGTAGGATATCATTTCAACGTAAGTGTTAAAACGTAGAGGGGGGGGGGGGTGAATACGTTTCCGTTTCAAACTTAAAACTTTTGTATCAAATATAGTATAAACCATTGCATTTGCTAATCTCGACGCGAGGATGCATTTAACGCATTACGGCATGTAAGGCCAAACCCTTAATATCACATAAGATTCCACAAGATTAATGGTTCATTAAAAATCAAGTTTTACCGTTATTAGTCTGGTTGCTTTTTCTTGATCAAGCGTGTCATAATATGTAAAGTGTTAAATATAGTTTGTGACTATATGAAAGACCAAGTATATGTCACAAACATAGACATCAACCAAATAGAAACTAAACAATGTAATGCAAGAATAAGAGTAAAGCGATAAGTAAAAGGATAGACAAACCAACACGAGGATTTATTGTGGTTCGGCTACAAGGACACCTTCCTTGCCCTACTCCACTCCCCGAGTCACCTACTCGAGAGTTCGTAATCACTACACCAACTCCTTATGGCGGAGAAGCCTTCACAACGTCGCTTACACCTTTTTCCGGTACAAAGCTAAATACCGAGTTCTTTCACACCAAGGCGAACCACACCTATCACAACGTCGCCTACCCTTTATTAGGTACTAGGCTAAGCACCTAGTTCCATTACTATGGAGGAACTACTACCCATCACAACACAACACCTAATCTCAAGGAGATCCACTCCTTGTTACAACACCATCAAGGATATCACCATCCTTGGATCTAGACAAAAACTATATGTATAACGATGCACCTCATCGATTATACGACCTAGGCATTCTTCACTAATGCCATTTACACGATCCTTCAACACATTTCACTAATGCCTTCAACACGGATCGTCGGCACTCTTCACTAATGCCTTTGACACCCGTTATGTTTTGTGGCCCAACATAACAAACCTTGTCATAGATACAAGAATATGATACTAGACAATATCCAAGACAATGTGTCTAATGGATATGAACTCCTAGACTAAACATCAAGAACCCAAAGCATGATGTAGTTAGTCTTCTATGAATGAAGATGACAAGTTTCCTAAGCTTGTTGTATAAGATTTTCATGTGCTTGTATCTTGTGATGGGTGATCACTTCAGTAGGTAAGGAAGCAAGATCTCTAAGCTTGCTTTGGAGGATCACTTCAGGAGTATGCTTACAACAAATGAGAGTTAGAAGCATTATGATCATATGAGATGAGGGTGGTTTACATGTTTCCTAATGATCTAAATATCCTAGATTTGGTGGAGAGAAACTATGTGTGAAGGTGTCAAGAAATGGTAAGAAGTGGCTCACTATTTATAGAAGAAAACTAGCCACTGTTCCCCAGATCCCACGGATCCCTCCCTTGAGGGATCCGTCCAATGTATTACTGTGGATCTGTGGGACGCTCCCTTTTACCCATGGGTTTTTTTGGTTATGGGTCATGGGTTATGGGTTGGTCCATGGGTATTCCTTTAGATACAATGTATCTAGTGAGTACAATGTATCTAGTCTTATAGGTATGGGTAAATACCATGGGTTATGGATATGATCCATGGGTTTTGAGTGCCCACCAAGGGTACAATGTATCTAGACATTGGGTATGGGTCATTGGTTATGGGTACCAAGTAGATTCAATGTATTTACAAGATGCAATGCATCTAGTCTATGGTTTTGAGTACCCACCAAGGGTACATTGTATCTAGACATTGGGTATGGGTCATGGACTTTTAGGTTTTACCCAACTACATTCAATGTATTTGGTCAATGGGTCAAATACTTAAGTTTTCTACCCATTTATATTACCCCTTATAATACATACTAGTTATGTATATAATTACCCAATATGTAAACACTAGTTTTTATACATAAACTATTAAACTAAACATGTTTTAATGGTTTGTTGGGGGTTTGATCATAACGCAATATAACAAACATGTACGAACCTGTGTTGTAGCATACAAGGACTTGAGTCGTCGAGAGGTGTTGAGACAATATATAATTACAAGTAACGTATACATTTTACGTTATGTATTACAAGTTACATGTTTGTCATCAACAAAACAAATGAGAATGTATAGATTAAATATCGTAATATTTGCACTAACAATCTCCCCCTTTTTGATGATGAGAAAATATATGTAAACGTAATAGATAGGTAAAATGTCAAAGTTACTTGTGTCTGTACTTCCTATATATTACCTTCTCCGTTTACACTCTTCTCCCCCTTTTGTCGAAACAAAAAGGGTGTGTCCTTTAACCTTAATTTCTCCCAAGAATGGCGAGTTTGCATCATCCCTAGTGAAGTTAAAAGAAAAACACCTTATTGCTCCAATTGGCACACCACGCCAATACCTTCAACACGAAACATTAATGACGAAGCTTAGCAACTCATGTCGTTGAGCTTGCACGTCTTCAAAAGGTGGTGATCTCGCCTTTAAGAGGAACCTAGAGAATCACACACATAAAAATAGAAAGATCCTTTGAATTATAACCATTATTGCCAACAGCTCAATGGATCAAATTTTTGAGGCTTAACCTACATCAAGGTTAGTGTTAAGATGAAAAGAAAAAGGAAAAATATATGATGAGAAAGAAATCTACATTTTGTTGAAACATAAAGGAATTTTGAAGAATGAATGTGTGCATGCTCCCCCTTGACGGTTGCTCCCCCTTGTTAAAGGCGTCAAGTATTTTAGGAAGGCTAAGACGAAATTATTTCAAAATTTGCAATGTTTTTGCTTTGACGAAAAACTCCCCTTTATTGAGAGCGTCAAGTTCTCCTAGTGTGTTTTGAAAATATACAAAACAAAAAGTTAGTGCAAAATTATATTCGTCCTTAGACGAGTAAGTCATATGATGCACTTTGTAAAAGCTCAACGGAAGCTCCCCCTAGCTCGAGGGCGTCAAGAAGAACCTACGAAGAAAATTAATGTAAAATTTCGTCCATAAATAGACGAGAATCCCATACACATCAAAGTGTATATGTATGAACCTACAAAGAAAGGATTAGTGCCAAAAAGAGAATAATCCTACTACTTGCATCATCATGGTTGGTTGAGAGGTTGTAAGGTTTGTTCAAGGTAAGAAAAAAAATGTGCTTAGGGATGAGACGCATTTCATTACGAAATTCACTTGGCTTTTGACAACATAGATGTTTGTGAAGGATGGTTGAGCGACCATGAATTGTAGTGGTAGTGAGACACTTGTAGGATGTGGTTGACACAAATAGGATGTGGTAGAACATGAGACATACTTCATCATGTATATCATGAACTAGACCTTTGGACACGTTGATAATGATAGAAATCATCATTATGACTTAGAGGTATGGAAGTTGTGGTAGAGGTGATGAAAGGTATCAAGGTGAATCTTTGACTTGGTTGATGACTCAATAGAGGTGGTAGACATGATGACTTTGTGAGTAGTGATAAAAGTGGAGTAAGATGGTTAGGATGATGCAAGATTAGAAATAACAAAAAATGTGTGAATGAGCACACCTTGACTTGATGATGAAATCGACTATTGTCATCCTACAACAATCCAAAAGAGTTAGTACAAAAGGAAAACATTTATACCAATGGATAAATTGTTCACGTAAAATCATGAAACAGAAAGGAAGAACACGTAAAGACTCATATAAATGCAACTCATTTATAAACATATAGGAAACAAATAATCCTAAGTGTTGAATAGGTGCTTGTGTGGGAAAAAGGAAATTTGAAATGATTATCTAAAGAGATAAAGTTCCTACTGTTCCACGGTTCCACCGGTTCCCTCACTAGAGGGATCCGGCTAGCTTAAGTCTAGGGATCCGGCTAACAGATGAGGTGAAAAAGAGGTGATTGGGTTCTATCAAGGTCTAGCACCTACATATCCTAAGTTACTCAGTCTCTTAAGTGTCTTACATAAAGATGGACTTAAATGATCAAGAGAAAATGATTGATGGTAACTAATGGTTTTTACAGCAAGCACACATGTATACACGTTAAGCAAGCAAGGAGAGCATGTAGAGATCACATATAGGCAATCAAATGAGATCGAGCTCACAAATAACACAAAGGTTTAGCAAACTTAACAAGCACTATTCAAGAAGCCCAAAACAGATTTATGGTCTAGATTAGTAAATCATTTACACTAACAATGACATACACGGTATGTGTCTAGAAAGAAAAGAGCACATAATGGTGTTCAAGACAAAAGAGTTGTGAGGTGCTAGTTTAGGACAATCTAGTCATTACGGATGGTGATTAACATACAATGAGCTTCGTCCATGAAGTCATGTAGCTCTTCTCGATCAAAACAAGATAATCGCTTGATGAGGTAAGTGGTTATGATTAACTAAAAAATTAATTTTACAACTTGTTTGATTAGTAATCCTAAGACAATGCAAAGTATTTCCATTGTAAACTTACTTTAGGAAAACATAGGAGTACAAATTTCTCAAGTGAGAGAATGAATATGAGACTATTACTAGCGGTGCTCAATTACGGCTAAACACGACCATTTTTACGGGCGATTCCACATACCCAACTTCTCTCAAGGAAGCAATTCAACCGTTAGGTCAAATTGAGTTTCTAGTGCAATAAGTTCTCCAGTATTCATTCTCAAGTTAGGAAAATTTATATTCCTACAATGGCCTATCGAAGAGTAACAATGATGATACTTTGCTTCGTTTAATATTATACTTGAGAAAACTAAGGTGACGAAGGTGTCATGTTAAAAATAAATTTAAAAGTTGTCCATATGGTGAACAACAAAAAAATGGTTGGATGAGCTAGTTCAACATATGTTGTTGGAAAGCTTGAGTTTGGACTTTCGGATATGAACAATTATATTTGCGTTGCAAAATAATTTACTTGAGTATATCGGATGAAATAATCAAGTTGTCAATCCTACTATGAAGCTTGGAAAGCGATCATGAAAAGGAAAATGGGAGAGCACATCATCAACCCAAGTGTAGATTATGATCCGATGTACATTCTTGTTGTTTTTAGAAAATGATACAAGAACAAAAGAAATCATATAAGCACATAAAAAATTTATGTTGCACACATGACAAACTCAATCAAAAAATCCATTTAGTGTGTTATATGTTTTAAACATTTTTCAACTTATATGACTTATCTAAGTATCTAAACTAACCTTTTCGACACAACTAGATGTTATCCCAAACACTCCTTCAAATAGCACATTGATTAGTAGAATATTACTAACTCGACAAACAAGAGAATGAATAGCAAGGTAAGGAAACCACATATGTTATTCAATCAAACAAGCACAAAATCTATTTGAGATAAGCAAATAATCAAGTAATGCAAAGAAGACAATTTATCATTTAGCATAGCATACGAAAGTTCTTTTCATCGCTTTGTGTTAAATATAAACATGTATACCAAGCTTGATTAGTTTCTTTTATATTTATAAATATGATGAAAACCTTAATTTCAAAAGAGGACACATTGTTATTCAAAAGCGAAAACATCCGTCTCCAATTAGATCAAAAGTTTGTGCAAAAGTTATGACCGAAAAATGACTTTCTATTACGAATCAATGATTCTGTAAATTATTGTTTTGAATCAGTTTATGAAATCATTTTTAAATGAAAGTAGACTCAAATACCTTTAAAACGATAGGTGGCACGACTTCTAACGACTTACAGTTAATTAGTTATGAATTTTTGAAATTCAGACAAAAACTGTCTTCTGTACCACGGATCCCTTGCTTGAGAGATCCGTCCAGTGTAACCTGAGGGATCCGCGGATCTGACACAGAATTACAAAAATGTACGTTTTGACCCGACGAAAAGGTTTAACCTTTGTAGACTTTTTAGTGAAGTTATATTAACCATTTTTACCTTTAATCAAGCTAGATTAACAAGATATCTAACAACAAAACTTCAAAAAAAAAATCAACAAAACACTTTTCATATTATGCTTGACTTCACCAAAAATTTGATACGAGGACCTTACTCGTTTTGAAAACCATTTGTTTTAAAAACTAGAGCCAACCAAATCTGATACCAATTGTTAAAACGTAGAGGGGGGGGGGGGGGTGAATACGTTTCCGTTTTAAACTTAAAACTTTTGTATCAAATATAGTATAAACCATTGCATTTGCTAATCTCGACGCGAGGATGCATTTAACGCATTACGGCATGTAAGGCCAACCCCTTAATATCACATAAGATTCCGCAAGATTAATGGTTCATTAAAAATCAAGTTTCACCATTATTAGTCCGGTTGCTTTTTCTTGATCAAGCGTGTCATAATATGTAAAGTGTTAAATATAGTTTGTGAGTATATGAAAGACCAAGTATATGTCACAAACATAGACATCAACCAAATAGAAACTAAACAATGTAATGCAAGAATAAGAGTAAAGCGATAAGTAAAAGGATAGACAAACCAACACGAGGATTTATAGTGGTTCGGCTACAAGGACACCTTCCTTGCCCTACTCCACTCCCCGAGAGTTCGTAATCACTACACCAACTCTTTATGGCGGAGAAGCCTTCACAACGTCGCTTACACCTTTTTCTGGTACAAAGCTAAACACCGAGTTCTTTCACACCAAGGCGAACCACACCTATCACAACGTCGCCTAACCTTTATTAGGTACTAGGCTAAGCACCTAGTTCCATTACTATGGAGGAACTACTACCCATCACAACACAACACCTAATCTCAAGGAGATCCACTCCTTGTTACAACACCATCAAGGATATCACCATCCTTGGATCTAGACAAATACTATATGTATAACGATGCATCTCATCGATTATACGACCTAGGCATTCTTCACTAATGCCATTTATACGATCCCTCAGCACCTTTCACTAATGCCTTCAACACGGATCTTTGGCACTCTTCACTAATGCCTTTGACACATCTATGACACCCGTTATGTTTTGTGGCCCAACATAACAAAACTTAGGTTTTATGGCACAAACACATAAACCATCTAGTCTAGTCATAGATACAAGAATATGATACTAGACAATATCCAAGACAATGTGTCGGATATGATTCATGGGTTTTGAGTGCCCACCAAGGGTACAATGTATCTAGACATTGGGTATGGGTCATGGGTTATGGGTACCAAGTAGATTCAATGTATCTACAAGATGCAATGCATCTAGTCTATGGTTTTGAGTGCCCACCAAGGGTACATTGTATCTAGACATTGGGTATGGGTCATGGACTTTTGGGTTTTACCCAACTACATTCAATGTATTTGGTCAATGGGTCAAATACTTAAGTTTTCTACCCATTTATATTACCCCTTATAATACATACTAGTTATGTATATAATTACCCAATATGTAAACATTAGTTGTTATACATAAACTATTAAACTAAACATGTTTTAATGGTTTGTTGGGGGTTTGATCATAACGCAACATAACAAACATGTACGAACCGGTGTTGTAGCATACAAGGACTTGAGTCATCGAGAGGTGTTGAGACAATATATAATTACAAGTAACTTATACATTTTACGTTATGTATTACAAGTTACATGTTTGTCATCAACAAAACAAATGAGAATGTATAGATTAAATGTCGTAATATTTGCACTAACAGTAAGTACTTGTAAAGTAATTTATAAATTGACAAGACGTTATAAACTTATTTTTCGACGATAAACTTTATTTTCAAATGCACAAGTCGTATGGATATCATATGAGTTTGCATGCATAACAACATTAATTCATGGCTTATAATAGATCATATCATTCATCATAGGTTGCAGTTAGAGATTGCACCTCATTTCAGTGTATCCACTTTTGTCATCATAATCATTGCATCAGGTGAGTTTCATAACCCCTACTTTTATATGTTTTGAATTACTTTTGGGGGAGATACATGCTCAACTATTTTCATTTACTTTCATAAGTACTCTAAACTTCTTAGGATTACCGTGAGTTTCATAGCCCCTACTTTTATACATTTTGAATTACTTTTGGGGGAGATACATGCTCAACTATTTTCATTTACTTTCATAAGTACTCTAAACTTTTAAGGATTACCGTGAGTTCATAGCCCCGCTTTCTATTACTTAATTGTTTTATTAACTCTTGGGGGAGATACATGCTATATTTTTAATCGAACACAAATGCTTTGAACTGTATGTTATATCCAAATGCTTTATTGTCACTAAGTATTTTATTGCCATGTTTGAAGTCCCTACATCATGCACCATTAGTCACTTGCGAGTGAGCGCGAATATTGTGAATAGGCCTATTGGAATTAACACACCCGTTCTTATTGACCCAGTTAGGGGAAATCGAACGCACTATATTCGAATCAATAAGGTAAATTGGCAAGTTTACCTACTAGGGCTGCGATGAAACAATTTTACCAATTTCTATAGGTACGAGGTTTACGCTTTGGTTGTCATGAACTTAGTGAAATAAATGCTGTTTTGTTTTCAACGATGAATGTGAAACAACGTAACTCACACTACGAATATTGTGTTCAAACTAATTAATTAAACCTATGGATTTCACTCAACCTTTGTGTTGACTGTTTTAAGCATGTTTTATCTCAGGTATTAGCATATCATCATGGCTTGCATGGAGTCGCTGGGTTGACGCGTCTAACATATATTTTATGCACTTAACTATCGTTTGATTGTAACAAACTCATTTTGGTACTTTGGAAATCTTTTGGGACCTATACTTTGTAAACTCTGATTATTTTACTCAATCAAACGATGTATTTTCCAAACGACACTTTAGGTCGTTCAATATAACTATAACTGTGATGCTATGGCAGTCATCCCCCAGGAATTCCATTCCGCTGCAAAACAGGTATTTTGTGGGTGTGACACTAGGTTAGAATGTTTTTGTTTATGTTATGCCATCTACTACGAGCTACTTCTTAAACTACAAAATATTGTTTAGATTGTTTATAGACCATTGTTCATAAATTGTTCACAAATTAAGGTCTGTGACCTTACCTTCCTTCCATTCAACCTTTCACTCCATCTCCATCGCCATCGCCTCTACTCTTCACTCTCAACCCATACTTCTTCTTCTTCATGAGGAAGTTAGCAAAACACTTGAACATGCCCTTTGTTTGTTGGAATTCTTGTGAAGGGCTCGAGACTTCCGGTAGTTGGTCAATGTATGCTAGGGGGTCGAGTTACACGTTGCTAATAGGATTGCTACCTTCTCCTTCTCTTTCTCTTTCATCCGATGAGTTCGTTGGTGGGTGAGGTCTCTTGCCATCCACCATAATCCTTGTAGTCTTTCCATCGGACAAGGGCACCATAACCTTGTTATAAAAGGTTTGGTCATTGGAGTAAGGAGAAGGATCTAAATCAAAGACGAAGTTTGCTAGGCGAGTCAAGAGCATGGCATAGGGGAGTACCATCTTGTCCGTCCTTTTCACACTTGCCATTATTTTCACCATGTAATAGGCAAGGTTGAAGTGAGTGCCAGTTACAAGGCAATAGATCATGAAGCTTAGGCAAGCATTGGGATGATCCTTATTTCTTCCCAACAAAGAACGTTCTCCCTTAGCACTAGTTCCCATTTCTTGTATAATGGGAACATTTCTGAAAGCTCCATTTGAAAAGGATCTCTATAGACGACCTTGGACTTTCGAGTGACTCTTGACGGAGAAACTCTTTCCATGAAGACGGTATCTCTAATCATAGCATCTTCCGGGATGGGTGTAAAGTATACCTCGCGATGATCTACCATGTCATGAATCTCGGCCAAAGACCATTCATTTGAGTACATGCAAACTCCTTGACAAGGGATACCAAGAATCCTAGCAAACTCTTCAAGAGTGAAGGTGAACTCGTGCTCATTCATGATAAAATCTATCGAAATGGTTCCATCATCGTTTAGAATGATCCTCATGCTTTTATAAAACTCTAAGACAAACACCGGAAAAATTTGTTCATTTATGCTCAAGAGGCAATGGAAGTTGATTCCCGCAAAAACTTGGGGAATATCGGTGTTGTTGGTGAATGAGGGTTCAACTACTCGTCCTTCGTGAAAAAATCTCTAACATTTTGAAGATTTTTTGGTCATCCGGGCTCAAGCTATCCTTTCAATGATACAGTGCGGTGTCTTGGTAATCTTGTTGTCTATTGCTAGGCATGATTAGTCCTAAACATCAAAACCATAATGTGGTGTTAATTGTGTGAATAGTAACCTAATGGGATTCATCACAATTTTGCTCAATACGTCTTCATTGAATTCAAAAAATGAGTTTAATTTGTATTAACAATGTTGATTCTTTGATTTAGTTTATCTTATAACACAATGTGATAACAAATTGTGATAAACCCATTTTAGCTCAATTTCTAATAATGAAAATTGTACTCCTAGGAATTGAAGAATGGAAATAACAATGTAGTGAAGATTATACTTACACAATTGATGGTTTCCTTTGAGAAGATGATGAATTAACTCCTGTGAACAGTAAATTGGGTTTTATGTTCGTAAGTTTGAGAAAGTAAAGTGAAGTATAGAAGTCCACAGTGATCATCCTTTACTTAAACTGTCTTCTGATGTGCCGGTTCCTACAGATCCCTTGAATAAGGGATCCGACTAGTTTAAACTTAGGGATCCGGCATATCAGCAGTTATCAGTTTAAGTAATTTTGATAATTTTGATTTGGGAGTTCTAATTCTTGGCTAGAGTTGATGTTTATGCTCTATAACTTATGGTTTGGGGTTTCGACGTGTTTTACAAGTCCTATTTGACGAGGTTCCCTTTTTATGAATAAATCATAATTCTTGGGAAGTTTAAAGATTATGATAAAATCCTATTTTATCATAATATGAGGAATTTCACATGGAAACTTATTGACATAGGTGAAATGTCAATAACTTTATGTGAGGAGTGATGACTGATTGCGCAATAGATTGCACTACCAGGCTTCGATGATGATCAAAGGTATGAGGGGTGTATGTTCCAGCCAAGACTTGCCATTCACCTGAGAATAAGAAATACGAAACACTACGTTAAGTGATTACGCAGGGGTAGGACCCTGCGAACTACCTCCGGCGTGAGAGTAAGTATGGGTTATGGTTGTATAAGTGTGTGTAAGTAAAGAGATGAGTGTGAAATGAGCATACCTTAATCCATTGCCCGTCCAACCTATTTATAGTGGATGAAATAGGGTTGAGAGCACTTCTGCATAAATGTCGGAGATCATGGGGGCGTCCCATGATTGTGGGTAACCGCTAGGGTTTAGTGACCCACGTTCTTAGACTTGACGGGGAAGCCAAGAGAGAGAAAGGGAGATCGTGGGTTTGACCAAGTCAGGAAGTTCTCCTATCCAATGCTTCTTCGTCAGCCATACCCCGAAGGGCTTAGGGCTTCGAATGGCGAATTCCCCTGAGGTAACCTTCATGACAACGAATGGTTTGACGCCTATGGATATTCTGGAATCCTAACTTGGACATTCGAACAGAAGGGTTTCAACACATCTCGTAGGAGTGTCCTTCGAGCTACTCGGAGGGTACATCATCAAGCCCCCTAGTCGAAAGTGATGCATATGAGCGAAGAGGCATTGCTTTCGAATTCATGCTTCGAAAAAATACCATCTTGCTGCTAATCGTACTAGTTGGAAGATAACTATGCAACTAACTAAGCGCATTAAATGCCAATTAATCCTTTCAGTTGCCCGCTACAGGAATCACATTTTCCCACTTTACCCGGACACCAAAAGGCTTTATTTAAAATTTAAAAAGTAGTTTGACTCAGATAAGAGTAAATAAGATAGACACGTATGTGGTTTTAAAGACGGTAAAAAAGGGTATTTAAGGGGGAGTTGTTGAAACCCTAAAACACTTTCGCTCTCTCCGTCTTCTTTTACACGCAGTAAACCTTCATCGCCACCACTTCGAAAGTAAAAGGTAAACCTTCCTTCTCACTGGTAGCTTGTTTAAAAAAAATGGATTCCAAGTTTATCATAAAACAGTAAAAATGTACATTATCTGCAAAGGAGTTACATGATCACTTAGCTAATTACCCCATCCCACCAGAGCACAAAGTGATGTTACCCCAGTCTAATCAGGGTATTTTTGATGCTCCTCAAGGTTTCGTAGGGCTATACACACATGCATTTAGTCATTCTAACCTTAGGATTCCTCTGCACCCACTGATATTAGAATTTATGCAATACTACAAGGTTCATATCTCTAGGTTCAACCCCTTTGGTTTAGCCAAACTAACCACATTCATAATGATGTGTAAAGCATACAGCTATGAACCAACATTAAAGGTTTTGAGAGGATTTCTGAACTTGTATCCTGGGGACAATTGGTTAACTTTAGCAAAAAGGCCTGAAGCGGATGTTCCAAACCTGTTCGGGAGAGTATATACAAATATAACAGGTTGGAAAGGTAGCTTTTTCTACGTGCAAGACACTATTGTTCCCCTTAAATATCCAGAGTTGCTGAATAAGGAAAATATGTTTGATGCAAAACGGTATAATGACCCCTTGCCATATGAGGTGCGAAGGGATCCCTGTTATCAGCGTTTGGCCAAATATCCTGTGGATGTGCAAGTGTTCCCCGAAGCCATTTTATACATGGCTGGGATTGCCCAGAGCTGGGAGGGGTCTCCCAAGAAGCCTGTGATCATATACAAAGGACAAAGTATGTTTATTTACTCCTATTTAAGTAGGACCAATGTAGCACTGATATTTATTTCTTCTTGTTTCTATTTTGCAGAGATGTCATTCAGAAACTTCATGTACCAAGATTTGGATGAAGATTTAAGCTTTATGCCTGCTGAGAAAGCTGAAGAGTCTTATGGTGTTGGCTCCCCTTCAACATATGTGAACAAAAATGAGGTAGACGCTCTGAATCCGGAGCCTGTTGCATCGGCACCCCCGCAACTTGCATTGGAGGGTCCATCCCAACTTGTTGAGAATGTTGCTGACTCGGACGATCCTGCGGATGAGGATGTCCTAGTTTTAGGTTCAACAGGGATAGCTGACAGGTTGAAAAGTAGAAAGGGAACAGCAGCCAAGGCTGTTAAGTCTACCAACAAGAGGAAGAATCCCCTATCTACCTCCGGAGGCAGAATTGTAAAGCAGAAGAGTGCTGAAGGCAGAAAGTTTGTGAAGTCAGCCTTCGAATTGCCAGATGAATCAGTGGAGGTACATGGTAAGCAGTTCCTCCTTATAAAATATGTGAAGTTATAATTGTTACAACTAACTTAGCCTTTATACATTGTATTGGTCGCAAGCCTTCCAGAGACGAAGGAGCTTCCCAATGTTTTGGTCTGTCACCGGATTGTCGATCATGTCACCCCTCCTCAATGGAAAGGTATGCTGGAAAATATGTCCATTGAAAGGTTTTGTGACATGCATGACAATGGGGTTGCGCGGCAGGCAATATTGGATATACACTTAAATGCCAAAACCAGAGAATTGCTCAGAACTGTGGTCAAGCTGGAGGCTAAGTGTGACGAGATTGAGGGGAACGTTGAGAAGAACCCCGTCGTCCAAGACCTTCGTGGAAAGGTAGCCCAGTTGACAGTTGAACTCGGCAATCTTAAGTTGGAAGAAGCCAAGGTCATCACTCTAACAGGTCAGAAATCTGTTCTTGAGGCAAAATGTGCTGGATTGGAAAGTGAGAAAGCCAGGCTCGGAGAGGTAGAAGTGAAGTTAAGGGAGGAAATCGATGGCTTGCAGATGAGGTATAAGATGCTGCAAAAGGATCGTGCGGAGGTCGTTTCGAAGGTGGTGCCTTACATAGCCATGGAGCTCTACCACAGTGATGAATTGGTAGCTCAGCTGTGGAAGGTCATCAAATCAGCCATTTTTCATGGACGGTGCTTGGCGTTGGAGGAGGCCGCCAAAACATGTAAGCCCGTGGACCTTTCCAAGATTGAATGCTACCGTCCCACTTCGAAGGCTGAGTATGATGAGGCAGGAAATGCGTTCGCAACCGCAGAGTACTCCTTCCTTGCTGAGGCTACCAAAGATCCTATGGCACCCCTCGAAGACCTCCTTTCTAAGAAACCTCAAAAGCTGAAGCCTACCACTCCCACCAAGAAGACTATGTCTACCAAGCCTGTCTCAGTTCAACCATCCCCCACTCCATCTCCAAAAGAGCAGGAATGAAGGCTGCCATGTCGGCAGTAATTTCGTTTCAAGGGTGGCATGTACCCTTTAAGACAATTTATCTTATTTGACAATGCTTATCTTGTTCTCCAAACAATTTAAATGCTTGTGATGTATGGCCATGGGCCAAAAACAATTTGACTGGGGCTTAGGCTCCTCGTGCAGGTACAAGGGCACTAGTCCTCATTTTGAATGGAATGGTGTAAGGGGAATACCTCTTACACACTTAGTTATTATTTGTGTTTGTTTTGTTAACTTCTCGTACGCCATTTTTCCGACGCTTAAGCTTTACAGCCTAAGGTTAAACAACCTCATTGTGTGTAAATTGCAACACCAAGAATATAATGACCAAATTTGATCATTGACAGAGGGTCGCGACCCACTCTATCTCAAATCCTTTACGTAGCATGACTTTGTATATATTTTTACAAGCGCCAAAAACTACTAGGAGAGTTAATGTGAATGTTAAAGTTGGCTTAAATGATAAGGCATGTATTGCACCTTGAGCCATTATATTTGACATTGAAACTCATTAACGACTTAGCTGAACAAATCTTTGTGTTTAAGAAACGAAGCAAGAGATTTGTGGGAAATGTCTTATTTATCATTGAATTGGTAGGGAGGATTACATCATTCTTGAAATGAAAACTAAGACAACTACCAATAAAGTTTGCTTTCCCTTGAGAAGCTTCTAATTACAAGAAAAAAATAAAAGTGCTTTTTAAACATAAAACTTTCGAAGGTTCGTACCATTCCATGTCCTGTCGATGGGTTCTCCGAGAAGAGTAGCCAGTTTGTAGGCTCCGTTGCCGTAGGCCTCAGCTACCGTGTAGGGTCCTTCCCAAGTTGGTCCCAGCTTTCCCTGGTACTCTGCTTTGCTTGCACTCTTGAGGCGCAACACATATACTCCAGGCTTAAAAGTGGAAGGTCTGACCCTTTTGTTATAGTAGCCTTCGATTTTATGTTTGTGTATTGCTTCTCGGATGGAGGCTAGTTCTCTTCTTTCTTCTAGCAGATCGAGGTTTTCCCTGATCCTGTCATCATTTTCGGAGGCATCATACGTAGCCACACGCTTCGTGTGTACGCTTAGCTCTGAAGGGATGACCGCTTCTGTTCCGTATGTAAGGCTGAAAGGGATTTCACCATTGCTTGACTTAGGGTGCATCCTGTGAGCCCATAATACTTGAGGGAGCTCATCCACCCATCCATGATGAGTTCGTCCCAGCCTTTTCTCGATCCCTTTGATGATGTCTCTATTTGTAACCTCCACCTGTCCGTTACCTTGTGGATGGTAGACGGATGTCCAAGACTGCTTTATGTTGAGCCCTTGACAGAAGTCGTAGAAGAATCCTTCGGTGAACTGCTTCCCGTTTTCAGATATGATTATATGAGGTACTCTGAATCTGCACACAATGTGCTCCCATACAAACTTCTCGATCTTTCTCCCTGTGACGGAGGCTAAAGGTTTAGCTTCCACCCACTTAGTAAAGTAATTTATTGCCACCAGTAAGAATCTGACTCCTCCGGGAGCCATATGCATAGGCCCTACGATATCGATGCCCCACTGGGAGAAGGGCCATGCGGATGTCACACTTGTCATGTCCTGCTTGGGCATCTTTGGAACGTTAGAGTGTATCTGCCAAGCTTCACATTTGAGAATGATTTCTGCCGCATCCCTGTGCATCGAAGGCCAATAATAGCCTAATTTCATTATCTTCGAGACAACTGAGTGGGGTCCTGCATGGAGGCCGCAGGATCCTTCGTGGACTTTAGAGATAATGCTCGTAGCCTGCTTGGGTCCCACACATCTTAACCAGGGTGATAAAAATGACCTTCTATATAGGGTTTCCCCGATTAGCCGATACTGCGGGGACTTAACCCGAATCTTCCTTGCTTGTTTGGGATCTTCAGGGAGAAGACCACGTATCAAATATTCCCTGATTAGAGTCATTAACGTCTGTCCTTCTTCGTAAACCACATCTGCAACTTCTTTGCGAACAATGGATCTTCCAGGAAGGACTTCGACAAGTACTTCTTTGGTGAGATGAGCGAAGGCCATAGAAGCTAGCTTGCTTAGTGCATCTGCCTTCTTGTTCTGATTCCTACGAACGTGCTGGATGGTGTAGGAGTCAAAGCTCTCTAGCATCTCCTTTGTTTTTTCCAAGTACTGTTTGATGACGGGCAGCCTTGCTTTATAGGAACCCGTCACTTGGTTTGCCACCAATTGGGAGTCTACGAAAACAGCGAGGGCTTTGACCTCCATATCTTTAGCCAGTCGGAGGCCTGCTAGCAACAATTCATACTCCGCTTCATTGTTTGTGGCTTCGAACTCAAAACGGAGAGCATATCTATGCTCGTTCCCGTCAGGGCTGACCAGCATTAGACCTACTCCAGAACCATCAGAGTTGGATGCTCCGTCTGTATAAAGCTTCCAGTCAGCCTGTCTTTGAGTGAGGTTGGTTTTGGGCTCTTCCTTTTCTACATCAGGCTCGGAAGGTGGTTCTGCCAAGAAGTCTGTAAGAATTTGACCTTTAATATAGTTTCGTCCCTTGAAATCTATTTCGTGCTCTCCCAGTTCAATAGCCCATTTAGCCACCCTCCCTGACTTTTCGGGTTTCGACAAGATCTGTTTGAGTTGCTTGTCGGTTAAGACTGTGATTGGATGGGCCTGGAAATAGCGTCGGAGCCTCCTTGCTGCGTAGATTAGGGCTAATATTAACTTCTCCAATGTTGGATAGTTGATCTCTGCCCCTTGTAGGACCCTGCTGACAAAGTAAATAGGGATCTATCGTTTGTCTCGTTCTGCCATAAGGACTGCACTAATACTCTCCGTTGAGGATGCTAAGTACATTAACAACACTTCGCCTTTGATTGGGGCTGTAACTGTTGGAAGGATTTCGATGAACTCCTTCATCTTCTGAAACGCAGCTTCAGCATCCTGACTCCATTGAAAAGTTTTCTTATCCACGCATCCCTTGAGTGTTTTGAAGAATGGTAGGGACCTGTCAGCCCCCTTCGACAAAAACCGTCTTAAAGCTGCCAGCTTCCCATTCAGGCTCTGCACATCTTTTGGACACTTAGGGGCTTGAAGATCTGAGATTTCCTTGACCTTGGAGGGATTAGCCTTTATTCCCTGCTTAGTGATCAAATGGCCTAGGAATTGTCCCTCTTCGACACCGAAGGAGCATTTCTTAGGGTTCAGCTTCATGTTAATCGCCCGGAGTTGGTCAAAGGTTTCCTGTACATCGAGGAGTAGGTCCTCTTCCGTCTTGCTTTTGATAACCATGTCGTCAACGTATGCTTCGAGATTTCTGCCTATTTGTTTGTTGAAGGCTTTATCTACGAGACGTTGGTAAGTGGCCCCTGCGTTCTTTAAACCAAAGGGCATCTTTCTGTAACAGTAGACACCTTTGTTAGTGTAGAAGGTTGTCTTTTCTTCGTCCTCCTTTGCCATCTGGATCTGATGATACCATTTGTAGGCATCTAAAAAGCATTTTAACCGGAAGCCTGCCAAGGATTCTACCTTCCAGTCAATTTCTGGTAGGGGGTAGCAATCCTTGGGGCATCCTTTGTTGATGTCAGTGAAGTCAACGCACATGCGCCACCCTCCGTCGCTCTTTTTGACCATTACTGGGTTGGCTACCCAAGTTTGGTACTTAACTTCCCTTAGGATGTCTGCTTGTGTGAGTTCATCTACCTCTTTGCAGGCTGAATCATTTCTTTCGGGGGCTAGGCTCCTCCTTTTCTGTTTTATCGGCTCAATGTGTTTGTATTCATTGAGTTTATGCTCCGTTTCGAAGGACTGTCCGTCTATCAGCAATGTTCTTGGTACCCCTGTCATGTGAGAATATTTCCAAGCAAAAACATCAAGGTTAGTCCGCAATAGTTCTGTGAGCTTCGCCTTGAAGTTCGCCGGGAGTTGCTTTCCTACTACCACCATTTGTTCAGGGTAGCTAGGGTTAACTACAACTCGTTCTTCCTCTTCTGTGCAGCTTAGAATTACTATCGGAGGCTCCTCCAATTCTTGTTTGATCTTTTTGACACCATATACACCTTTATCCGCCTCATAATTAGAATGAACAGTTCCGCCTCATCAAATCTATCAAAATGGTTCCATCATCGTTTCGAATGATCCTCATGCTTTTATAAAACTCTAAGACAAACACCGGAAAAATTTGTTCATTTATGCTCAAGAGGCAATGGAAGTTGATTCCCGCAAAAACTTGGGGAATATCGGTGTTGTTGGTGAATGAGGGTTCAACTACTCGTCCTTCGTGAAAAAATCTCTAACATTTTAAGGATTTTTTGGTCATCCGGGCTCAAGCCATCCTTTCAATGATACATAGGAATGTAATGTGCGGTGTCTTGGTAATCTTGTTGTCTATTGCTAGGCATGATTAGTCCTAAACATCAAAACCATAATGTGGTGTTAATTGCGTGAATAGTAACCTAATGGGATTCATCACAATTTTGCTCAATACATCTTCATTGAATTCAAAAAATGAGTTTAATTTGTATTAACAATGTTGATTCTTTGATTTAGTTTATCTTAGAACACAATGTGATAACAAATTGTAATAAACCCATTTTAGCTCAATTTCTAAAGATAAAAATTGTACTCCTAGGAATTGAAGAATGGAAATAACAATGTAGTGAAGATTATACTTACACAATTGACGGTTTCCTTTGAGAAGATGATGAATTAACTCCTGTGAACTGTAAATTGGGTTTTATGTTCGTGAGTTTGAGAGAGTAAAGTGAAGTATAGAAGTCCACAATGATCATCCTTTACTTAAATTGTCTTCTGATGTGCCGGTTCCCACAGATCCCTTGAATAAGGGATCCGACTAGTTTAAACTTAGGGATCCGGCATATCAGCAGTTATCAGTTTAAGTAATCTTTGATAATTTTGATTTGGGAGTTCTAATTCTTGGCAAGAGTTGATGTTTATGCTCTATAACTTATGGTTTGGGGTTTCGACGTGTTTTACAAGTCCTATTTGACGAGGTTCCCTTTTTATGAATAAATCATAATTCTTGGGAAGTTTGAAGATTATGATAAAATCATATTTTATCATAATATGAGGAATTTCACATGGAAACTTATTGACATAGGTGAAATATCAATAACTTTATGCGAGGAGTGATGGCCAAGGCTCTCGAATAGTTGTGATATCATTATCACTAGTTTGTAGTTTTGTCTATAGTGATCAACGAAGAATACTATTCTTGATGATGAGTTTAATATAGACAACAACTTCAGTGATTCTTAAGAAAGCGTAATGAGACTACTAATCTTAATCATGTTTATAGAAAATGATATTATTAATTAATCTAGAAAATATACAATAATAATTTATTTGTAAGTAATTTATTAAAGAGCATACATTTGCTATATATTCTTTTTAAGAAAAGAAATATTAAAGCAAAATTCTTCATGATCTTCTTAGGATGCCCAAATCCTAGTATGGAGAATTCTCAACAAGGAAAATATTAGAAAGATCTATCATTATCCAACATTATTGATTGTACAATAATTCTTACGACCAGGCCTTTGATGGTGATCGAAGGGTATGAGGGGTGATATGCTTGCGCCAAACTTGTAGCCAATCTGCAATAAGAAATAGTAGACACTTCGTTAAGTGATTGCGCAGGGGTTAGGCCCTGCGAACCACCTCCGGCGTGAGAGTAAGTATGTTGTATGTGTTGTAAATAATATGGAGTATGTGAAATACTGTGTTGAGTGAACATACCATTGAAATGACTCGTCCAACCTATTTATAGGTGATGAAAATAGCTTGGAGAGTGTTAGCACACGTTTAGGAGATCATGGGGGGCGTCCCCTGATTTGTGGTAACCGCTAGGGCTTCATCCCCACTATCTTGGACTTGGTGGGGAAGCTAAGGAAATAGTCGGAACGTGGGAGAAGACCAAGTCAAGGTTCTTCTTTATCTTGGCATCTTCAAGAGAAGACACCGAAGAGCATAGGCCTTCGGCTGGCGGATTCCCAACTGGTAACCATGTCAACGATGAATGGTTTTATGCCACCAATGATTTATGAAGAAAGACTTAGGTCTTCGTAATGCAAATTCGACTGAGGCCGAAGGGGGGTCCTTCGACCTGATCGGAGGGTACGTCATCAAGCCCCCAGTCGAAAGTGATATGTACAAACAAGAAATATTGCTTACGACTCAAAAATAGAAACGAAACTCCCCCTTCGTCACAAAAAATGAACGAAGATGAAAAGTCTTGCACCTATTGACCGTAATTAATGAAAACAGTTATCCTAACCACCCCTTTTCCTTGGTAAAAGAAAACGTCCTTTCAAAATTTAAAAGAGTTTTGAAATATGGTGGTAAGGGGATAAGTCATGACATGTGTAGGGCCGAGATTTAACATATGTAGGGGGTATATAACATGTAAAAATAGTAAAACCCTAGCATAATTTTATCTCTCGCCCAAGTTTTTCACCTACTAAAACCTCTTCCGATCAAGCTTTCGATCAAACAAGGTAAAGTGTTCCTTCGTATCTGTTTTTCAAATACGTTATTGTGGATTTTAGAAGGATCAATATCTACCAATAAAAAATTTGTAATCAAACAACAAGGTTGCACCTTGACAAGGGAGGAGCTTAAAGCGTTCCTCATCGATTATCCAATTCCAAAAGAGCATAAAATCATGTTACCTAGTAGAAATCAAGGGATTTTTGATGCCCCTGAAAACTATGTAGGCTTATATACCCATGCATTCACCACCTCCAACCTTAGGATACCCTTGCATCCGTTGATCTTAAAATTCCTCCAGTACTATGAGGTACACATATCTAGGTTCAACCCTTTTGGCCTAGCAAAGCTTACGACATACATTGTGATGTGCAAAGCTTATGGGTTTGAACCATCATTAACTGTGCTTAGGGGTTTTCTGAATTTATACCCTAGAGGAGATTGGTTGACCTTGGCTAAGAGGGGTGAAAGGGATGTGCCCATTCTCATAGATAGGCCTTTTACAAACATCAGGAACTGGAAAGGCAAGTTCTTTTATATCCCAAACACCATTGTCCCTCCGACTTTCCCTGCATTGTTAAACCCAGAGTTCCAATATGATGCCCTATACTATGAGGAGGAATCCTTTGTATCAGCGTTTGGCTCGTCATCCAGCTGATTGCCAAACATTCCCTGAGCCAATTCTGTTCATGGCTGGCCTTGCTGAAAGATGGGAGGGATCTCCTTTGGTACCTGAGATTATTTGTGATGGAGAAAGTATGTATTTTTTTTGATTAAAATAAGAAATAAAAACTTATCTTTCTGATATTTATCTTATTTGCTCCTTCGTGCAGAAATTTCATTCAGAATCTTTGTGGTAGGTGGTAAAAAGGAGGTGAGCTTCATTCCAAAGAATCCCCAAGAGATGAGCTATGGCGTGGGCTCTCCATTAGTGTCAATAAATGACAATGATGTGGAAGCCCAGCCCATTGAACCTGTATCCTCTGCTCCTCCGTCAAAGGAACCCATAGATGTGGAAGACCAGCTTATGGAGAATGTTGCTGAATCTGATGAACCAGTCTCCGAAGGACAGTTGGTCATCGTAGGACCCTCCGGCATTGGTGAGAGGGTCCGAAGCAGGAAAGTTACCGGTGCAAAAGCTGTGAAGTCCGCTTCGAAGAGGAAGCTTATCCTACCTACTCCTCCCTCTCGAACTACCCGGCAAAAGAGTGCCCAGGGTAAGGCTGTGGTATTTCCAGCCATCGAAGGGCCCAGCGGTGATGATATCCATGGTAATGTTTCTTGCCTGTAACAAAAAATTAGATACCAGTAATAATATGTTAACACATTTATATATGCTGCAGGACTTCCTGATACGAAAGAACTTCCCTCTTCCTTAGCTTGTCATCAACTCGTGGACCATGTAATCCCACCCAGCTGGAAGGGGGTGATGAACAACATGTCCATGGAAAGGCTCTGCGACCTTCATGACAAAAGTTATGTCCGACAGTGCATGCTAGACAACCAACTCAATGCTAGGACAAGGGAGCTGCTCCGTGCTGTCACCAAAGCTCGAGAAGAAATGGATGTTATGCTGAGAAGGGAGAAGGCTAGGGATCAGAAGTATGCAGACCTGGAGAAGAAGTGTGAAGAAGCCTTGGGGGATTTTGACAAGAACCCCTTGGTGCAAGATCTCATAGCTGATAATGAAAAGCTCAAAGGTCAACTGGCAGCGAGCGATGCTGAATGCAGCAGGCTAACTATCGAAGGCTCAAAGGTCGTAGGCTATAAAGAGCAGATATCTATTCTTTCATCCAAATGTGGAGGCCTCGAAGGAGAGAGAGCAAAGCTGTTGGACCAAGAGATCAAGCTCAGAGAAAAGGTAGATGGGTTAAACCTTCATCTGAAGATGCTGAAGAAGGATAGGGTGGACTTGGTAACCAAGGTCATCCCCTACGTTGCCATGGAACTTTACCATAGCAATGATGTGGGGATTGCAATTTGGAACCTGGTGAATGCGGCCATATTCCATGGCAAGTGTACCACTTTGGAGGAGATAGTTGCGACGGAGGAACCGATGAAGCTGCAGGAAGTTCCTTACTACAGGGCAACTCATGAGAAAGAGTATGATGATGCAGGTAATCACTTAATTGCTTTAGAGTTCCCTTTCCTTACAGAAGTGACGAAGGACCCAACGGCCTCTATTGAGGACCTGCTGGCCAAGAAGCCAAGGAAAGTCCAGCCTCCATCTCTTTCGAAGAAGACTCCATCACCCAAGGCTCCATCCCCAGATTCAGCTGATCCCACTCATTCCAAAGTTTGATGAAGGCAACCATGTGGTTGTAATTTGATCCCCATGGTAGTATGTACCATGTTTAAAACAATTTGTCTGTGTTCCTTTCCAGGCTTTGTGCCTGATGAAACAATTAACATTTGGTGTGTGTGATGTAGGCTACAGCCTAAGACAATGTTTTACTTGGTTGGATCGTTAAGGCTACGGCCTAGTTAGACTAGTTAAACTAATCATTAATCTACATTAAAGCCATCAGGGCTTACATTTTGCCATGTTTGATTCTTCTCTTTTTATTTTACTTGCGTAAAAAAAATTTTCTTTTACAACCTAAGGCGTATGGTAGATGCATAGCCTCATTGTGTGTAGTTACTTCACCAAGAATATTAGCAATCGTATAATTTGACTGCTGACAGAGGGTTGCGACCCACTCAATTGTAATCCTTTGGGCAGCGAAAGGCTTAAAATACCTTAAGGCCATATAGGAAAGTTAATGTGAAGTTGAGGTGGATGTTAAGCAAATGAGCAAGACATGTTGTTAGTCTTTGTACATCCCTTTGACATTGATACTTATAAAGCGACTTGGTAGACAATCTTTGTTGTATTGAACGAAACAAGAGATTTGAGGGAAATGCATTATATCATTAAGTGGGTAGGGAGGATTACATCATTTTAAGAAATGAATACTAGACGCCTACCATTAATGCTTCTTTCCCCAAGTGAGAAGAATGCAAATACATTGATTGAAAGCAAAGTAAAAAATGTCCTTAGACATTGTAAGTTTCATACATAGAACTTACGAAGGGTAGTGCCATTCCAGGTTCTATCAATAGCGTCTCCATCCAGGGTTTCCAGCTTGTAGGCTCCGTTGCCATATGCTTCCTTAATAACGTAGGGCCCTTCCCATGTAGGTCCTACTTTACCCTGGTACTCAGCTTTACTTGCGCTGTTGAGTCAGAGGACGTATTCCCTTGGTTTGAAGGTCGAAGGCCGAACCCGAATGTTGTAGTATCTTTCAATTTTTTGCTTATGGATAGCCTCCCTGATTGAGGCTATTTCCCTTCGTTCTTCGAGTAGGTCTAGGTTGCTGCGGAGTCTTTCTTCATTGTCTGCTGCTTTGAAGTTCATGACCCTTTCTGTTTCGACACTTACTTCCGAAGGGATGACAACTTCCGTGCCATATGTCAAGCTAAAAGGCGTCTCCTCATGACTTGACTTTGTATGCGTTCTGTGAGCACAAAGTACTTGAGGTAGTTCATCTACCCAACCGTGGTGACTGTATCCCAGCCTTTGTTCTATTCCTTGGATGATGTCCCTATTAGTAACTTCCACCTGTCCGTTACCTTGAGGATGGTAGACAGAAGTGAAGGATTGTTTGATATTCAGGCCTCTGCAAAACACTGGGAATACCCCTTCGGCGAACTGCTTCCCATTATCTAAAATGATGATGTGAGGTACTCAGAACCGAAAGATAATATGTTCCCACACAAACTTTTCTATGTGCCTTCCTGTGATGGATGCCAAAGGCTTCGCTTCCACCCATTTAGTGAAGTAGTCGATGGCTACGACCAAGAACTTTACTCCTCCTGGAGCAATTAGCAGAGGACCTACGATGTCTAACCCCCATTGGCTGAAGGGCCATGCGGACGTCACAGAGGTCATGTCTTGTTTTGGTAGCCTTAGAACCCTTGAGTGAACTTGACAGGCTTCACACTTCTGAATGATTTCGACATCGTCCCTGTGCATCGAAGGCCAGTAATATCTGATCCTCATGATTTTAGAAACGACGGAGCGGGGTCCTGCATGAAGCCCACAGGATCCTTCATGCACTTCTTGAATAATGTTGGCGGCTTGCCTAGGTCCTACACAACGAAGCCATGGGGACAGAAAAGACCTTCGGTATAGATAGTTCCCCATGATTCTGTACTGTGGTGCTTTGATGCGGACCTTTCGAGCTAATTTCTGATCTTCCGGCAGTATACCACTTATTAGATATTCTCTAATCGGAGTCATCCAATTTGAGTCTTCCTCCTGTATTACGTCAGACACCTCCTTTCAGACGATGGACCTATCTTTAGTTAAATGAGCAAATGCCATTGATGCCAGTTTGCTAAGTGCGTCCGCCTTCTTGTTTTGATTTCTCCGAACATGCTCTATGTTGTAGGATGTAAAATCTTCGAGCATTTCCTTGGCCTTATCCAGGTATTGCTTGATCACAGGTTGTCTTGCCTCGTAGGAGCCTTTTATCTGGTTGGCCACCAGTTGCGAGTCAAGGAAAATAACCAGGTCTTCTACCTCCATGTCCTTGGCCAATAGGAGGCCTGCTAGCAAGGCTTCGTACTCTGCTTCATTATTTGTAGCATCGAATTCAAAACGGAGTGCATAAGTGTACTCCTTCCCTTTAAGGGCAACAATCATGAGACATGCGCCAGAACCGTCAGAGCTGGAGGCTCCGTCAGTATAAAGTTTCCACCCTTCGACCGCCTTATCTGGCTTCTTTTCAGCAACCTTTGTTTCATGCTTTGGTTCGGAGGGTGTTTATGTTAAGAAATCTGCCAATATTTGCCCTTTGACCGAGTTTCTACCCTTGTATTCAATTTCGTGCTCTCCTAGCTCGATAGCCCATTTAGCTATCCTTCCCGATTTCTCCGGCATCGAAAGTATCTACTTAATGGGTTTGTCAGTAAGTACGGTTATAGGATGAGCTTGGAAGTACCTTCGAAGGAGTCTCACAGCATGGACCAAGGCCAAAATTAGCTTCTCCAATGCCGGATAATTTAGCTCAGCTCCTTGTAGAACCCTGCTAACGAGGTAGATAGGGATTTGCTTCTTCTCCCTTTCTGCCAATAACACAACGCTGATGCTTTCAAAGGAGGCTGCGATATACATAAACAACACTTCGCCTTTGATTGGGGTAGTAAGTGTAGGTAGAATAGCCATGAAATCCTTAAGCTTTTGGAAGGCAGCTTCTGCATCTATACTCCACTGGAACGTCTTTTTATCCGTGCATCCTTTGAGTGTCTTGAAGAATGGCAAAGATCTGTCTGCCCCCTTCGATAAGAACCTGCTGAGGGCTGCTAACTTTCCGTTCAGACTTTGCACTTCCTTTAGGGACTTAGGAGGCTGCAAATCTGTGATGGCCTTAACCTTCGAAAGATTGGCCTTAATACCTTGCTTGGTGATCAGATGCCCCAAAAATTGTCCTTCTTCCACACCGAAGGAACATTTCTTGGGGTTTAACTTCATGTTGATGGCGCGAAGCTGGTCGAAGGTTTCTTTGATGTCGGAGAACATATCCTCCTCCGTTCTACTCTTTATGACCATATCGTCTATGTACGCTTCTAGATTCCTACCTATCTGCTTGTGGAAGGCTTTGTCCACTAAACGTTGGTAGGTGGCACCTGCATTTTTCAAACCAAAAGGCATCTTTTTGTAACAATAAACGCCTTTTCCTGTGAAAAAGGCTATCTTCTCTTCGTCCTCTTCCACTATTTGTATCTGATGGTAACCTTTATAAGCGTCCAGAAAACACTTCAGTCGAAACCCTGACAAGGATTCTACTTTCCAATCAATTTCTGGTAGAGGATAGCAGTCCTTCGGACAGGCTTTGTTAATATCTGTGAAGTCCACGCACATTCGCCACCCTCCATCATGCTTCTTGACAATCACCGGGTTGGCCACCCAAGTTTGATACTTCACCTCCCTGAGTATGCCTGCTGCTACAAGCTCGTCCACTTCTTTGCATGCGGTGGTACTTCTTTCAGGAGCCAGGATTTGACGCTTTTGCTTGATGGGTTCAATATGTTTGAATTCATTGAGCTTGTGTTCAGTGCCGAAGGGATTTCCGTCTATGGTGAGAGTTTTGGGGACCCCCGTCATGTCAGAGTAGGTCCATGCGAAGATATCTGCATTGGCCCGTAGTACCTTTTCCAATTCTGCTTTAAAGGAGGTTGGGAGTTGTTTTTCAATTACCACCGTCTGATCAGGATAAAGATCGTTTACTATGATGCGTTCTTCAGCATCAGTGCAGCTGAGAACATCTTTCGGAGGCTCTTCCGAAACTTGTTTGACCCTTTTGCCTACTTCCGTAGGCTTCTTCAGGTTGTAGCTGGAGAAAACCGTTCAAATACCGAAAGGTGTTTGGAATTTGACCGCGGCATGTAGAGTAGAGACAACGATGCCCATCTTCAGCATTTCCGTTCTCCCTATCAATAGGTTATAGGGAGATTCAGACCTTACGATCGTGAAAACCAGGGTTTCTGTTCTTTTTAGCCTTCCTTCTCCAATCGTAACCTCTAGAGGAACTTCTCCCAAGGGCCATGAGTGTTCCCCTGAGAACCCTACTAAGGGTACCTTCGAATCTACTCTCTTCGACCTTATCGAAGGCTTAAGCTTTAGAAAATAGCGTTCGTAGATTACTTCACTGGAGCTACCGCAGTCTAAGTAGGCCCTATTTACTTCTCTGTTGGAGATCAAGACCTTGATGACCACGGGGTCATTTGAAAGAACTTTCCCTGTGATTGAAGGAAAAGTGACATCTCCTACTCTGCATAATGCTTCCTCCGCTTCTTTCCTCTTTAAACCAGAGTCATCCTTGTACACCATGAGGATGGGTGCTTCGACAGGTGTTGTGTCTTTCCCCAACTGTGTGTCGGAGACCTTTTCTTTACCTTTCTTTATACCCTTCACCAAATGTCCCAATTGGCCGGACTTCATGGCCTCTTCTATCTGTTTCATGAGCTCTCTACAATTGTTGGTGTCGTGTCCGTAATCGTCATGGAAGTAGCAGTATTTGAAAGTATCTCTGGGCCTTCCTCTATTTGCCAAGCGAGGAGGAGGATCAAAGGTCTTCGCAGCCTTTTCCGTAGCTAGTATCTCCCTTGGAGATTTGGACAGATTAGCCAAGAGACAGTGGTTGATGTTTTTATGGTATGGTGTAAACCTATCCCTTCCTTTGTGTCTATTCTTTGACCCTTCCCACGAAGGATGCTTCGGGGTTTTGCTGTGAATTTCTTTATTTTCGACCGGAGCCCCGTTGGTAGACACTTCTTTGGCTTCGATCCAGGTGTACGCCTTCTCCACTAAACTCTTATAAGTTGCAGGAAGGTCAGTGGAGAGGAATTCAACAAAACTTCTGTTTCGAAGGCCATGCACGAAACCTGAGATGTGTTGGTCTTCGTGCAAGCCCATTATCTGTAAGGTGTCATCAGTGTATCTGGTAATGATAGCCCTGGTGCTCTCATTTTCCTTTTGCTTGATGTTGTGCACTGTTAGGTGCGTTCTTGTAAACTTTTTCTGTTGGCTGAAATGTGATCTGAATTTGGCCTTGAGATCATCCAAATTCACAATGCTACCTAGTTTTTGCCCGTTCCACCATATACGAGCAGAGTCTCGTAGGATATATGTAAACATGTGGCAAGCAATGGGCATAACCCACTTCTGCATTTTGATAGCCCCTTCGAACAAGTGTAAGAAGTTATCCGGGTCCCCCTTCCCATCATAAGTACCAATATGTGTGGGCATTTTCAACCCAGCAGGAAAAGGGTAGTCTTCTATCCATCTTACGAAAGGTGTTGTGGAGCCCATGGGCACCGAATAAAGGCAGTTATAAGGTGGCATGTAGGTAGGGGCAACATTGTATGGGTTATGATTTGGAGGTATTCCAACAGGGTTTTGGTTAACATATTGAGGGTAAGCAGTAGGTATATAAGGTGGGTGACTTCCGACAGGGTACGAAGGATATACCATAGGTTGCCCGTAGGGCATGCTTCCGTATGGTTGAGTAAAACTGGGGTTGCTAGCCTGCGCATTAGGTGGGGGATAGACCCCTTGAAGGTAAGATTGAACCTGAAAAGGAGGGTACATACCATGAGGAGGAAGATTTCCTTCTCCATTCATTTGAGATGGATTGCCTTCTACGCCGGATGCGTGAGAAGGCTGCAACGGAACCCCTGCCTTAGTTCTTCCCAGATGAGCCGCCAGAAGTGGTGGCAAATTAACCTCCGTAGTATCCCTTCGGTGACTCCTTCCATTGGAGCCTTCTATCGTTCCTTCCCTTCTTGTCGGAGCCCTCTCTGGAACATCTTCAAAACCAACCGACCTTCCACTCGGCCTTCGACTACTCGGAGACCCTATCCTTAGCACTGAGCGTGTAGCCCCAAGAGCCAAGGGCCTAGCCTCCATTTCCAACTCTTCGTCATAATCATCGCTTGAGTATTCTAACTCCCTACGCATCTCCACATTTCGAGCTTGCCTCCTTCGAGCCCTCAGTAAAGATCCTACTAGACACACCACATTTTCCCTTATCACATCTTCCCATTTTCTATATAATGCAAACATCTCTGAAAGCTCCATTTGAAAAGGATCCCTATAGATCACTCTCGACTTTCTAGTCACCCTTGAAGGGGATGCTCTTGGCATAAACACGGTGTCCCTTACCGTGGTTGCTTACAGGATTATTGTGTGATAAATGTCATGATGATCAACCATAGAGTGTAGCTCCTGCAACGACCATTCATTAGAATACATGCAAACACCATCGGATGGAACCCCTATTATTCTTCCAAACTCCTCAAGTGAAAGAGTGTACTCATGTCCATTTATGGTAAATTCAATTGAGATTGATCCATCATCATTTCTAATTATACCCATAGTCTTGTAGAACTCAAGCACAAAGACCGGGCAAATTTGCTCGTTTATATCCAATAAACAATCAAACCCAATATTTCCAAATACTTCCCTTATGTCGGTATTTGCAAAAAATGATGAATCAACGACTCTACCTTCATGAAAGAGTCTCCTTTCAAGCAACTTAAAGGCTTTCCTATCGTCCGGACTTAATCCATTTTTCCTATGGTACATGGGAATGTAGTGAGTGGTGTCTTGGTAATCTTGTTGCTTGTTGCTTGGCATGATGTTCCTAAACAATACAACCACAATGTGGTGTTAATGGTGAATAGTAACCTAAAGGGTTTAATCACAATTTTGCTCTCATCATCTTTGTTGAGTTCACGAAATGTGTTTAATTTGTATCAACAATGTTAATTCTTTGATTTAGAATATCTTAGAAAACAATGTGGTGACAAATTATGATAAACCCATTTGAACCCAACTCTTAAAGATGAAGATATTGTAATTCTAAGAATCAAGGAATTAAATTAACAATGTAGTGAAGATTATACTTACACAAGTGATTGTTAAGCTTGAGAAGAATGTAAGATATTAGTTTTCACATACACATCAAACCATAACAACAAGGTGGCGAATAAGTGGAATTCTAGAGAGAGAAAGTTAGGGGTTTAGGGAACTTTAGTGAGAGAAAGAAAATTCTTATTATGAGCTCCAACTCTCTACCTTGGAAGGTAGAGAGTATTTATAGTCTTACATAAATCGCCACACATCGGGCTGTGGATCAGGCATACAGTGGGTAAAGACCCGTCCGTCCTCCACGGTGTTACTTAACTAAATACTACTTAACTTAAAAAAGCTACGACTACGAGCTTTCTAATGAATACATATACTTGAGGTGACCGACTCTTTAATAGCTGGAATTTCTAATTCCTAACAATCTCCCCCTAAGGGAGGTCACCTCAATCATGCACTAAAATTACATTGAATACAGATAGATATTACATTAACAATTGTTTTTGCATTCTTGATGTAGTACTTTGCTCCTAAGCTCGTAGTCATTGATTCTTCGCATTGCATGTTTGGGTACTCCAAGTGGAGGTCTTTTACTGATCCACGTGATAATAATAATGAGCCAGCTTTTGAGATCATCAGCTATCAAAAATCTCTGAGACATCCTTTGTGGTGTTGGTATTATGTGATGTTGTGACTTTAGGACCGACATGCTCACATTCTGGATCATGATATCTTCTCATCAGAGTAGCGGAAGCTTTCGTTGATTCATGATATTGGCAGCAGCGTAGCAGAAGCATGGAGTGAAAATATCAGAGTCATTGATGCACTAATCATGATTTCTTTTGAGTTGAATGTGTTAAGTGAGCATGCGGCTATGGATTGACCGCTTCATTCTGATCAGCTGCAAACGTAGGGCGTACCTGCATACAACAGTTAGCAATAAATCGCACGTAAGTGTCTTTGATCACTTTCGTTGAATTGAGGTACACGGCCCACGGTTCCCCGTTGATCAGTACATGTACTGCCTGTGATCAGGTATAATTCCGAAGAATTTCCTTGACAGGGTTTCGCAGCTGCTCTAGCTGTTCTCAAACCGGAACATCTCAAAGAAGACAACACGGAGTGAGTGAACCAGCGAATTTTAAGTCCACTGATTGATGAAAAGAGATTTGAAAAACAATCGTGTATTGCTCAATAGAAATTGTTTTTGCAATACAACGAAGATTTTATTAAAAATCAATTATCAATCATAAAAACACCTTTTGGTTTGAAAAATGAGTACACGGTCGATGTGCTAAAGAAAAGAGTTTTTAAGCACAAAGACCGGTTTTTCAAAGGTATCCGTCAATCCATAACCTGAACCAGGATTGATTCAAGACTTGAATCGCCCCCTTGTTTCTGTTCAGTTGTCACATGGTTGATCTAATGAATAGATCTCACATGCCACCTACCAGGAGCTTGTTTGATGTTGGCTCCAGAAGGTTTTCCATCTTCATTGTGAAAATGTATGCATATCACTCAGATGTTCTGGCAATACCACAAGGATAATGCGTAGGACTCAAGATATAATCTCTCTTTCCACATTGTGTGAAGCAGAGAGTCTTCATTGAAAGTGTCCTAATGAGATTGATTGATGATCTCGAGGCTCTAGACTCAATTTTGTGCATATTTGGATCCTGTGCCGGAGACTAGGGAGAGGGTCTCCTTCTTCAATATCAACAATCTTTAAGAGAAAGTCGATAGATAATGTCGGTTCCCAGTGAGAATGAAACAAGCCCTTTTAAGAGGAACTTGAGTGGTTTGGGAAGTTGTAGTGCAGTGCGTCACTGGGTCCATGACGTCTTGTCTTCAATACCGATGTTACCATCAGTAGCATATGAGTTGAACCCGGTTTCTGCCCTAAGGTTGAATAAATGGAGGGCTATTTGTTTTCACCCTTTTCTCATTCAATTCTTTTTAATTCTTCAACCCCTTCAGTGCTTACCGAGGCTTCATAGCAAGAACCTTGTTGGGTTTGTTCCAGTACTTGCTCTGACTCAGTCCGCACTCTTCCCATATCTCACTTTTCTCCTTTTATCATCATACCTAAGGACTTCTACACTAACTAGTGGATTGTCCCTGGGTAGATCCCTCCGGTTCTGGCGGATCATGGGAACCAATACCTAACCTTATCATCCTTATATCACCGTACATAAAGTAAAGTTGGTCGGTCTATTTGGTATTGTTCATCTGCCATTGGAACCAATTGAAAACCATTTGAAAATCAATCCAGATACTTGTGATATATTATCAAAACAATTTGTACCTGAATTGTTTTTAATATTTTTAGAATAAGTGCTCCCCCTTAACATGTGCATCAAATGTTTGAAATCCTTTTGCACACGGAGGCAAGAGGAAGAAGTTACTTCTTTGATTACCATTTTCTACAAAATATCACCATCACTTCCTTGATCAAATCAAGTAGATAAAGCATTTCCAGGAAGGATGAGGTTTCCATAAATTTGCTCCCCCTCAATATGTGCCTCGAGGTTTTGAAAAGAGTTTTGCACATACTAGAGGGAACCTGCACATTGAGATAAATTATCACGTTTCAAATCATAGGTTTAAGATAGATGCTCCCCCTCAACATGTGCATTGAAAATTTGAAATCGTTTGTCACATGTGGGAAGGACAGCATGTACATCCTTATAAAACCATTTACCGAATAATCAGTTTAAATCCAATTTAAATCACACATTCTTCCCCGATCACAATTATCAAATCATTTGAGATTTGTGATCTCTTATAGATTTAAATTGATTTTGAAAGCTTTTAAGGAGAATTGTGACTTGATTATGAAAGCGTCTTAACTGATAAGGATCGGATTTTAAGACTTTAAACTCCATTGATAAAACATGCATGATTATCTTTTGAAAACATTTTAATGCCAAATAACTTTTTAATTTAATTGAAATCATTCTCCCCCTCAATCAATGACATAGGTTGTTGATTGAGAGATAGAGATTTTGACAAATAAGTCCTGATGATTATCAAAAATAGAGACCGAGTTATTTTTCAAAGCAGTTAATTTTCAGCAGATAAATGTTTATAGAATTAGAGCATGGAATTTGAAAATATGGTAAAGCATAGCTCTGTTCATTCTTTGAAAAATGGGTTACTGCCTGAAATGACAATAAACCATATTTTCTCTTTCTCTCAAAAATATTTTTATTTTATTTTTTTTTTATTTTTATTTTTTTATTTTATTTTTTTTTATAAGAATTCGAACAACATCTAAAGTCCCGTGTCATTCTTTGAATGACAGCACAAATACCGTAGATATTAACGAACCGAGATAAACATGGCAAATTGAAAATTTTTTTTTTTTTTTAATTTATTTTTTTTTTTCTGAAAATTTTCAAATTTTTATGGATTTTGAAAGTTTTATATTTTTGTATTTTGATTTTCGATCAGATATATACAAGAGATAGATGAAGGTAGACCTTTACTCCTCGTCTTCCTCCTGAAGACGTTTGAGTGTTTCTGGTTGAAGGCTTTTCAATCCAAGACGTGGGAGAATAAACTCAAAACGTTCTCTTGGAAGAGCTTTGGTGAAGATGTCCGCTAACTGATATTCAAACCTTACAAAATAGAGTTCCACCACACCTTTTTCCACTTGTTCCCTGATGAAATGATGTTGAATGTCGATATGCTTTACTCTAGAGTGTTGAACATTGTTGCATGAGAGAGCAATAGCACTTTTATTATCACAGTACAGAGGGATTTTGTTGAATTCAAAGCCATAGTCAGATAATTGAGATCTCATCCATAAGACTTAAGCACAACAGGATGACATGGCTATGTATTCAGCCTGTGTAGAGGAAATAGAAGTACTCATTTGCTTCTTTGAAGACCAGCTCACAAGCTTATCACCCAGAAACTGAGCACCTCCAGATGTACTTCGACGAGTATCTTGACACCCTGCATGATCAGCATCTGCATAGGCTGTTAGTGACATACCGGTGTCCTTCGGGTACCAAAGACCCATATTGATGGTTCCTTGGAGATACCGAAAGACCCTTTTAACCGCTTCAAGGTGCTTTTTAGTAGGCTTAGCCTGGTATCTAGCACACATGCAAACAGCGAACAAGATGTCTGGTCTACTAGCAGTGAGGTACATCAGGGATCCAATCATACTACGATATTTCATTTGGTCAATCATGATCCCTGAGTGGTCCTCATCTAGTTTGGTTCGATCAATCATGGGGGTGTCAACAGGGTCACTTGAATCAAACCCAAATTTCTTTAAGATCTCTGTTGCATATTTAGATTGATTTATGAAAATGCCTCCGGGGCTTTGTGAAATTTGTAATCCCAAGAAAAATGACATTTGTCCCATCATTGACATTTGAAATTTTGAACTCATTTCATTAGAAAAACGATCACATTCCATTGGGTCTGTCGAGGCAAAAATAATATCATCAACATAAATTTGAACATGAGTTAAATGTTTGCCTGACTTCCTGGTGAACAATGTAGGATCAACTGCTCCTTTGCTAAATCCGGCAGATAGAAGAAACTTTGACAGTGTATCATACCATGCCCTTGGATCTTGCTTTAAACCGTAAAGGGCCTTCTTCAAACGATAAACGTGAGTAGGATGCTCTTGATTTACAAATCCTTCAGGTTGGCTGACGTAGACGACTTCTTTAAGGCCACCGTTCAGAAATGCCGTCTTCACATCCATCTGATAGACTATCATGTTCTTACTAGCAGCATTAGCCAAGAAGATTCTGATTGCCTCGATTCGAGCAACTGGAGCAAAAGATTCTTCAAAGTCAATACCCTCCTCTTGACGGTATCCTTTAGCAACTAATCGAGCCTTGTTCTTCAACACATCACCATGCTCATCAAGTTTCACTTTGAAGATCCATTTAAGAGCAATAATCATAGCACAGTCTGGAGCAGGTACTAACTCCCATACATCAAGTCGATCAAACTCATGAATTTCATCTTGCATGGCATTGAACCAGCTATCTTCATTCATGGCGGATTTAACATCTTTTGGTTCGATCTTAGATAGTACGGAGTTGAAGAAGCACCATAAGGCATCGGTTGCAAGTTGTTTCCGTGTTGATACAGGACGAGAGGGATTTCCAATGATGTTGTCTAATGGATGATCGTGAGTCCATTTTCTGAGGTGTTCATGTGGCAGTCGTTGAGGGACTGAGGTAGCTGAGTCGATGTCTCCTGAAGAAGATGGTTCTGATGATGATTCAGGAGCAAATATGTTTTCAAATGGAGCATCTTCAGGAGTAGCAAATGGATTAACTTCATCATTGATGCCAGAAACATTTCCATGATGTACATTTGAAGAATGATGATTTGTTGATGAGACTGAAGGATCAGCAGCAGGCGCTTCCTGACTTAAAGATATTGAGACTGAGGGATTGCCTTCATTCACAGGAATATGAGCAGCTTCTGTTGTAGGAATCGACACCTCATTAGTACTTGGATCATAAAGTTCATCAAACATAGGATCAAACAATTTCTTTAAATCATCTTCAGATGGAGGTACATATGGAGTTTCTTGAGAAGAGTTTGGAACAAGGGATGAACCAATGGGACTGTTTTGAAGTGTGGGTCCAGAACTGAATTGTCCAGGAGCCATTTGACCGGTCAGCTCATCAAACGTAACATGAATTGTTTCCATGATATTTCGGGTTCTTTTGTTGTAGATTCGGTATCCCTTTTTGTTTGAAGCATACCCTACAAATACTCCAATGTCTGATTTAGCTCTAAGTTTGCCTAAGTCTTGTCCCTCATTAGTTGGATAACACAATGCACCAAACACACGAAGGAAAGAGAGATTAGGTTTTCTATTGTGGACAAGTTCATATGGAGTTTTTCCATGAACAGTGTGAATCAGAGAACGATTTTGTGTGTAGCATGCAGTGGCAATAGCTTCAGCCCAGAGAAACATTGGAACCTTTGAGTAAATCAGCATTGTTCTATCGGCTTCTACAAGAGTTCGATTTCGTCTTTCAACTACACCGTTCTATTGAGGAGTTCGTGGAACACTTCTTTGATGGCTGATTCCAATGCTTTCATAAAAATCACTAAGTTGTTTGTTAACAAACTCAGTTCCATTGTCTGTTTGGATAATTCTGACTGTTTTTTTAAGTCGAACCTGCAGCTGTTTGATGAGTTTGATGATGATATCAGGAGTTTCATCCTTTGTCCTTAAGAACTTGACCCAGGTGAATCTAGAGTAATCATCAACCACAACCAACACATATTTCTTACCAAAGATGTTCTGCACTCTCATTGGTCCACACAAATCCATATGAAGGGTATGAAGAACTTCTGTTATTGAGTTTGTAGGTTTGGGTTTGTGGGCATACTTTTTGCTTTTACCCAATTGGCATGCTGAACAAAGATGATCCTTTTCATACTTCAGTCTAGGTAAACCTACAACTAAGTCCTTTCTGGAAAGATCATTGATGGTGCCGAAGTTCAAGTGATTGAGACGACGATGCCATAACCATGACTTTGTTTTTGAAGCCTTTGATAACAAGCAGATTGGAGAAGACCTCATCATGTCATCGATATAGATGGTGTAAATATTTGAGCCACGAGTTCCTTTTAACAGCTCTTTACCATTAAGATCTCTAACAAAGCAGGTATGTTTTCTGAAGGCTACTTCTAGATCAGAATCACAGAATTGACCAACAGAGAACAGATTATGACCCAGACCTTCCACATAGTATACTCTAGAGATGACACTATCACCAACAACGTAATCTCCATAACCCATGATTGCACCGAAATGATCATTACCAAATCTAACAGTCCCGATGAATTTGCTCACGAAGTTCATGAGCCGCGACCGGTCTCCAGTCATATGCTTGGAACAGCCTGAGTCCAGGTACCACAGAACGATTTGAACGATCTGCAGTTGAACACATACAAGAATGGATAACTGGATAATTGGGATCCCCATGCAAGAATGGGTTCCATTTGGTTAGTAACAATGGTTGGAACACCCACATCAGAAAAAGGAGCATTCATATCAGAAATCAAGGCACTGGAATCATTGTGAATAGATGCAGTACTAGTGTCTGTATTAGCCCTGTTCACAGTGTGCTCACTTCTTAAGGGAATAGTTCTACCAGTAGGCAACCATTTTCTAGTGGGCATTGTCTGATTATTCTTATGACCAATAGGTATCCAATAATAGCCTATCTTACTAAATGTTCTTCCTGTGGGTTTCCACTGTTTTCTAACTTTCTTTCGTTTTTGCCTTTTTGCCTTTTTAGTATGAACATTAGCAACATTAACTGGACAATTATCATCATTAGGCAAAACATTAACACCACATTCATGATTAGAAACAGAATTCAAGCAGTCATCAGTACAAGGTTTGCAAATAGTATCAGAATTCGAATTAATTACAGTACGCCTATGGCTAATACTAGAATCAACACGATTTGTTTTATTCGATTCAAGCTTAAAGTTCCTAGATTGTTCTTCTACTCTTTTCCAGTGCACATTCTTAGCTTGCGAGGTCCTATCATTCCTTGTATTGTCTTGAGACTTTGACCTGCTCCCTTTAATGTCACTGATTACTCCTGTAGAGGGAATGGGAACATTAGTGGGTTTTACAACTCTTTGCATCACCTGTTTAGATGTGCTGGGATCTGAACTACATGCAGGCACACTAAGGTTCACTTTCTTAAAACTAGAAGTGCTGGGATTTGTACTCCTAGAAGGCACACTTGAGTTCTCTTTCATAGCATTGACAGATCTGAAATCTGAACTACTTACAGGCACACTAGGGTTCATATTCAAGACATTGGGCATCGAATGAATATCATACTTGGCAATAGGCATCGAACATGGAATCAAAGGATTAACTCTCTCACCTAATGACTTTGGGCATATTGTGATCAAGCATTCTAAGATTTCTTGAGATCGTTTGGCATATAAGCATGCATGTCCAATTGCATTATCATGAGGTTTCACTAACTTATCCTCTTCAACAATCTCACGCAGACATTCTAGGCAATCCTTAAGGGATGAGAAGTATGTTTGAACAGCAAGTTTGTTGTTCCTGAGCTGAGGAGGGACATATTTCACAGACAAAGCATATTTATTACAAGAGTGAACCTTTGATACACCATTCTCCCCATTGGTCATTGGCATTTTCCCTTTTACCTGACTCTTCAGATTCTCAATTTCCTTTTGCAATGAAGCTATTTGTTCATTATTTTTGTTACGAGTGACCTTTATTGATTCAAATAACTCATTGAAATGACGTTTAACCTTTTCATTTTCTTCTAGAAAACTTTCGTTTTCCTTTTGTAATGCATTTACTAGGTTTTGAAGATGAAACGTTTGAGAATTCTGAGAATCTAAAGGAGGAGGCATTTGGGAGCCTGTCATATTGTTCGTTTGACCCTTTAATTGAGAGATTTGGGCTTTCAACTTTCTGATCGTGTTGCACCGAGCTTGAATTTGTTCATCACGTTTGTTAATTTGAAAAACTGCATCAAACTCTGGAGCATCTGAGGATGTCTTGATATTTGAAGTTTTGACATTTTCTTTAAGATGTTGATATTTTAGTTGTAAATTAAGATGCTCAACTTCTAGTTTAGAAAAATGTTTAACCAAATTGTCGTGATCATCCAGTTCAATTTTCTCGTTTAATTTAGAATTAGTTTTTTCAAGCTCAATGACACGATCATGGGAGACTTTCAGGGCAACAGATAGTTCATGAAATTTGGAAGCATTAATAGAGCAATTTGAAGCAGTGAAAAATATATCTTGAGCAACACATTCAGTAATAAGAGTCTCATTTAATGTATGCAAGTTCTTCCTTTCAATCTCATTATATTTTAGTGCACGCTCATAGTCACTAACTTCAACTATCATTGCATCAAATTCCTTTTCCATTCCCTTGATATCAGTTTCTATCCCCTTTTTAAGACTCTCAAAGTGATCTTTTAGAAGTTTAAAGAAAGGCATGACCTCAGTTAAATAACATTCTTTCATTTGCTCAAAACCCCTTTCTCCTTCCGTTATACCAGTGGGTGTGATTCTTTTCTTGCAAGTTTTCTCAAAATCAACAAATAGTTGAAATATAACATATTGGCTAATTAAGGTCTTGCTTTTAGTGGCAATTGTTCTAGGAACAAGATGCATTGGTGTATTAGGAGGATACACAGTCGCTCTAGGCATTTTCCAAAGGGGAGGGTTTGTTTCAACAATTTTTTCAGCTTTCTGCTTACTAAATCCGTTTTCCAGAAAACTTGTTCGGGAGTCAGCAATGTCTGAGGCTTAAACATGTTCAAGGAAATCCAGTTTTCCTTCATATAATCATGGGGTGTGATCTTTATTTTCTTCTCTCTACATTTAGGATCATCTAATTTATTGTTCATCTTTTCCCTAGTGACTTCATCTGATTTCTTATCTTCCTCAGTGCACTCAACGCAACTAGGTTTCTGTCTAGGTTTAAGGATTTCATTGCCATCATAAAGAACCTTATGAGCATTTCTAGCCCTTTTAATGACCTCTGGATTTGGTTCCTTAACAAGGGGAATGCTATGCTTGTCGCTTAAGACCCTATGCTTAGTGATCATGTGAGCAGTCTGAATGGTGTTCCCTTGTATGTACAACTTGTTTTCAAGTTTGTTTTTCAAAGTTTTCAGATTAGAAAAATCTTTCAAGAGTTTTGATTCCTTTGCATTAAATTCTTGCTTAAGCATTTTCACATTTTCTTGAAGTTCTTGTTTTTGCTTAGCAGTTTTAGAAAGCTTTTCTTGAAAGGAATTTAACTCTTGTTTTAATACTTCTTCTCGAAAATTACTTTTTCTAATGATTGTACGCACTTGGTCATCCATTTCCTGCTCACGAGTGGTCAACTCAAATTTTGCACGTTGTTCATAAATAGCAACACGTTCTTTATAAGCATTTAGTTCAGAAATTACAGACTCATCAGGGGCACATGCAGTATATTCATCAAAAATATAGTCATTGTTGACTGCAGGAGATGCATCACTTGGTACAACTTCACTTTCACTTTGTTTCACATATTGATCATATGGGACAACATTGATATTACCCATATTTTCAATATTTGATTCAATAGTTTCAGTTGATAGTATTTTGTCATGCATCTTTTGCACATCAGCATCATCGTATAGTTTTAGTACCTCTGAGATGAGTTTGTCTTTTGATGGTCCAGCTTTTGGAGAAGAAGAGACCTTGGGAGAAACCATTGGAGAAATGCTAGCCATAAAAATTGTGTGTGCCGTAGGTCCATCATCCACATCAGAGTCGTATGCATCACAATCAGCGACTTGAAAGGCATTCTGATGATTGTGACCTATCTCCTGAATAGGCTGCTCATCCACATCTGCATCATAGGTCTTGGCATTGCCCTCAGCTAGAAACAGCAATTCCTCTTCATCCATAGCAACAACATTGTCCTGAGCTTGTACAAGCAGCATCTTATCTCTGAAGTAATCAGCATTCTGTGGACGCTTTGGAGATGTGCAGTTTCTTGCAATGTGTCCCTCACCACCACAGTTATAACATTTGATCGGCTTAGCTTGACCTTGGTTACCATTCCTTCCTCGATTCTGGTTACCAACATAACCTCTACCAGCACCACCTCTTCCCTGATCATAATGTCTTTCCTGAACTGGTTGCACCACGATCCTTCCATCTTTAACAGTAGCTTGATTGTATGGGTTAGATGCTGTTCTGAGGTTGTTGTTGGTTTGTGGGAGAGAATTCATGTTTTGACTAATCAGAAGAGCTAGTTGATTAATGAAGTTACCTACGTGTGCATCAGCATCAGCTTGTTTGAACATAGGATCAGGAATGAGTTTGTGATTACCATTACCCAAGGGTATGACTTGTGAAGCTTTGGTTGTGATTCCGATGTTTGAGTAGAAGGCAGTTGAGTCATTAGACGAGCTTGTCTCTCCCTGGTTGGTTTTGAGCTGATTGAGAACCAATTTTTCAAACATAGCATGTCTCTCATTCTGAAGGAGGAAGGCATAGAGTTGCTCATAGTTTGTATTCTTCAATCCTTTAGTGAGCTTCACAGAGGTGACAAACTTGTGCCATTCGGGATTCATGTTGTTCACAAATTTTGAGTTCAGCTGAATGTTGGGCATAGTCATTCTGATGTTCCTCATGTCATTCACCAACTTATGAAATCTCACATAGTACTCATAGACACTCTCATCTGGCTTCATCTTGAAGTGTTCAAATTCGTCATAGAGTTGTGATTCTCTGTCTTCCATAGTTAATTCTGAACCTGAGAGAAGCATCTTGACATTATCCCATACTGCCTTTGCATCGGTGTTGTGATTGATCAGCTTGTAGATGTCTTTAGGAAGACCTTGAAGAACAATGTCAGAAGCCCTGATATCTTCATCGAATCTCTTTTTCTCCTTATCATCAAGCTCATCATACATTTTAGGTCTGTCCATTCTGTAAATAGGAGTTCCATCATCATTAGTGTCAAGTATATCTCTGGTCGTCTCAACTCGATACGGTCCTTCATCAATGGATTTGAGAATGTTGACACCATTTTCCTTTCCAAGGCAGTACAACCTGATTCGTTGAGCCCAAGAATCGTAGTCAGTTCTGTCAAGCATGGGTGGACGAGTATCTGAGCCAGCTGCTTGAACATCCTCGGCAACAGTGGAGATGATAGTAGGAACGTTGGTAGACATGTTAACAGATTATACGGGATTTTATAACTCTATGATTAAACCGGGAAATAGATTCTTTCACGGGATTTTACTAAATCAAGAGAAAACCGTAAACAATCACCCAAGTCGCTAGATGAAAATGCACCAAGTCGCTAACACCTAATTCGCTACACTCCCAAGTCGCTAAAGTCCCAAGTCGCTAGACAAATGCAAGTCGCTAAGTAGTAACTCGCTAAGCCTTAAGTCGCTAGCAAAATTTTGGCAGCAATTCGCTACTCAAGTCGCTAAAGATACAAGTCGCTAAATAGCAACTCGCTACAGACCAAGTCGCTACCTTTGGTGGAAAGTCCACTACTTGTACTGTAAGTCGCTAGTTCTAAGTCGCTAGGTCTAAAACAGTAACTCGCTACAAATTTGTAAAGCAAGTCGCTACGAAGAAAGAATTCCGTGTGTTAAGTCGCTAGCAAGAAAAAACTCATAAACATCACTTTTTAATCCAAAAACAACCCAACCAAGATGATTCAAGCTTACCAAATGAAAACCTAAACACTTGTTATGATTCTAAACATAAAAGTACTAACAAAATCCAAGCTTTAACACACAAAATCAACCAAATGATGCACAAACCACTAAACTTTTTCAAACTCAAAAACCACCTAAAAACCACTAGAAATCCAAGGATATGCACGATATGATCTAACCATGGCTCTTGATACCAATTGTAAGATATTAGTTTTCACATACACATCAAACCATAACAACAAGGTGGCGAATAAGTGGAATTCTAGAGAGAGAAAGTTAGAGGTTTAGGGAACTTTAGTGAGAGAAAGAAAATTCTTATTATGAGCTCCAACTCTCTACCTTGGAAGGTAGAGAATATTTATAGTCTTACATAAATCGCCACACATCGGGCTGTGGATCAGGCATACAGTGGGTAAAGACCCGTCCGTCCTCCACGGTGTTACTTAACTAAATACTACTTAACTTAAAAAAGCTACGACTACGAGCTTTCTAATGAATACATATACTTGAGGTGACCGACTCTTTTAATACCTGGAATTTCTAATTCCTAACAAAGAATGATCAATTTGCTCCTATGAACAGTACCAAAGTTCTTGTTCGTGAGTCTTTGAGGTGAGAATGATTGTGGAACTTCCACAGTGATCATTTTTAAGCTTATACTGTCTTATGTTGCACGAATCCCGCGGATCCCTCTCATTTGGGATCCGGCTAGTATAAACGGAGGGATCCGGCATAACAGCAAAAGTCAGCTCAAACATTCCTTGATAACTATGGTTTGGGAGTTCTAATACGCCTAATGTTTTGGTGTTAAGGTTCTAAAACTTGTGGTTTGAGGTTTTGAAGATTAAGTACTATTCCTATTAGACGAGGTTCCCTTTTTAAGAATTAGTCATAATTCTTGGGAAGCTTTTCAAACATTATAATAAAATCCCATTTTATTATAACATAAGAAGTTTCATATGGATATTTATTGACATAGATGAATTGTCAATAAATTTTTTGTGATGAATAATGATTGATGTTATCATATAACTAAGATCTCATTATTATGAGTTGGTAATGTAGTTTAAATAAGTCGGAGAAAACTCATTTGATAGGGACTATAATATAAAACTACGAGAACAATTTCTAACAAATCATGCAACTAACATTTTGATAATAACAATAAATGTAAGTAATTAGAGATCATACCTTTGCCAAATATTCTTTTAATAAAAGAAGTATTTAGATGTTTTGTGATTTTCTTGGAATCTCCAGATTTATGTTGTAAGAATACTTAAACATTCTTTTTGCGAAAAGAAATATTTAGATAAATTCTTTATGATTTTCTTGGTAACTCCAAATCCAATTATGGATAATGCTTTAAGAGAAATAAAATATTAGAGCATTCTATCATTGTCCAACAATAAACAATATACTGATTTTTAAAATATGACAAAAATAATCCTTCTTTGTAATTTTCAAACATACATGGATCGTATCAAGTTTTTAAAGTACAACATACTCTAAGAAACTTGGTAACGAAGCTCTGATGCCAATTGTGGAAAACTAGAAGGGGGGGGGTTGAATAGTTTTACCAATTTAAAACTTCCTTTTAAATATTTAGATCGACTTATGTCAATCTATTTGGTTGTTTATGTTGGACGTTGATAGATAGATATATAAACATGTAATGATAGATAAGGAGTAAGAAGCACATCACCACGACACAAGTATTTATTGTGGTTCGGCTACAAGGACACCTTCCTTGCCCTACTCCACTCCTCGAGTCACCTACTCGAGAATTCGTAAACACTACACCAATCTCCTTATGGCGGAGAAGCCTTCACAACGTCGCTTAACCTTTTTCCGGTACAAAGCTAAATACCGAGTTCTTTCACACCAAGGCGAACCACACATAACACAACGTCGCCTACCCTTTATACGGTGCTAGGCTAACCACCGAGTTCTTTCACACCTTAGGAGAACTAATCCTATCACAACGTCGCCTACCCTTTATTAGGTACTAGGCTAAGCACCTAGTTCCATTACTATGGAGGAACTACTACCCTTCACGACAAAACACCTAATCTCAAGGAGATCTACTCCTTGTTACAATACCATCAAGGATATCACCATCCTTGTAAATAAACAAATACTTATATGTATAACGATGCACCTCATCGATTATACGACCTAGGCATTCTTCCCAAATGCTACTTGATTTGATTCTTCGGCATCCTTCACTAATGCCTTTGACACAAAGCTTGGCACCCTTCACTAATGCCTTCGTCTTGACACCTATAACATTTCTTCACTAATGCTCTTGACACGAACGATAAGCACCTTTCACTAATGCTTTCGTCTTGACACTTTCGGCATCCTTCACTAATGCCTTTAATCTAATATCTATGGAGGAAGGAAGAGCTATCAACAAGAGAACCTTCGTTGTCTTGATGATGACGAAGCATGACAACTCATGGACTTGAGCTTGCACATCTTCAAGAAGTGGTGATCTCTCCTTTAAGAGGATCCTAGAAGATCACACAAAAACAAAAGACAAACTACATAGATCACTTGGATATGAGGTTAGAGGGTTAGAATACTTGGGGGAAGTATGTGTGTAAAACCATGAATAGAGAGGAAGAAATGGCTCTCTATTTATAGAGAAAATTCTCTACTGTTTCCCCGGATCCCCCGGATCCCTTCCACTTGGGATCCGGCTAGCACAAAGCCAGGGATCCGTGGAACGCTCCTCTTTGCCCATGGGTATTTTTGGTTATGGGTCATGGGTTATGGGTTGATCCATGGTTTTCTTTCCAAATACAATGTATCTTAAGGATACAATGAACTTGGTTAAGTGGTATAAATAAAACCATGGGTTATGGATCAAAACCATTAGCTAGTTTATTACCCATTTTGGTATTTACATGTTTTTACCCATTATAGTATTTACATGTTTTCACCCATTTTAGTATACTTAGTTTAAGTATATGTTAACCCAATATGTAAAAACTAGTTGTTGTACATATGTATCTAAATCATAAAATCACTTAGGCTTGTTTTTAGTGTTTTATGTGAAAACGTAAGTGTGTTAGAAAACTATTAACTTAAACTATTTACGTACTCTATTTGTTTCGTTAAAATGATTTTACGTTTGTTATCGACAAAACATTAGAAGATCGTAAAATATAAATAAACCTTTTTACGGCTTATTTGTATTAACAATCTCCCCCTTTTTGTTGATGACAAAACATAAAATTATTTTAAGGAAAAATCTAAAATTCGTAAAAGTTTGAATTTGTAGTTTTTACTTTCTTCTCCCCCTTTTTGTCGAAACAAAAAGTGTTAAAAGAAACTAACACAATTTTTACAAGAAAGTTATGTAAAAATGTAAAGAGAGTAAGTGACGGGAATGGTACTCGTCTTAACTCCCCCTTGACGAGTCCATCCCTTTGAAAGGGCGTCAAGGACATGACGTAAAATAAACTAATTTTGCAATTAAGTTTGCAAATGGTTCGTCTAAGTGATGAAAACGTTCTCCCCTTGAATATTGCAATGTTGTAATGGGGTGTCATGAAGTGTAATCCAAAATCGGATTAAGTTGCAAATGATTTTGCAATGTTTTTTTACATAAAGCTCCCCCTAGCTTTATGGTGTCAATATCTTCATGTGTATTTTGAATAACTACAAAACAATGGTTAGAAAACAAGAGTATAGTGCATAATTTCCTGCAAATAAAACTCAAGTTAGTAGAAATTTATGATTCTGATCCACGGATCCCACGGTTCCCTTTATTGAAAGGATCCGTCTAGGCATTATGGAGGGATCCGGCTGTCTGTTGACAATTTCTTCAGCAATGAGAGTGTTTCAATCAATGCTAGTGTGGAGACAATATATGTGTGCAATAAAGAGCACAACGCACAGAATAATCAAAACATATAAATGTTCATTCAATAAAACAAGAGATAACCAACGAAATCTCTAAAACTAAGAGAATGAACTAGGACATACAAGTACCACTAAATACTAACTAGATACTAGACTTAAAATGCTACAACGTGCTTGAGTCTAGGGATGAGTGGACTTGTTGATTTGATCCAACTTTGCAAGAAGATGATTAAACATGAAATGTATCTCATTTCGTACTTCTTGAACAAGTCCTTGAGTGTTTAGACAATTTGAACAATTATTGTCTTGGTTTGGACCCGGAGGGAGATGGATACTTTGAGGAGGCTCTATGTGTGCTTGTGGGTCTTCATTTTGAGGAGTAGGAAGAGGTTCTAAAAATGAAGGTGGTAATGGAAATTCTTCCATATGATCAAGGATATTCCTTGTCTCCCATGATGGGCTAGTTGGTGTTGTGGGTGGTTCCCTATTCAATGAAAAGGTTGGTGAATGGGAGGTTCTTGGTGGTGAATGATCTAACGAGTAGATGTTCGGGTGAGGAAGAGGCTCATTCAAGGATTGTAGTCCATACTTAATGAATGATGGTTTTGATGGCTTGCTAGAACTAGCCATGTTTGGTTTTGAACTAGATGATCCTTTTTCTAGTCCGAAAGGTTTGATGCTAATCCTTGCGGTTCTCTTAGCCTTTGGATGAGTTTGATGAGGTGAAATTCTAGCTTCACTATCTCTAATGGGAGATGTTTCGGTGGATGAGATTTCATGGATCATTTGACCTTTTCTCTTGGATGATCCTAAGGTTGAAGAGTTATTGCTAAGAGCTTTAGTCATAGTGATGATGGTGTTTGTAAGAGCTTCTTAAGTTGCTGATTTTTGAGATGTGATTGAGAGTGGTGACTTAGTCCTAAGGTTGTTTGGTTTATAAAGGATAATTTGAATTAGGAAATTAAATCCTTGCCCACTTAGAGGACTAAGCATGCTCTTGAGGTTTTGATCAACTCTAGGAGGGTAATTAATGAATGCTAAAAGTGGTTAGAGAACCAAAAGGTAACTTGAACTTGAATAAGGAGGCTGATTTAATCTTTCTGCATGTACGGATCCCGCGGATCCCTCTCAGAAGGGATCCGCCTGGTTATAGACCAGGGATCCGGCTATCAGACAGGATTTAGGTGAAGTCATTATGCTTTTGTAGGGTTTATCATTAATGGATTTCGAGGTTTTGACTTAATTTAGAAGTCTTTAGCTGTTGGATATCTCAAATCCTTAACCATAACAAGTAATGGTGCTTAATGATGGTTTTGGCCAAGAACATTGACCTTGGGTAGTCTAACCATACGTTTGACAAGGATTCCTTTTAATTTGTTGTGGAGAGATGGTGATATTAAGTCCTAAAAGTCAGATGATGACCTAGGGTAAATTTACTAAAATCTTTAAAAATAAAAAGAAATGAAAAACTAGTTTTTGGTCCTAATTTTGAGTCAAAGATGATTGAGATCAATTTGCTAAAATTTAAGGATAGACCAAACTAAGTGTTATCAAATGTGATAGATCATGTGTGAGTGTTAGAGCGGAATTATGGTGAGTTTTGACTAGATGATAAGTAAACAAAATATTTCGAAAATAGATCCTAGATAAGCCATGGATGAGAATGAGGTTTTCAACTATTAGCGGAAGACTTAGTTGGCTCTAGTGTATTATGTTTGACTTGTTTGAAGTGTTCTAAAGGACTATTATGATGTAGCCAAAAACGTTTTGCACATCAGGTGCATACGGATCCCACGGTTCCCTTTTGGGAGGGATCCGGCTAGTTCAAACTCTGGGATCCGCCAACTGCAGATCAGAGAGCTTTCAGGAAATGTGCAACATTGCACTTTATAGTAAATGCTTTTCCTAGTTGTTTCTATGGGGACTAAATGCAAGAGCACAACTAATATAACTTGTATTAAAGTAAGAAAAGCTGAAATTCCTAGAATGAGTGACGACGACCACACCAAGAGGTCGTAAAATCTCATTTTTCCAAATACCTAAGTTAGGATGTTTAGTGCCAAGATATGGCAATACCTACATACTACAAGCATAGTTTAAATTATTTACAAACCATTGTTTGAAATTGTTCATCATGCACTTGAGTCCTAAGACTTTACCTCTCTTTTCCTCCTTCACTTCTTCACCCGTCCTCCACTCTTTCACTTCTTCTTCCTTAAGAAATTAGCGAAGCATTTGAAGATTCCCTTGGTTTGTTGCCATTCGGCTGATTCATTGGGGATGTTTGGCAATTGGTTAATGTAGTCCAATGGGTCAAGATCAATGTTTTCGAGTGGGTTGCTACTACTCCCTTCATCTTCACCTTCTCTTTGCCTTTCCCTTTCGTCCGAGGAATCCGTGGGTGGGTGTGGCCTCTTGCCTTCTACCACAAACCTTGTTGTTCTACCCTCGGTTAATGGTACCATAACCTTATTGCAAAAGTTATGATCCAAGGATTGTGGGGAAGGGTCTAATGCAAAGATGAATTTAGCGAGACGGGTTAGAAGCATTGCATATGGAAGCACCATCTTGTCCATGCTTCTTACACTTGCCATTCTCTTGATCATGTAGTAGGCAATGTTGAAGCGAGATTCGGTCACAAGATAATAGATCATGAAGTTTAGACATGCGTTGGGGTGATCCTTGTTTCCTACTAGACACACCACATTTTCCCTTATCACATCTTCCCATTTTCTATTTAATGCAAACATCTCCGAAAGCTCCATTTGAAAAGGATCCCTATAGATCACTCTCGACTTTCTAGTCACCCTTGAAGGGGATGCTCTTGGCATAAACACGGTGTCCCTTACCGTGGTTGCTTCCGGGATTATTGTGTGATAAATGTCGTGATGATCAACCATAGAGTGTAGCTCCTGCAACGACCATTCATTAGAATACATGCAAACACCATCGGATGGAACCCCTATTATTCTTCCAAACTCCTCAAGTGAAAGAGTGTACTCATGTCCATTTATGGTAAATTCAATTGAGATTGATCCATCATCATTTCTAATTATACCCATAGTCTTGTAGAACTCAAGCACAAAGACCGGGCAAATTTGCTCGTTTATATCCAATAAACAATCAAACCCAATATTTCCAAATACTTCCCTTATGTCGGTATTTGCAAAAAATGATGAATCAACGACTCTACCTTCATGAAAGAGTCTCCTTTCAAGCAACTTAAAGGCTTTCCTATCGTCCGGACTTAATCCATTTTTCCTATGGTACATGGGAATGTAGTGAGTGGTGTCTTGGTAATCTTGTTGCTTGTTGCTTGGCATGATGTTCCTAAACAATAAAACCACAATGTGGTGTTAATGGTGAATAGTAATCTAAAGGGTTTAATCACAATTTTGCTCTCATCATCTTTGTTGAGTTCACGAAATGTGTTTAATTTGTATTAACAATGTTAATTCTTTGATTTAGAATATCTTAGAAAACAATGTGGTGACAAATTATGATAAACCCATTTGAACCCAACTCTTAAAGATGAAGATATTGTAATTCTAAGAATCAAGGAATTAAATTAACAATGTAGTGAAGATTATACTTACACAAGTGATTGTTAAGCTTAAGAAGAATGATCAATTTGCTCCTATGAACAGTACCATAGTTCTTGTTCGTGAGTCTTTGAGGTGAGAATGATTGTGGAACTTCCACAGTGATCATTTTTAAGCTTATACTGTCTTCTGTTGCATGGATCCCGCGGATCCCTCTCATTTGGGATCCGGCTAGTATAAACGGAGGGATCCGGCATAACAGCAAAAGTCAGCTCAAACATTCCTTGATAACTATGGTTTGGGAGTTCTAATACGCCTAATGTTTTGGTGTTAAGGTTCTAAAACTTGTGGTTTGAGGTTTTGAAGATTAAGTACTATTCCTATTAGACGAGGTTCCCTTTTTAAGAATTAGTCATAATTCTTGGGAAGCTTTTCAAACATTATAATAAAATCCCATTTTATTATAACATAAGAAGTTTCATATGGATATTTATTGACATAGATGAATTGTCAATAAATTCTTTGTGATGAATAATGATTGATGTTATCATATAACTAAGATATCATTATTATGAGTTGGTAATGTAGTTTAAATAAGTCGGAGAAAACTCATTTGATAGGGACTATAATATAAAACTACGAGAACAATTTCTAACAAATCATGCAACTAACATTTTGATAATAACAATAAATGTAAGTAATTAGAGATCATACATTTGCCAAATATTCTTTTAATAAAAGAAGTATTTAGATGTTTTGTGATCTTCTTGGAATCTCCAGATTTATGTTGTAAGAATACTTAAACATTCTTTTTGCGAAAAGAAATATTTAGATAAATTCTTTATGATTTTCTTGGTAACTCCAAATCCAATTATGGATAATGCTTTAAGAGAAAAAAAATATTAGAGCATTCTATCATTGTCCAACAATAAACAATATACTGATTTTTAAAATATGACAAAAATAATTCTTCTTTGTATTTTTCAAACATAAATGGATCGTATCAAGTTTTTAAAGTACAACATACTCTAAGAAACTTGGTTGAATAGTTTTACCAATTTAAAACTTCCTTTTAAATATTTAGATCGACTTATGTCAATCTATTTGGTTGTTTATGTTGGACGTTGATAGATAGATATATAAACATGTAATGAGAGATAAGGAGTAAGAAGCACATCACCACGACACAAGTATTTATAGTGGTTCGGCTAAAAGGACACCTTCCTTGCCCTACTCCACTCCTCGAGTCACCTACTCGAGAGTTCGTAAACACAACACACCAATATCCTTATGGCGGAGAAGCCTTCACGATGTCGCTTAACCTTTTTCTGGTACAAAGCTAAATACCGAGTTATTTCACACCAAGGCGAACCACACCTAAAACAACGTTGCCTAACCTTTATACGGTGCTAGGCTAACCACCGAGTTCTTTCACACCTTAGGAGAACTAATCCTATCACAACGTCGCCTACCCTTTATTAGGTACTAGGCTAAGCACCTAGTTCCATTACTATGGAGGAACTACTACCCTTCACGACACAACACCTAATCTCAAGGAGATCTACTCCTTGTTACAATACCATCAAGGATATCACCATCCTTGTAAATAAACAAATACTTATTGTAACAATTCGCATTTTCGGGTCACTATTCATTTTTACTATTCACTTTTCACTATTCATCCCGTAAAATTTTATTTCACATTCTCGTAGGATAAACTATTTTAGTAATGACCTGAGAGTTCGACAATCGTTAGATCATTTTCGCAAAAGTTATTAAGAAAACACCGTTTTAAAGTTTCGTTTTGGACGGTTCACCGTTTAAACATCCCGCGCATAACGAAAACTGCCTCTGACAATTTTCCCCGCATTAGATTAATTTTTTTATCACTCATGACGAATTTGAGAATTTTTAAGATTTATTTTTATGTTACCAAATAAGCCCAGCGCAGTACGAAACTAAACTTACGTTTTAAACAATTCTACTTACATCCAGACTTAACGATTCCTGCACTGTATTTCCTAAGATTTTTAGAAACTTTTACATTTTTGGAAAAGTCAAACATATTTCCCTCCTCCTTTGACCATAAAGAAATTAACTTTGTACGTTCTACATTTTTCTTAAATCGCGTAACTTTTAGACTTCACGTATAACTGTTAAGTTATCCCACGCATGACGAAAACCACATTTTGACATCTCATATCACTTTTAGACTAATTTTAGTCTACTCTAAATAAATTCACGGTCATTTCCCTAAAATTTCGTTCTTTTCTGATAAACTGCGAATTACGCGTTTTTGACCCGTATTTCCAGCTTTAGGCAGCGTTTTTGCACCCAATAATACTTATCACTCATTTTATATTTTTAGATGGAGTATAATGATGATTTTAATCATTCCTTCAAGTTTCGTATTTTTACGACACCCAGTTTTACGTTTCATGAATTAAATACTTACCGTTAGCGATTTTCAGAACCAAACTACACTCCGTTAAATCAAGATAATATCAAGAAATTCCAATCTTATCCACCACCTCACCATATGAACGTGTATATACACATGTAGGGATGATATTTGATCATTTCCTAGATCATTACATGTGTAAACTTAACCATGGTTAGTTTTTAACCCAATATATAGTTAACTCCTAAAATTTCCCTATAAATACCAAGCTAAAACCTTCATATTTTCTTGCACCACCCCTTCTTATCATCTAAAGTCCTAAACCCTAAGGCATTTCTTATAGATCTTGCAAGAACATTCATGTGTTCTTGAAGAAAACTAGCGTTTGATCTTCATTCTTGGAAGTTTTCAAGAAAAAGTCGTTATAATCTTCAAATATCTTCAAGTCTCCAAAAATACGTCGTTATAATCTTCTTTTGTTCTTCGGGTTCTCAAGAAGGCGTTATTATAATCTTCTAATAGCCGTGGGTTTTTGAAGATTGCAAATTCTACGTCGAAGCTCCGTTAATATTTTATTTTTCCATAATACTCAAGCATTCTATTTTAAGGTAAGTATATATATAACTCAAATTTATTTAAATACTTATAAACTTTGTTTGTTTATTTATTGTATTTATAAACTCTTAATATATCATATAATCAAGTAATCAAAAATACATGTTTTACGTATTCAGCACTACAACACTAGGGAACTTCATGTGAGGGGTTCATTTGGGTAAACGGATCGACGAGTTGCTGGATTTACGATTTAAAGTATCCTAGCTCCTCGAACGTTTACTGCGTGACTTCTGAATTATGATGGCCCGAACGGTAGTACGAGATATACAAACTAAAATCATTTCTATAAACAAACATACAAATACTACATCATGATCAATACAAGGACGTATATTGGCATGTTTATACTTTCGCGTCGTTATTCCGAACCTAAGAGTTAACATCATATTCTAGGTTATACGTAGAGACTTCCAGGCTTATCCATCGATTCCGTTATACGTTGTGATATCATTTTTAAGGTGAGTTCTTAGCCCCGTTTTTAATACTTGTTTTACAAACTCTTTGGGGGAGATACATGCTCAAATACTTGCTTTTACTTTTATAAGTACTCTAAACTTTTACTGATTACCGTGAGTTCGTAGCCCCACTTTTACTCGTTTAATTGTTTTACAAACTCTTTGGGGGAGATACATGCTCAAATACTTGCTTTTACTTTCATAAGTACTCTAAACTTTTACTAATTATCGTGAGTCATAGCCCCTACTCTTTTAATACTTGTTTTAAACTCTTTGGGGGAGATACATGCTCAACTACTTGCTTTTACTTGCATAAATATTCAAAACATTATACTTGATTGCATTATACGTGATTGCATTATACTTGGTTGCATTATACTTGATTACGTTATACTTGATTTCGTTTTACATGCTTGGAAATACTTTACTTGCCTAAATACATGAATTGTTTTTACAAACGTGCGACAATACTCTATGCTGTCGGAGAGGTATTGATAGTACTATAAGTCGGGTAGCCCCCGCCCTTGTGTACCCGATTCATGACCTTGGGATTAATATAGTACTATTTGGGATGCCCCCGCCCATGTGTGCGGATTCTTGGCCATGGGTGAATATAATCCGGTGTATTGTGCAAACTATATTTTGGCAGTGGGTTGTGAACACACAGGTTGCAAGTTCTTTATGGCGGAACTTGGAACTGAGTGGATTTACAATGCCTTTGCTGTGTAAACATTCTTTCAAGGCTTTTCAACTTATTCAAAAAAAACTCTATGAACTCACCAACCATTGTGTTGACACTTTAAGCATGTTTATCTCAGGTCAATAAGACGATAGCTGTTGCATGGAACATAGACTCGCACGACATATTTTGAAGACTTATGCTTTTATCATTTACCATTCGAAACATTTATGTATTATACTTTGGGACCTCATTGTTTGTAACTCTGATTTCATTAATCGAATGGTAACTTTTCAAAACGTCTCATTTAGAGGTCGTTTTCTATAACTTGTAATTTGTATTATGAAGTAGCACCCCAGTGACACAGTCTTCCGCTGCGGTATTTTGGGGGTGTTACACTTATATGTATAACGATGCACCTCATCAATTATACGACCTGGGCATTCTTCCCAAATGCTACTTGATTTGATTCTTCGGCATCCTTCACTAATGCCTTTGACACAACGCTTGGCACCCTTCACTAATGCTTTCGTCTTGACACCTATAGCATTTCTTCACTAATGCTCTTGACACGAACGATAAGCACCTTTCACTAATGCTTTTGTCTTGACACTTTCGGCATCCTTCACTAATGCCTTTAATCCAATATCTATGGAGTAAGGAAGAGCTATCAACAAGAGAACCTTCGTTGTCTTGATGATGACGAAGCATGACAACTCATGGACTTGAGCTTGCACATCTTCAAGAAGTGGTGATCTCTCCTTTAAGAGGATCCTAGAAGATCACACAAAAACAAAAGACAAACTACATAGATCACTTGGATATGAGGTTAGAGGGTTAGAATACTTGGGGGAAGTATGTGTGTAAAACCATGAATAGAGAGGAAGAAATGGCTCTCTATTTATAGAGAAAATTCTCTACTATTTCCCTGGATCCCACGGATCCCTTCCACTTGGGATCCGGCTAGCACAAAGCCAGGGATCCGTGGAACGCTCCTCTTTGCCCATGGGTATTTTTGGTTATGGGTCATGGGTCATGGGTTATGGGTTGATCCATGTTTTTCTTTCTAGATACAATGTATCTTAAGGATACAATGAACTTGGTTAAGTAGTATAAATAAAACCATGGGTTATGGATCAAAACCATTAGCTAGTTTATTACCCATTTTAGTATTTACATGTTTTTATCCATTATAGTATTTACATGTTTTCACCCATTTTAGTATACTTAGTTTAAGTATATGTTAACCCAATATGTAAACACTAGTTGTTGTACATATGTATCTAAACCATAAAATCACTTAGGCTTTATTTTAGTGTTTTATGTGAAAACGTAAGTGTGTTAGAAAACTATTAACTCAAACTATTTACGTACTCTATTTGTTTCGTTAAAATGATTTTACGTTTGTTATCGACAAAACATTAGAAGATCGTAAAATATAAATAAACGTTTTTACGGCTTATTTGTATTAACAAAGTTTTAAAAGTACAATATACTCTTAAGAAACTTGGTAACGAAGCTCTGGTACCAATTGTGGAAAACTAGAAGGGGCGGTTGAATAGTTTTACCGATTAAAACTTCGTTTTAAACTATTTAGATTGACTTATGTCAATCTATTTAAATGTGTACGTTGGATGTTGATAGATAAGTATGTAAATATGTAATGCAAAGGTAAAGAGTAAGAAACACAAAACCACGACACGAGTGTTTATAGTGGTTCGGCTACAAGGACACCTTCCTTGCCCTACTCCACTCCACGAGTCAACTACTCGAGAGTTCGTAAGCAATACACGACACAAATTCCTTATGGTGGAGAACCTTCACAGCGTCGCCTACTCTTTTTCCGGTACAAGGCTAGACACCGAGTTCTTCCACGAGGTAGAACCAAACCTATCACAACGTCACCTACAGTTTATCTGGTACAAGGCTAGATACCGAGTTCCATTAAAAAGGAGTAACTACTACCCAACACTACACAACACCTATCCCAACGACATCATCAAGGATATCAATATCCTTGGACACAACATATCTATATTTGTACATCGATGCACTATATCGATTGTACACCCTTGGCATCTTTAACTAATGCCCTTGACATGATCTTTTGACATCTTTCACTAATGCCTTCATCATGGACCTTTGGCACCCTTCACTAGTGCCTTAGACACGGACCTTCAGCACCTTTCACTAATGCCTTCGACTTGACCCTTTTGGCATCTTTCACTAATGCCTTCAACATAACACTTTTAGAGAGGAGGAAAGAACTATCAACAATAGAACTTCAGTAGTCTTGATGATGACGAAGCTTGGCAACTCATGGACTTGAGCTTGCTTGACTTCAAAAGGTGGTGATCTTGTCTTTAAGAGGAACTTAGAGAATCACACAAAAACAAACACAAACTACGTAGAAAGATCCTTTGGATATGAGGTTAGAGAGTTTACAATACTAGGAGAAAGTATGTGTAGAAGTGGTAACCTACAATGAAGAAATGGCTCACTATTTATAGACAAAAATTCACTATTGTCCCATGGATCCCACGGATCCCTTGCTTGAGGGATCCGTCTAGTTTATGCCTAGGGATTCGTAGGACGCTCCCCCTAAATGGGTTATGGTCATGGATCAAGGATCATGGGTTATAGACTTTGAAGCATGGGTATCCAAATAGATACAATGTATCTAGAAGATGCAATGCATCTAGTCAATGGGTCATGGGTTAACTCCATGGGTTAGGGATAATACCCATTATGACTTCATGCATGAAGTCATGCAATGGGTCATGGGTTATGGATCATGCTCCATCTGTATGGGTCATGAAACTTGGGTATTACCCAACTACATTCAATGTAATTAGTCAATGGGTCAAATACTTAGACTTCTACCCATTATATTACCTAATACAATACATACTAAGTATGTATATATATCCCCATTATGTAAAAACTAGTTGTTATACATATGCGTTACTATAATAAGAAAACACTATTACTTGTTTATTGTTTTATATGAAAACATAAGTGTGTTAGTAAACTATTGGCTCAAACCATTTACGTATTTTATTTGTTTCGTTAAAATGATTTTACGTTTGTTATCGACAAAACATTAGAAGATCGTAAAATATAAATAAACGATTTTACGGATAATTTGTATTAACAGGTTGTATACGAGAGATAACCTCAAAGAAATAGGGACCACGCATACCCTACGACCTTTAGAAATTCAACGCATTAAGATAAAGGACGTGAAAACTCAACCTACCGATAAAAGATAACTAGGGAGTAATAGTATCTAGGTGAACACATCTTTAATCATCATACGAGCACACTTCAATTAGACATAAGCTACCCGTAGTAATTAGATAATTAGATAATTAGATAACGTAGAGTAATCGGTAGAAGTACCACCCCCAAACCAATTTCCTTGAGATATTTACCTTAGCTTTCTAAAAAAACCATAAAAAAGATTAAAAAAAAGAATCATCCTCAACCCCACCTTCTCGTCATATATTTCATACTAGCATTCCTATTCCCCTAGAGAATGATATCAAACCCCAAGGCTTACCCCATACTAAACTACAATGATTAGGTTCACTGCCTAGGAGGTTGAAAAACTTGCTCGAAGAAAAGGAAGTTTCCTTTGACCCCGAACGCGCCTTCCGCGTGCATCAAGTTTTTGGCACCGCTGCCGGGGAATATAATAGCTAGTTTGATCTCTATCTCATTTAGGTTCCCTTTCTTGATTCCTATCAAGTAAGATTTTTTTCTCATTTTCATTAGCATCCTTGTAGTGTATCCCCCTTCTTCGTGTCTTTGTTCGTAACCTCATCACTTTTCATCATGGAAGGTGATAACCCACCAAATCAACCACTTCCCATCAACCCACCACCAAATGACCCGCCAAGAGACCGTACTCTTGGTGAATACTCTAGACTGAGCCATCAAGGCTATAGGAACACCATTGAGATCCCTGATCAAGCTCAAACTACGACCCTGCGATCCGACACCATCTGGTTCGTGCAAAACGGATGTGCATTCCATGGACTTCGTTTCGAAGATCCTAATCAGCATCTCAAGGACTTCCTTAAAATCGTTGAATCCATCGACCTTGATGCTACCACTCGAGAGACCACGCGCTTGCGTCTTTTCTAATTTTCTCTACGGGACCAAGCTAGTAATTGGCTTGAGCAACTTCCCGCTGGATCCATCTCAAGTTGGGATGATCTCGCCACTCATTTCCTCGCCCAATTTTTCCCACCGGGGAGAACTACCAAACTAAGGAACAACATCTTGATATTCCAACAACATTAAGGCAAAACTCTCTACAAGGCGTGGACTCGATTCAAGGACTTACTCCATAAAGTCCCGCATCACGACATCGATCTTTGGCTTCAAATCCAAATCTTTTATGATCATGCCAACTTCATCACCAAGCGATCCATTGACCGAGCAGCCGGGGGAAGGCTCAGCAATCTCAACGCGGAAGACTCATGGGATATCATAGAAGAGCTCGCCAGTTAGAGCTACGATGATTGGAATGAATCTCATGAAACCCCCAAAAGAATGGTGAATGCCATATCAATTCCTCATGGGCCTTCTATCATCACCAAATAGTAAGTTAGTGCTCTTGAAGAAAAGATCGACTATCTAGTTGAGAGGCAAAAGAAAGCACCTATACCAATCCATCGAGCAATGGTAAAATTCACTGACTCTGCCGACAGCCCAACACCCCTCTCTAAATCACCTAGCCGTGAACAAAATCCTATTCCGTACGACGCTTTTGTTCTACCTCTCTCATTCCCACTCTCAACAAGCTTCAAAACGCAAATGGAGAATACATGGCGGCCCATTCAGAAGGATTGGCCAAATTTAAGGAAGAGGTTTACAGGCAGAGGGAAGAAATGCAAGCAAAAATGGCAGAGATGATGAACTTAGTGAAAGAGTACACTAAGACAAAGGTTCTCGAGAAGGTGTTAGTGATAAATGATGACCGCGCTACCCCTACTTGTTTGTTAACGCCATTTCCATTGCTCCCGATAAGGGTGGGGTATTTGAGAAAAAGGACATTGAGACTACCAAGAACAGCAAGAATAATAAGGACAAAGATAAGGCTCAGAATGATGATAAACCCAAAATCATTGAACAATACCTTAAGCACGAGATCAATAATAAAACAATTGTTAACCAAGTAAACAACTTTAGGTATAATGATTCTCTTAGGAAAGCCCTTTTAGGTGAGATAAAAGAGGATGGATATGACACTGATGAGTACGTATTCACTCATGATTTTTACCCACCTAAGACCACAAAATGACCAAAAACACCCAAATATGCTCAAAGTATGCTACAAATGTCCTCGGAGTGTGTTTTATGTCTTACAGGTACAAAAGGACTGAAAACAGGGCAAAAATGAGCTCGAACTGAAAAAGTGCTGAAACAGACGAAGCTGGGAAGTGATTTTCTACATTTTGGGATCCCGAGAAACGTTTTGGGAGTGAGTAGGGGGAATCAGACCTAAAAACCTAACCCGAAACCCAAATTACCTTTCTCTCCTTTTACTAAACCCTTTCACCCAATTGAACCCCCTACTCCAAATGACCCTTTTTCCTTTGTGAACGCTTCTTCCCACCCTTTTTCTAAATACAGAAACAAAACTCAAACCCAGAAACCAAAGTTTTGCCCGCCAAAAATTCCCACTAACAGTACAAGAATAAGCCAAGATTAAGCACAAGAATAAGCCAAGGATCCTTTACATGGTGCATTCCATCTTGGGAATCCCTTGTATCCCTATTAGATGTGAAAATGAAGACCAATTGATGGCATTGATCATATGGGTTAGTTCCAAGAAGAATTGAAGGGTTGAGATTTGAAGCAAAGAAGCACAATGGCATCACATATCAACTTACCTCACAAAAAAACACAACTGAAGAGATTGGAAGACCCAAGCCTTAGTATAAATATAGCTCATTGTAGCCAAACATAAGGTACCCAGGATTTTTAGTCTTAAAGTTTAGTTTCTGTCTTTTCTTTACTCAGTTGTAATTTTTTTAGTTAATGAGAAAGTTTTAATTGTCCATCTGTTTTTTTTTTCTACTCTTCATACAAATAAGCACTTAGTGCTTATTTTCCTATTGCTAGTTCTCAAAGTGTTCAAAATAGTTTTGTTAAGTATTAACTCAGTTTTCATCAGGAAAAATCAAGTTCTCAGTTTTCTCAAGTCTGTTTTAGTGAAATACACCCTCTTAAGAGGTTTTTGGTTTAAGCTTTTAAGTGCTCAAAAACCAAACTTTTACCCGTTTGACTTTCAAAGTCAAACTTCTTATAATCTTTTTTAGTTAAGTTTTCAAAGGTTGAAACAGTTTTAGCAAGTAGTGTACAAGTTTGGTTTGAAAAAAAAAATCTTTGTTGTTACAAAACTAAACTAAGAACAGCAGCCATTGCTGCTGTTCATGAGCTTTTTAATAAGCTAGGTTGCAATCAAAAAGTTTCAAAAATTGTTTTTCTTAGGTCTTTTTATACCCAATGATGCAGGTTTTACTGACCAGGTTTTAATATTTATATTGTCTCGTTATACCTATGGTCTACCCTAATGCACTAACGGGTAGTGTACCCGGTCGTGTGTAGTGTTCGGTAAAACCGAGGTCGTCCCAAGAGCTATGTGTGCAGGTTTTAACTAAGTCTAGGTGTCACAAATTTTAAGGTTGAAATGATTAATTAACTACAAGAAAATAAGAAAAGCAAGTAAAGGCGAGGGTTGTGATCAATAGAGGAGAAGTGTGCTAAGCTAGTTAGTCATCCTATCATGTTAAGTTCATGTTTAATTACTTCCAATTACTTCAAGTGGGGGTAAAAGTCGCTAGGACAGCATTTGGTCAGTTCGTCCTAACCTATCAGCAAAGGTTTCCACCGGAGATCATCGGGTGACTTGTGAAGATCGTTTATGAGCTCATCTAGGGATAACAATAACAAAGACAAACATGAATGCACAGTGGAATAATAAGAACATCAATTTTATTGCTAAAGGTTTCTCGTCATCATCTCTAACTAAACACTCTAATACTAATCGACTACTAAGTAATATTCGACTAAATACTATTCTAGTCGACTAAATACTAACTAACTATCCTAGGTGTTTATACTTTACGCCTAGGCTAAACACACACACCTTTGGTGTTCACATCTTGACACACACTAAATCTAATTCCCTGCCTCTCTTTATATACTAGAGAGTATAGGGTTACAATTGACTACTAGGGACTAAATAATAAAGTCTTCTTTAACAAGTAAGTCCCTTGTCTTTCTTTGTCTTCATAAGTCCTTCATCTTTCATATTTTGTCATAATCAACTCAAATATAATTCCTAACATGACTCCTCGAAAGTCCAGTTGTTTTTAGTCCCCTAAGACAAGTCATTAAGTACCGCTACATGCAAGATTCATAACAAAGAGTGCCCGGTTGCTAGCATCTTAAACACTCATCCCTAACTTCTTAAGTTCATCCAAACGGTAGGTGACCAGTTGGTCAAATCGCACAAGCGAAGAACGGTCGTTAGTTGGTCAATTCTTACCCTTCTGTGACAAATCGTAATTTTAGGTCATTTCTCAAATTTACTATTCATCTCAGGAATTTACTATTCACATATTACAAATCATCATTTTACTATTCATCATTTTTGAAGTCCGTTTGCGACTTTGAGAGGTTATTTTAAAATTTTACTATTCACAAAACACTATTCATTCCTGGAGAAAAATCACTATTCATGGTTACTATTCATCATTTTCGTAAACTAGGTTTAGGAGTATCAAATTCACATAACCGTAAGAGTTAAGCTGCGTATTCATGGAACATCATTGAGAACATTACATATAGACTAGAGTTAGTCTACATATCATCGGTAACATCCTTTTCATATTAGTTCATGCATGGGTTTGTATATTTCATTAACGTATATTTATTTATTAAATAAACGCTATCGTACGATCATTTATTTTGAATAATTGATCCGACACTTCCGACAATTATCCTGATATATTTTTACACTCATTTTAAGAGTATAAAAATTATATTATTAGTTTACCCGATGTTTTGAATTTATTTTGGTATACAATTTTTTTTATATATATATTTACGACGGTTTTCGTAAATTCTATTCGATAATTATTTATTCACTCAATACTTGCGAGAAATGTATTTTTATAATTTTTATGACTTCGATATATTTTATTTTATTCCGTTAAAATCGATTTCTAGCTAACGCTACACTAATTAACTAATTATATGTACAAAACATACATTATACTTAACTCTAAATACATTTAATCATCAAAATACACAACCTATCTACCCATTATACCCTTGCCGACCACCCCCTTGTCATCCTTTTTATTAAAAATCTTGACTAAATAAGTGTACACATACTCTACTTTGACTAGATATTTGTGATATACAAGTAGTTTAATAATCTAAAATACATACAACACATACTAAAAGGTGTAAAAAGCTAGAAACTCTCCCATTTCTTTGTTGATGATTGGCCAAGCAAGAACAACAAGAAGAAACAAATTTTTGTTTTCAAGATCCAAGTGTTAAACAAGTCCTAGTAATAATCTAGTTAGGGTTTTGAAATAAAAACCTCAAGATTATTAGGTATACTTTGCTCAAAAATTCATCATCACCCAAGTAAGCTAGTGATAAATTTTTCCTACTCTTTTGAACTCCTACTTGTTATATTTTCATAATCTATTAGCAAAAAAGCATGCAACTATGTTATGAATCATACCACTTTTTACTTGTTTTTCTACTTATAATGAGTTTTAACTATCCTATATTTATTCCCATGAACCCAATCATTTTTGGAGAAGATTAGGAACCCATGACACCCTAAGAAGGTGTATGGTAGGTTTAAAATAGTTTTGGTGTTGATTGAAATGGATTGGTAAAAGACATGAACTAGTAAAAATCGTTTTAGACAAAAATAGTTGAAGGGCTGTCCATTTTTATAAAATCTGGAAATTTCAGTAAGTGGTGGATTATTTTGGTTTATATTTTCAGAAAATAGAATTAAAAACGAAACCATGGCCGCTTGAACGGGTTAAAATGGGTTTATAACGAAAAAGATACGTTAATTTTAAGTTTAACTACGAAAACTAATTTTCCGAAATAATACAAGCTGTCAAGGGATTTTCAAGGGGCAAAACCGAGTTTTAAACATAATCTAAATGAGTCGATTTATCAGAAATATATTATTATACATTGACACAAAACCAAGGATATATAGATCGTAGAAAACGGACCTATAACGACCAAGATACTCGCGTTTGAATTACGACGATCACAACTATTTTCCTTCAACACTAACACTCTATATCCACCATTTGCGACAAAGCTTCACGAGGTTACTTAGTCATTTTCATGAGTTGTCAAAGTATATTATTTTACGACGAAAAACAATAAATTCTTGTTCTATTTCTAAACGACTATCGTGGGATGTTGTTTCAACCTATAAAAGCGTAAAGTATTTTATAACTTGACAAGATGTCATAAACATATATTTCGACGATAATCTTCATTTTTAAAAATGTACAAGTGGTATGGATATCATATAAGTTTGCATGCACAACATTATATCATGACTTATATTAGATCATATCATTCATAATAGGTTGCAGTTAGAGATCGCACCTCATTTCAGTGTATCCACTTTTGTCATCATAATCATTGTATCAAGTGAGTTTTCATAGCCCCGTTTTTCAAGTTTATATTTCATTTCAAACCTATGGGGAAGAATACATTTCACATCATTTTATTACGAGCCCAAGTATATCAAATTCATTTACATTGCTTAAGTTACCGCATTGCCATATTAATATCCCCATTTCATTATCATGAACCGTTATTTACGAAGTAAGCGAGAGTGAGTGAATAGATCTATTGAGGGTGACTCCTTCATCCTGGTTGGTGGTTCCAACTGGTCAAACGGATGCATTTCATTTAATATTAGAATGAGAGTTGTTTGGCAAACACTCTGTTGGGCCGAACATCATAATCAGTCTAGCTTCGGTGTCATGAGCTTATAGCAGTTGTATCATTTTTCATGTGGCATATTTGTCATACATAACTTATACTTGTGGTAGTCGTACAAAATATTTACATAAACCTATGATTTCTCACCAACATTATTGTTGACCGTTTTAGCAATGTATTTTTAGGTATCTAAGGCATATACTTCATGGCATGCATAAGGACTTATCATAGAGTCGCGATGACGACGCGTCTCACTTGTATATTATGGCACTTTTAAACATCGTTTGGTTTGTAACAAACTTATTTCCGCAAATGTTGACTACCTTTTGGGACCTATCTTTTGTAAACTCTAAATGTTTTATTATATCAAACGATGTGCTTTTAAAATGACACTTTAGGTCGTACAATATAACTGTAACTCTGATGCTATGGCAGTCATCCCCCAAGAATTCCATTCCGCTGCAAAACATGTATTTCGGGGGTGTGACAGATTGGTATCAGAGCAAAGGTTATAAAGAACTAGGTTGTATCATTGACCCTAGACTATAACTACATATCATACCATTTCATCATTTCATCATAAGTGCATATTCACTATACATGCGGATTCGTACGTACATTATGCGGGTTATTCACTTTTATTTCACGTCGATTGTCACATAGATGTCTTTAGGTACCCATCCCATCATCATCTCTTCAGACTCTGACATGGAGGATGTCTTGTCATCTCCTATTATAGACTCTGACATGGAGGATGTCTTGTCATCTCCTATTATAGACTCTGACATGGATGATGTCTCGCCACTCCCTACTATAGCCTTAACGTCAATTGGCTCTACACCAGACTCACCACTCATATTATCTGATACTGAGACTGAACCCTTTGAGGAGGGCGAAGTTGCACCTACACCACCACCATCAACTAGTCCTATTTACCGCCCGAGTCAGTATACTCCAGTTTTACCTCTCAGGCCTCGCGAGACAGCGCGAAAGAGGGTTATATTTCATCTACCATCACCACCTTCATCATCATCATCCTCTAATTCACCACTAAGATCGCCATCATCATCATCCTCATCTTCATCCCCATCTTCATCATCATCTGGAGCACCACCAACACCATCACATCTCAGAAATCCTACACCCATATCTGACTTGCCGCTCAAGAAGCGTGCACAACTTGACACACCATTACCACCTGCTACAAAGACTGCACCACCTACTAGGTTTGAGGTCGGTGAGAGTTCCAGGGCTGCTGCTGCTAGACAACCTAGTACTATCACACTAGAGTCACGACTAGATCATCAGCAGGAGCAGATTGACAGAGCTTTAGAGCAGTTAGAGGAGATTCCTTTGAGTTGAGTTGAGGAGATGGAGGAGGAGATAGAGGGTTTAGTTTTAGGTAGGGTTTCCATTGACGTTTCTTATCAGGGGTTGGAGACCAGACAACGAGTAAACCACGAGCACATTGCAGAGTTAAGGCAGGAGATGCCAGAGTTGTTTGATAGAGTTCAGATGTCGCAGGATGAGCAGCAGCGACAGGCTCATGAGTTAGCATCATCACGTGCGAGTATTGCTAATTGGGAGAGTAGGGATGCTGCTACTCAGCTTCAGATTAGTGACCTGACGGATACGGTTGTCAGTTTGACTGCACATGTCCGATAGCTTTAGAGTCGATCAGGCATAGCACCAGGAGATGCCTAGATTAGACTTATATCATGTTAGTTTTTACCACTATTATCCTTGTCACAAGGTGTGTGACTAGTTTAAAGAACTTGTAATCTTTTGGGTTGTTGTACAAACAAATGTATCAAGTGTTGACTCTACTATGTAGGAATGGTTGTGCTATCTATGATATCGGTCCATGTAGGCCGAAATTTTCATGTATTATATTCACGTGTGTTGTGATTATATTTGTGATATTTCGTGGTTGTTCCGTTATGATTTCATTTATTTATGCATGTTATGGTTGTGGATATTTGTGTGTAATGTTTGTTTATACTGATGAGTTCTTATTATTGTTACATCTTATGATTTTGAAGAGTTATGGCGCCAAAGAAAGCTGCACCAGATATGACACAAGCTGCTATCCAAAAGTATGTAAAGGATAGTATAGCCGAGGCACTAAGGAAAAAACGAGCAACAGTAATTGCTACTGCTGAGGCTGCGGCTGCTGCTGAGGCTGCCAGACTTGCTACTGCTGACGAGGCTGCGGCTACTGCTGAAGCTGCCAGACTTGCTACTGCTGCATATGCTGCAGGAGGGTCTGGAGTTTGAAATTGTACATACAAGGAATTTAAGAGCGGTGATCCCACAAAGTTCAAAGGCACAGAAGGAGCCACTGTTATGATCCATTGGTTTGAAATGATAGAGTATGTATTTCTTCTATGCAATTGCCCAGATGACTGCAAGGTGAAGTTCGCTACTAGTACACTCTTAGATGGGGCAATGTCATGGTGGAATTCTTATGCACAGCCTATTGGTATGGAAAATGCTTACAAGCTCACATGGGATCAATTCAAGAGGTTGTTGACTAAAAAGTATTGTCCACGCACAAAGGTGAAGAAATTAGAAACATAATTTTATGAGTTAGTGACTATTGGTTATGACATCGAGACCTACATCAGAAGGTTTCAAGAGTTGGCTACTCTATGTCCATCTATGGTTTCGGACAATGAGAAACTACTGGAAAATTTCATTGGAGGACTTCCACAAAGTATTCAAGGTGATGTAATTTCTTTCGATACACAAACAATTGAATAATCTATCAGGGTATCACAAAAACTCATGGCTCAAGTTGTGAAGAGGGGAAACATTACCAACATCAACCGCAACAACAATCGCACCAACTACAGTAACAACCGAAACAACTACACAAACTATAACAATAACAACAACAAGAGAAAGTAGGACAACAATCGAGGTGGCAATGTTACTCAGCAACCACCAAAGAGACAAGAAGTTGCTAAGGCCTATGCTGCAGGCCCAAAGGAAAGGAAAGGTTACACGGGTCGTTGCCCTAATCCATGCGGAAACTGTAAGAAGGTGGGTCACCATACCAAAGTATGAAAGTTTCCAACTATGATGGAAAATCAGAAACCTTAAGTGACATGTTTTGGATGTGGAGAAAGGGGACACTACAAGGGGGACTGTCCAAAATGAAATAATCAAGGGAACATGAACCAAGGTGGAATAGCACAATGAAGAGCCTATGTTATGGGAGGAGGAGAAGCCAAGGAGGACCCGAATGTTGTCACGAGTATGTTCCTTATCAATAATCGTTATGCATCAGTTTTATTTGATTCGGGAGCCGATAAAAGCTTTGTGTCCACTATATTTGCACCTTTACTCAATATCAAACCAACCACACTAGACACTCCTTACTACATTGAATTAGCTAAGGGTAACTTAGTTGGCTCCGACACCATTGTCCGTGGTTGCACTCTCAATTTCCTAAATCATCCATTCAAGATAGACCTTATGCCCGTAGAACTTGGAAGTTTCGACGTCATTATCGGCATGGATTGGTTATCCAAGTATCGCGCAAGAATCATTTGTGATGAAAAAGTTGTTCATCTTCCTTACAAGGGGAACTAGACTCAGTATTATATCATGCATCAAAACTGAGAAGTACATAAAGAAGGGTTGTTATGCTTTCTTAGCAAGTATAAAAGAAAAGAAGTCGGAAAAGAGGCGACTTGAGGATATACCGATTGTTCGGGAATTTCCTGAAGTCTTTCCCAAAGACTTACCAGGACTTCCGCCTACATGCAAAGTAGAATTTCAGATTGACTTAGTGCCAGGATCTGCACCAGTTGCACGAGCACCTTACCGACTAGCACCATCAGAGATGATGGAGTTGTCTAACCAGTTGCAAGAAATTTTAGACAAAGGATTCATTAGACCTAGTTCCTCGCCTTGGGGAGCACCGGTCTTGTTTGTGAAGAAGAAAGATGGATCATTTAGAATGTGCATAGATTATCGAGAGCTGAACAAGTTAACTGTGAAGAACTGTTACCCACTTCCCAGGATCGACGATTTGTTCGATCAGCTGCAAGGCTCTAGTCTTTACTCAAAGATCGACCTGAGGTCAGGTTACCATCAACTTAGAGTTCGGGAGGAGGATATCCCTAAAACAACATTTAGAACTCGCTATGGTCATTATAAGTTTCAAGTAATGCCGTTCAGATTAACCAACGCACCTACGGTATTCATGGATCTCACGAATAGGGTGTGCAAACCGTATTTGAATAACTTTGTAATAGTATTTATCGACGACCTATTGATTTACTCGAAGAACAAAGAAGAGCACGAAGGGCACCTTAGAACGATTTTAGGACTACTCAAGAAGGAGATATTGTATGCCAAATTTTCGAAGTCTAATTTTTGGATCCGAAAAGTACAATTTCTTGGTCATGTCATTGATAGCCAAGGATTACAGGTTGACCCTACAAAGATCGAGGCTGTGAGAGATTGGGCTACTGCAACAAATCCTATGGAGATCCGCCAATTTTTAGGACTTTTCGGATATTACAGAAGATTCATTGAAGGTTTTTCAAAGATAGCTAAAGCTTTGACCAAGTTGACACAGAAGAACCAGAAGTACGAATGGGGAAAGAAAAAAGAATTTGCCTTTCAGTTATTCTAGAAAAAGCTTTGCAGTGCGCTAATTTTGGCACTACTTGAAGGAATCAAAAACTTTGTTGTATACTGCGATGCTTCACAAAAGGACTTGGAGCTGTGTTAATGCAGAACGAGAAAGTGATAGCTTATGCTTCTCGATAACTTAAGGTTCATGAGAAGAATTAGACCACTCATGATCTTGAGTTGGGAGCTGTAGTTTTTGCACTCAAGATTTGGAGGCACTACCTCTACGGTACTAAGTGTACAGTGTTTACAGACCACAAGAGTTTACAATATATACTTGATCAGAAAGAACTTAACATGAGGCAACGTCGTTGGTTAGAATTACTTAGCGATTATGATTGTGAAATTAGATATCACCTGGGGAAAGCCAATGTCGTGGCAGATGCCCTTAGCCGGAAAGAAAGACACAAGCCTTTGAGAGTCAGATCATTAGGAATGACGATTAGTTCACCTCTACCATAAAAAATCCTCGAGGCTCAGATCGAGGCACTCAAGGAGGAAAATCGACCAAGTGAAAAACTCTATGGTATGCCCGAAAATGCAAATGGCTTTGTAAAGAGATCAGACGGAGTATTATGCTTCAAGGATAGAATCTGGGTACCACTTTATGGCGGGATACGAGAGTTGATTATGCATGAGTCACACAAGTCGAAGTATTCTATTCACCCAGGTTCTGATAAGATGTATCAGGATCTCAAGAAGCTTTATTGGTGGCAGAATATGAAAGCAGAAAGTGCCACGTATGTTAGTAAATGCCTTACTTGCTCTAAGGTTAAAGCTGAATACCAGAAACCTCCAGGATTACTTCAGCAACCAGAAATTCCCCAATGGAAATGGGAACGCATTACAATGGATTTCATCACTAAACTCCTTAAGACATGAGGCGGTTACGACGCTATTTGGGTAATTATTGATCGTCTTACCAAATCAGCCCATTTTATACCAATCAGAGAGACTTACTCCATGGATCAACTTACTAGACTTTATGTCAAGGAAATAGTCTCAAAGCATGGTGCACCAAATTCCATTATTTCCGACAAAGATAGTCAATTCACCTCAAATTTCTGGAAATCATTACAAGATGCATTTGGAACCCAATTAGAGATGACCACTGCCTATCATCCTCAGACCGATGGTCAGAGTGAAAGAACGATTCAAACATTAGAAGAAATGCTCAGAGAATGTGTGATTGATTTTGGAAATGTTTGTGTTAGCCTTGCCTTTTATAAAGATAACGTAACCTACGTGAATTGGACTAGATGCGTAGTATACTTTGCCCTTAGGGACTAGTATCGTTTAAGTGGCAATGTTAAAGCCTATAAATACCCCTCATGACTCTCCATGAGGGGTGAGGTGAAGAATTTGGTTTTAGTGTATTGTGTGTTTATTCAATAAAAGTCATCCTTTTCTTCTCCCCCCTCTCTCTAGTTTCTCTCACTAAAAAGGATGAAGATCTTCATCTTCTTCCACCAACCCCAACCTCCAAACCACATGAATCTTATGTTATACGGTCCTAACAAGTGGTATCAGAGCCATTTGTCAACTTCATTGGTTAGGTGTCTCCACGTCTTTCCCCACCATGCTCACACTTCTATTTGTCTTTTGGTTACCAATGATGAAGTTCTCAGGTCTTTATACTTTGTAGATTCTTTGACGTTGACGAAGAATCATCTTTAACTTTGTGTTACCTTTGATTTTGATGAGAACTTTCATGTGTTGTTGGTATGAGCATGTGGAGAATCTACACGATCAATCCGCTCCGGAGCTTCCATATGAAGAAAACATAAAAACAGGTTAGTAATAAGCGGATTCCGGCACTTACAAGTTTGAATTTCGAGGGTGTTAACAGCATAGTGTGAAAACACATCTCTAATTCTTACAAAGGCCGTTCCTGAACTGGAGTCCCACAAGTGAGATAACGCGATATACCGAAGTACATCTACAGTTCAGATGAGTCGCTGAGGTACACCGAAGCATCACCCCACGACTGTAGACCGTTTGAGACACACTAAGCGTAATCCACGGGGAGTTACATAAGTGACCTGCTGTCAGGGCTGCTTGATGTTGACCCTGGCAGGTGTTTCCATTCAATCACTGAAGATCATATATGTGAAACTTCTCATAAATGTTCTGGCAGATTGGTAAGATCTGCGTAGGACTCTAGAATATATCACTTGTGTCCTTATTGATGAACAACAAGCGATATCATGTCATGTGTTCCTATGAGATCTTTTGATGAATCTCGTGGCTCTAGACTCAATTAGTGCATTTTGGTTTTCCTGAGCGGAGACTAGGGAGAGGGTCTCCTTCTTCAATACCAACCAACTCTAAGAGAAGGTCAATAGATTATGCAGGGTTCCCAGTGAGAATGAAATAAATCCTTTTGAGAGGAATTGAGTGGCTAGAAGGTTTAGTGCAGTGCGTCACTGGGTCCATGACATCTTTGACTTCAATACCAGTGTCATCTTAGTGCCAACCAGTAGCAGATGAATTGAACCCGGTTTCTGCTCTAAGGTTGATTATGGAGGGCTATTTCTTTTCACCCTTTCTTTTACTTTTCTTTTTAATTCTTCAACCCCTTCTTTCTCCTTTCTCACATTACTCCTTTTTTCAATCATTCCTAAGGACTTCTAATACTAACTATTTGTGATGTCCTTGGGTAGATCCCTCCGGCTCTGGCAGATCATAGGACTGATTTCTTATCCTTAGTCACCTTATAGCTCTATGACTGTCCTATTGTTGCCATAAAACCATTTTTCTTGAAAATCTCTTAGAGTGTTTATGATAGAAAACATGTTTGAAACACTCCGTGAGTTTTATATTTTCAGAAACACTCCCCCTTCACATGTGCTTATACGTTTTGACAGAAATCTGCACATAGAGGGTAGAGTTTGCACTTTTTGAATTGATCGACTTTAAATGGACAGGACCGATTTGAGACACGTTTACATCACTAGAGAACTAGCTTGAAATTATTACCCGTCCTGGTTAAGTCCATAGAAAGTTTCTCGAGATGGTACATGATTGCTCGTTAATTCATTGGTTTCAACTGAGTCGAGCTCATTTTGAGATTCAAACAACGATCATTAAACTTTTTGATCACATTTTAATCACGTCTCCTCCCCCTCAAAAATAGCATATTCATGATATTTTTGATATCAACGGATTAAACAACATAATAGAATCTTTTGGGGAGACAAACGGATTTGATTTAATCATGAATTTGGAACATTTTTGTTTGATACTCCCCCTTTAATAAAGCATAATCATGGATTTGATTTAATCATGGATTTGATTTAATCATGAATTTGGAACATTTTTGATATAAGGGTTTTAGAGAGAGTTACCTTGAGCACAAAATATTTTGAAAGATTTTGAAAATCTTTTTGAACAATCTTGAAAAAGTGCTCAAGATGATGATGATTTCTCACCATTTTTAAATGTAGTGCACTGAAGCGTACACTAGTGATTTTCATTAAAAAGCACGAGTTTTGATTTGTAAATAATCAAAAGTCATCATTTTAGTCCGGGTTTCGTATTGAAGTATACGAAAGCCAATATTTTGAGAAATTTTGAGAAACGACATGTTTTAGAAAACATATAAATAACTCTCGCTCAAGCATCTGTACATGCCCGTATCATTGTTGAATGACATTTCTAGAAACGTACAGAATATCGATTATACAAGAGACATGTCGTGAGAATAATATTTTTGGATTTTTGATTTTATATTGTTTTTGTATTTTTGAAAGATTTTATATTTTTATATTTTGCTTTTGTTGGTTTTTCAAATTTTGTATTTTGTTTTTCAAAAATATTTATAGCAAAGCTTTGTGGAAAATCATTTTTAAGAAGATTCGAGAAGACGTTCTAACTCCTCAGGGGTTAGGCTTCGCATTCCAATTCGTCGAACTAAATCGTCAAACTTTTCTTTTGGAAGGGATTTAGTAAATAGATCGGCGAGTTGGTAATCAGTGTTCACGAAGAATAATTCAACAGTACCATTTTCGACGTACTCTTTGATGAAGTGGTAGCGGACACGGATATGCTTAGTCTTTGAGTGATGAACATGATTTCCTGATATGGCTATGGCACTTTTCGAGTCACAATACATAGGTATTTTATCTAAAGTAAAGCTATAATCTGTGAGTTGTGTTCTCATCCATAGAACTTGAGCACAACACGCAGATAGAGACACATACTCAGCTTCAGCGGTTGAAAGTGCAGTGCAATCTTGTTTCTTTGAAGACCAGCTGACTAACTTTACACCCAAAAATTGTGCTCCTCCGGATTTACTTTTTGCTGTAACTTAATCACCTGCGTGGTCCGCATCTGAAAAGGCAATTAGATTAAATCCGGATTCTTTGGGATACCAAAGTGCCATGTGAATGGATGTCTTCAGGTACCGAAAGATCCTTTTAACCTCTTTGAGGTGTAGTTCGGTAGGCTTAGCCTGAAACCGTGCTAATAAGCAAACAGCAAAATGAATATCGGGTCGACTAGGAGTAAGGTACATGAGAGAACCAATCATGCTCCGATATTTCTTTGGATCAATAGGTTTCCCAAACAAATCTGCTCTAATTTTTGGTGAAGTTACCATTGGTGTTCCGACCGAATCACAATTATCCATTTCACGAGGGGACTGATGTATTTGTAAACCAAGAAAGAATTTTAGTTCCCCCATCATGGACATTTCAAATTTACTTTTCATAAGATTTTCAAAATGTTTTGAAAGATTCTGATTAGTGGACCCAAAGATGATGTCGTCCACGTAAATATGAACAATCAAAATGTCGTTTTTGCATTTTTGTGTAAACAAGGTAGGATCAACTTTGCCTTTGGTGAAATTGTTTTGGATAAGGAAAGAGGAAAGTTCGTCATACCACGCTCTCGGAACTTGTTTCAATCCATAGATTGCCTTTTTGAGTTTGTAGACTTAGTCTGGATGTTCCAAGTCGATGAAGCCTTCTGGCTGACTCACGTACACTTCTTCTTTCAGATTTCCATTCAAGAACGCGGTCTTAATGTCCATCTGATAAATCGTGATGTTTTTGTGAGCTGCATATGCTAAGAATATCCTGACTGCTTCTAGTCTAGCTACCGGCACGAATGACTCTTCAAAGTCTATCCCTTCCTCTTGTCTGTATCCTTTGGCCACAAGACGAGCTTTGTTGCGAATTACAGTCATCTCTTCATCCCTTTTGTTCTTCCATAACCATTTGAGATCAATGACGCGAATGTCAATTGGTCTTGGAACCATTTCCCAAGAGTCATGAAGACGGTATTGGAGAAGTTCCTCCTGCATCACTTCTATCCATGCGGGTTCTGCCATTGCCTCGCGAATGTTCTTTGGCTCTATATTGCTAATTGAGCAAAGGTAAATGCATAAGTCGCAATCGGTGGCAAGTTGGCGTCTCGTCTAAATTGGCCTTGACGATTCACCAATAACTTGTTCAAGCGGATGGTATTTTGTCCACTTCAGAGTAGAAGGGTACCGTAGATTATACGAGTGCGAGTTAGATGGTTCTCGTAAGCTTGAAGATGATCTAGCTGATTCCGTAGCAAATGGGTTTTCAAATAAGTCGTCATCTAACATTGCATCGTTCTGGTGTTGGTTTTGCTCATCAACTGCTGGTAGAACGGGTGCAAGAACTGGAGTAGATGTAGATGATGTTGATGGAGTTGGTGCATTGATTTCGACCGTTGTAGATGCATCTTCTGTTGGTGGTGGTGGATGATTTTGAGCTGGTGCAGCGGAATGATGGTTTGATGCATTTGTCGAGGTTCCACCATAGTATTCATCGAACATTAACTCGAAGAATTTCTGCCATTCTTGTTCTTTAGGATTGTCAAACGAAGTTGATTGAGCTCTTTGAGGTACGAGTCCTGAACTGATGTGTCGAGAAGTCTTCGGGTTTAGTGCGGGTTCTAGAGCGAGTCTCTCAGAAGCCATATGTGAAAGTTCATCAAATTTTACATTCATCGTCTCCATGATCCTCCTAGTTCTTCTGTTATACACCCTGAATGCCCTCGAGTTATCTGAATATCCAATGAAGATTCCAATATCACCTTTAGCTTTCAGTTTCCCTAGATCTTCTCTGTCGTTTTTCGGATAGCACAAAGCGCCAAACACGTGAAAGTAAGAGATATCAGGTTTTCTATTGTTCACTATTTAATATGGGGTTTTATTGAATCTTGGATGGATTAGGGATCGGTTCTGAGTGAAACAAGCAGTGGCAACTACATCAGCCCATAGAAATAACGGTGCACTAGAATAAATTAGCATTGTGCGAGCAGCTTCCACAAGAGTACGATTTCTTCTTTCAACTACCCCATTTTGCTGTGGAGTTCTAACAACTGATGTCTGATGTGTGATTCCAACATCTTCAAAGTAAGCTCTTAACTCCTGATTAGTGAATTCTGTGCCGTTGTCTGTTCTTACAACCCTTACTTGAGATTGAAGAAGTACTTGAATACGCTTAAGAAAGGTGATGATAATGCCTGATGCTTCGTCTTTTGATCTCAAAAACCTAACCCATGTATATCTTGAATAATCATCGACGATAACAAGAATATACTTTTTCCCGTTAGTGCTTTCAACTCTCATTGGGCCACATAAGTCCATGTGCAACATATGCAACCTTGCTTCCATTGACGATGTTGTCTTTGGCAAGTTTGTTGATGGTGTCGAAATTGAGATGGGATAACCGTCTGTGCCACAACCAAGACTTTGTTCCAGATGCTCGTGTCATAAGACATATTGGTGATGAAGAGGCCATTTGGTTAATGTCGATAGCATACAAGTTTGTATCACGATTCCCAGTTAAGAGATCAGTGCCATCTAAGTTTCTAACGAAGCAAGCATTTCTCCTAAAAGCAACCTCTAAATCTGCATCACAGAACTGCCCGACTGAAAAAAAATTGTGTCCCAATCCTTCGACATAGTAAACCCGAGTGATCAAATAATTTCCAAAAGGTAGATCTCCATAACCCTTGATAGCTGCTACATGATCATTTATGAAACGTACGGTTCCCATGAATTGCCAGACGAAATTGATCAGCAGCATCAGATTCCCGGTCATGTGCTTGGAGCAACCCGAGTCGACGATCCAAAGACATATTTCGATAACCTGCCAATAACAGAAGAAGAAGATTTTGGAAACCGTTTTGATTTTGGTTCCTTTGGGTTAGAGGTAAAATCCTGATCACACTCATAGAAGTTATCTATTGGTAAGAAAGGTTTATCACTCATTCTACCACTCTGGAGTGTGAAAGTTCTACCCGTGGGTTTCCAAATGTCATCCCTATAGTAAACATTATGCTCCCTATCAGTAGTGTAAAGCCTAAGTCTCACAACTAGTCTTCCTATTCGTTTATCATAAGTTCTTTTGGGACCATTCTTCTTAACAGGCTTAACAATCTCATTCTTAGAAACACAATCATCATGAACATTAGTTAACGATTTCTTGCAAGTTAAACAAAGAGGTTCAACACATTCATTAGACTTAGCAAGTTTTATAGGTTCATTACATTCAGATGAAATGTATTTCTTATTACAAAGCGGTAAAATCCTAGGGTGTTCTTCTACTTTCTTCTCTTTATTCAAGCGACTACTCTTAGAGGCAAGCGAGACTCTATTGTTCCTTGTATTGCCCTTAGGCTTTAGTCTGCTGCTCCTAGAGGTGCTTCCTAGTCCTGTAGAAGGTAAGGCACACTCATTAGGATTCACAATCTTATTTAGAGAGGTGGTTTCAGCTTTCCTATTCTCTTTAGAGTGCTTTTCTAAACTTATGTCGTTTGTTCCATATGTTTTAGATGTGGAGGCAGACGCATTAGTGGTACTCATCTTAAAAAGGCCAGGAGCTAAAACTTTTGGTTTCTCGATAACCGCTTTTCCTTTATCCACATTTTGTTTAGGCAAGGCCGGTGGAGTGACTGATTTTGATAAATTATTTTTCTCATTGACTTTTGGAGGAGGCATAGAAACAGACATTTTTGGTTTAAAAACCGGTTTGGGAACATTTGCTTTCTCCTCAGTCAATGGTTTTGAAGTCTTAGTATCCACTGCCTTTCCTTTTTGACATTCCAGCTGAGCCCTCAAAAGATCATTTTTCGCTTTCATGTCATTGTAGGCACGCTCATACGACAGTTTGTCATACTTGCATTCCTCAGTTTTTCGATCAAGTTGTTTAAAATATGAGACATTTTCTTTTTCAAGTTTCTCAAGTGCTTTTTCATATTTTGAAACAATTTTGGAGGTCTCAGACTGGAGTCTTTTATGATCTTCAACAGAATATGTTTGTAAAATAATGGACATTATATCGGTAGTCAGAACATCTTCGAAGAGAGAGTCATTTAAATTTTCCAAGTCTTTGATGTGTTCGACACAGTCATTAGCTTGCTTTACCAGGGATTTATGGTCCTTGACAAAGTCAGTTGTTTCATTCAAAAATGCTTGTTCAAAATGAATTACCCTTGCACTGATGGCATTCAGCTGAGGGGCAATTTGAGTTTCAAAATACTTTTTATTTTCATTATCAAAACTATTAAACCAGATGTTTGTTGTAATATTGGTTTTAGTTTTAACAGTGTCTTGAAGATCCACAATTCTAGTTTTCACATTTTCTAAAATACTTCTCGCATCACTTGTGTTAAAAGGATTGTTTGAAGACATTTGTTCAATGTTCGAAAGAGAATTTGAGACAACAACTGGTTTTGAAACAGATTTTGAAACAGGTGTTGACTCTTTGTTTGAAATACTTGGTGTGATGGAAAACTTTGACTTTTCTTTTTGATTAACAAAAGTAATTCCGTTAATTTTGTTCCATTTGTTATAATCAATTGGTTTGATTTCCGGATTTTTTTGTTTCATTTTTGATCTACTCTCCTCAGATAGTTCTAACGTTTCAAGAGAATCACGAACAATAATGGGTTCATGTAAAGCATTTCCATTGTTTAGCACATTCTGAGATTTCTGAGCTTTCTTGAGGAACAAAGAAGGGTCATTACCAAGTGCCATTCTATTATTAGTATGAAAACGCGGATTTACTTGATTAGAAAGCATCTTGATTGTTTGAGCAGAATGACCCGTTTTAAGAAGCAAATTTTCCAAAGTTTGGATTTTTTTCATTTTTATCAAAAATTTCATCAAGAAGTGAATCTTCTCGTTTTGAAAAATCAGTAATCAACTTCTTCTTCTCTTTTTCGAAATTAGAAAACATTTCTTTTTGTTTGGAAAGTTGGTTATTTAAATCAGAAATTTCCTTGTTTAAAGATTTAATTTTCAAGTTCAAATTCACATCGAGTGTGTTATACTTGATTTGCAATAGTTGTTCTTTAGAAACCAAATTTCGATAACCAATTTCTAATTCTGATTCTTTGTTTTTCTGAAATTCAAAGGCTTTTGCGTTCTCCTTGTAACTCTCAAGCTCAGTGGTCAATTTAGCATTCGCGGCCTTAACTTCGCGATTGACCGTTCTAACTTTCTCGATTTCAATGCCACAGTTATTGATTAATGATTCAAAATAACCACGTGTTTCCTCATCAGTCTCAGTATTTTGTGCCACACAGTCTCCACTAGGATCCACATCTGGAGTTTCAGAGTTTGTATTACTACAACTCGGATTGTCCAGGTATGTATCATAAGTAGGTGCTGGCGTCACAGAATGCTGTTCGTCATGAGTAAACACATCAAATATGACATTGTTATAGCATGGATCAGTGATTGGTACCTCAGATACTGCATTGGCGTCATAGACAGGAGGGGCGTCAGAATCAGTGCCGTACTTAGTCTCCTGAAGAATTTCCATGAAGATGCAGTTTTCATTGAGTTCCTCGAGGTCTTCCAAATCAGCCATAATATCCATAAAGTCATTTTCCTCAGCACTCAACTGTAATCCTGCTTCTGTCTTTCGTGCTAACAGCATAACTTTCTTAAGATAGTCAGCAGTCTTCTTGTTCGGTTTAGTAGGACAATTCCTTGCCATGTGACCCACTCCTTGACAGTTGTAACACGTAACCTGATTACCATGATTCACATTTCCATAATTTCCATTCTGATTATCCACTGCTCTATTCCCAACATTCTGACCCATCTGATTACCCTGATTCGGAACCGCCTGATTACCCATGCGAAATCCAGTAGCATATCCCTGCTGATTCCCAATAACTCCAACCATTTGTCCTATATATACCCCTCATGACTCTCCATGAGGGGTGAGGTAAAGCATTTGGTTATTTGTATTCTGTGTTTTTCTTAATAAAGTTATCCTTATCTTCTCCTCCCTCTCTCTAGTTTCTCTCACTAGAAGATGAAGATCTTCATCTTCTTCCACCAACCCCGACCTCCAAACCACATAAATCTTATGTTCATCAGTCCTAACAAGTGGTATAGAGCCATGGTTATCTTGTCTTGATTTATGTTGGTTTTTATACATGTTGTTGACTGTTTTTGTGTTTATTATGTGGGTCGGAAATTTTTTTTCCGATTTATGGGTTAAAAGTTTTCATTCATGTTATGTATCTTTTTGGTAACACAAAAAGTCCTAATCTTTCATGTGTAAATCTGTCTTGGGTCACAACTTGTCCAAACAGTATTCATTTATGTGACTTTTTATACCAAATATGTGAAATATTATTTTGGTTAAACAAGGTTAACAGAAGCAGTTCTTTTCTGGGTTTTATATGAAGCTGGTCGGATTTTTCAGTCGGAAAACTCGTCGGAAAAAGTGGTCAAAGGGTCAAAACCCTAAACTTACGCATAAGGATCCATCTATAGAGCAAGTTACGCGTAAGAAAATGTTACGCGTATGCTTTTACGCCTAAGCTTCTGGCTTTACACCTAAGCAAGGTTATGCGTAAGCTTACGCATAAGCATGAAGTTACGCGTAAGGTTATGACCTGTTTTTACGCATAAGGAATTACTGAAAAAGGATACGCGTAAAAATGACCTTGACCACAACATACCATTATACCAAAACAACTCGACATATAATTTCAACCATCATCAGTCCATGAGGAACTTTAACAGATCCGAGACATAATCCAACATCAACGACCCAAACTTTCCAACAAACCCTCTCATCAACTCCTCAACTCTCAAACTATCTTGACTCAAACAGAAAAGCTACAAGTAATCTCAGATTGATTTGTTTTTTTTGTAATCTCTTATAGATTATTTCAAATGAATCCTCATCATCATTGATCAATATTTATGTCACTATCCGAATTAAAAGACAAGAATATAACAACTATGTTATCTCTTATGTTTAAAGATCGTTCATGACTCAAATCAAAGATTAAAACCTTACCCAAGACCCTTCATCAAGGATCTTGAAGATCTTCACCCTTCTTGATTCGGACTTGAACCGTAATAGATAATCAAGGTTCGGTATGGTTTCTAATTGTGTTGATTCGGATGTGATTTTGACGAGGGATATGAGATTTACGAATGAGATTCGTTTGTTTTGATGATTGTTGATGTGTGAGCTGATTTGAGAAGAGGAGGGGAGCGTGTTTTTTCTCATAGTCGTTGGGAGAAAAAGACATGTGGGAGGCGCTTTGTTATCTAATGTAAAGGTAGGGTTAGATGTTTTAGGTTAAGTGATATATGTGAGACATTTTATCATTAGCCGGATGTTAAATGGATAGCAGTTGGATCAATTGTTGCTTACTGGATCGTGGGCTTTGATTAACCGTTTATGGACTTAGTTGGACTAATATGGTGGGCTGGTGGTATTACACGCATGCATATCTCCAATTTTTGTCATCCGCATGTGTTGACTTTGGATACAAATTGTTGATATATATTTAAGAGTGGTATTTTGGTCTATAAAAATTTCACGGAGGGATACAAAATTCACGGCTTGCGCGAAATTTGAAAAATGACTATGGAGTTTCTGTACGGTATTATTGATGCGGAATTGACGTGACATTTCACGGGTGGACTTCTTTATCTTTGAGACGTTGGTTGGTTGGATGCATGTCTCAAGATAACTTGTTGGAGCACATTATGAAATTTGAAAATCTGGTTATAACTGGTAAGGAGTTACGTTGTAGTGCTCACAGTGTGTAACCATCATTTTAAGGAGTTACGTTGTATTGCTCAGTGTCACACTGCGTTGTGGATTGTTCAAAAATTTAGAACAAGCAGTAAGTCACAAAGTTGGGATGTTTGCTTCCTTTTCAAGTCAGTCGTATCGGGTTATCTCCATATGTGGTCATTACTATTAGCCGGTGAATTCAAAGGAGGTTCGATTTTCAGGTTGGTTTGAGAAACGTATTGAGAGTAATTTTTGCGACATATTCTCAAGGAATTTTGATCAAGCTATGATGTTAATCTTGCATCAAGAAGGTAATACGGCATGTACGCAACATTATGATGATTCCGATAGCTCGCAACCATCAGGAGGGAGAAGTTGGTATTTCATATTCCGTGATTGGATTACGAAGGGGTTTTTGCTTAAGACTGAAGAAAGGGAAGTAGTGTGGTGTACATCGGGGTTTTTTACCAACTTGGATGCAATACTAAGTGAGTTATGTTGTTACGATGTTCCCAGAATGACAACCATTGTGCTTCAAGAGTTTACTTTCTCCGCTGCGTGTCTGAAGATTAAAGATGTGTTGGAAGAGTGTTGTCGGTTCAGGAGGGAGCATAGAAAGAAAAAGGCTCACTAGTTAGGAGGGAGTAATAACCTAACTAGACCGTTACAGTTGAAGTTCAGAGCTACAAGAAGATCATTTACCGAGGTCATCGGAAGGGAGAACTTCAAGTTTGCCTCAGTATCTAGACTACAGAGACTCTGCACTTCAAGAAAGTCAACATTGTTCATTACTATTGTAATTTACTTTGTTTTGTATTTATAGGTCTCATTGTAACCATTCACGTGTGACGCTATCTTGGAGGGAGATTGTTAGCCTCGCTTTTTATAAAGATAACGTCACCTACGTGAATTGGACTAGATGCGTAGTATACTTTGCCCTTAGGGACTAGTATCGTTTAATTGGCAATGTTAGAGCCTATAAATACCCCTCATGACTCTCCATGAGGGGTGAGGTGAAGCATTTGGTTTTAGTGTATTGTGTGTTTATTCAATAAAAGTCATCCTTATCTTCTCCTCCCTCTCTCTAGTTTCTCTCACTAAAAAGGATGAAGATCTTCATCTTCTTCCACCAACCCCGACCTCCAAACCACATGAATCTTATGTTATACGGTCCTAACAGTTTGGGCTAACCATTTGCCATTGATCGAATTCTCTTACAATAATAGTTATCACACCAGCATAAAAGCAGCACCATTCAAGGCACTCTATGGTCGAAAGTGCCGATCACCTGTCTGTTGGGCCGAGGTTGGTGATGCACAACTCACTGGTCCAGACATGGTTCGTGAAATAGCAGAAAAGATAATTCAGATCCGAGATAGAATCCGAACTGCCAGAAGCCGACATAAAAGTTACGCTGGCGTACAACGCAAACCATTGGAATTTTAAGTTGGTGACAAGGTTATGTTGAAAGTATCGCCTTGGAAAGGCGTGATACGATTCAGAAAACGCGGGAAGTTGAACCCGAGGTACATTGGGCCATTTAAAATTCTGAACAGAGTAGGCCCTGTAGCATATCGACTCGAGCTTCCGTCAGAACTCAGCAATGTACATAACACATTTCACGTTTCAAACCTTAAGAAGTGTCTTTCAGATGAATCACTCGTAATTCCATTAGAAGAAATTCAACTCGACGATAAACTCAATTTCGTGGAGGAACCAGCAGAAATCATGGACCGAGAGGTCAAACAGTTGAAGAAAAGTCGAATTCCAATCGTGAAAGTTTGCTGGAATTCTCGAAGAGGTCCCGAGTTTACTTGGGAGCGGGAAGACCAGATGCGACTCAAATATCCTTATCTTTTCACAAATAACACCGTAGAAACCAACATTGTAGGATCGTAAATATTATTGTGTTTGATGATTCGGGTGGTCTTGAATGATGAAAATACATATTTGCTATAGTTAGAGAGAAAGAGATGAGAGGGAGTTTCTTGCTAGAGACTTGGTTCACAAAATATGGAATGTTAGATTGAAAAGCTCCACCCCTTCCATGGATGCAAGGGGTATTTATAGTAACATACAAATACATCCTCTTATCGGACTGCGGATCAGGCATACAGTGGGTAAAGACCCGTCCTTCCTCCACGGTGTTACACTAAACTATTCTACGCTACAAACTAACTAATAAACAACTAAATAACGTAAATAACAACAAGTCTACGAGCTAAAATATGCTAGACCATAATTGGGGTGACCGACACTTTAATATGGAATTTCTAATTCCTAACAATCTCCCCCTACGGGAGGTCACCCCATGAAATACATTTTGCATCCTAGCTTTCTATCTTTGTCTTTAGTTCCAAGCTCGTAGACTTCAATTCTTCAAATTCCGCATTCTTTGTGCTTGTGTAGCGATTCTTCAAAGTCCGCATTGATTTGTACTTTTAGTGGAGGCCTTTAACTGATCCACATCTTTGATGATCTTTGAGCTTTCATCGAGATCATCAGCCACAGTAAATCTCTGGATCACCCTTTGTTGTGTTGCCATCATGTGATGTTGTGACTTATGGACCGACATGCTCACACTTTTGAATCATGACATCTTTCCATCATAGTAGCGGAAGCTTCACTGGTTCATGATATTTGCAGCAGCATAGCAGAAGCATAGTATAAAAATATCAGAACCAGGTTATGTAGATATGCACCAGTCATGATTTCTTCAATTAAGTGTGGATGCTGTGAGCATGCGGATTTGGATTGACTCCTCAATTCTGATCAGCTGCAACCGTCCAAATGTACCTGCAAACAACAATTAGCAATAAAACACACGAAAGTGTCTTTGATCAATTTCGTTGAATTGAGGTACACGGACCACGGTTCCCCGTTGATCAGTACAAGTACTGCCTATGATCAAGTATAATTCCGAAGAATCTCCTTGACAGGGTTTCGCAGCTGTTCTAGCCGTTCTCAAACCGGAACGTCTCAAAGAAGACAACACGGAGAGAGTGAACCAGCGAATTGAGATTCACTGATTGATGAAAAATTGATTTGAAAACAATCGCGTATTGCTTGAAGAAAGAGTTTTGCAATACGGCGAAGGTTTTATAAGAAAGATCAATTTTCAATCAAAAATGCTTTTTGTATTTGAAAAGAGTACACATTTGATGTGCTAGAGAAAAGAAGAGATTCGCACACCGAACGGTTTTTCCAAAAGTATTTTTTTAATCAGAGATACTTTTTGAGTTTGTAAACATGAGTACACATTCGACGTGGTAGAGAAAAGAAGATTTGCACATCGAACGGTTTTTCCAAAAGTATTCGTCAATTCCAATCCTGGACCAAGGTTGATTGAAGAGTGAATCGCCCCAACGTTTTCGTCCAGTTGTCACAAGCTTGATCTTATGTAAGATCTCACATGTTACCCACCAAGAGCTTGTTTGATGTTGGCTCTAGAAGGATTTCCATCTTCATCGTGAATACTTACATATCACTCGGATGTTCTGGCAATACCACAAGGATAATGCGTAGGACTCTCAATATATACTTACTTTCCACATTGTGTGAAACAGCAAGTCTTCATTAATTTTGTATCCTATTGAGATATTGTGGATGATCTCTTGGCTCTAGACTTAATTGTGCACATTTGGTTTCCTATGCCAGAGACTAGGGAGAGGGTCTCCTTCTTCAATATCAACAATCTCTAAGAGAAAGTCGATAGATTATGTCGGTTCCCCGTGAGAATGAAATAAGCCCTTTAAAGAGGAACTTGAGTAGTTTGGGAAGTTTAGTGGAGTGCGTCACTGGGTCCATGACATGTTGTCTTCAATACCAGTGTTACCTTAGTAACCACCAGTAGCATATGTATTGAACCTGGTTACTGCCCTAAGGTTGAATTATTAGAGGGCTATTTCTTTTCACCACTTTTTACATTCCAATTCATTTTCATTCTTCAACCCCTTCAGTGCTTACCGAGACTTCATAACTAGAACCTTGTTGGGTTTATTTCAGTTCTAGCTCTTTCTCAGTCGGCACTCTTCCCATATCTCATTTTTCTCCTTTTTTCATCATACCTAAGGACTCTACACTATCTAGTGGATTGTCCCTGGGTAGATCCCTCCGGTTCTGACTGGATCATGGGAACAAATACCTAACCTAACCATCCTTATAACTCCATACATAAAGTAAAATGGTCGGTCTTTTGGTACAGTTCATTTCTTCCTTGAAACCAATTGAAAAATCATTTGGAAAAACAATCAAGGTACTTGTGATACGAGATCAAAGCATTTTGTACCTTAATAGTTTTGATCATTTAAAAAACCTCCCCCTCAACATGTGCATATGATTTAGAAATTTTTTAGCACATGGAGGCAAGAGGACTTTGAAATATTTTCTTTGATCACTATTTTCATAGAAAAAGCCATTTGATTTTCTTCGGTAAATTCTCCCCCTCAATATGTGCGTTGGATATTTGAAAATCATTTTGCACATAGAGGCAAGAGGTTTTTGAAGTACATTCACGATCACAAAAGCCATTAAGAAACCATTTGCTCCCCCTCAATATGTTCATCGATAAACGAAAGAGTTTAGCACATATTAGAGAGAACTTGCACTTTGAATAAAAATGATCACCAATTATCAAATTTCATTATTAAATCACAAATTCTCCCCCGATCAAAAATATCAAACCCTTTGAGATTTTGGATCCCAAGTGATTTAATAAGGTTTAGAAAACATGGGAGAAAATGCGCATGGTTTAAATACTCTTCTGATTTTTGGATAAATCCTCCTCCTAAACATGTGCATTGTGTATTTGAAATCATTTGGCACATGGAGGCAGGAGTGCCTATAAAGGACTAAAACCAATTCCATTAAAACAGATTTGAGATTTAAATCACTATCTCTCCCCCGATCAAAAATTTCAAACCTTTTGAGATTTGTGATCCCAATTGATTTAAATCATTTAAAAGATTTTGGGGAAAGACGTGGCAAAATTTAATTTTAAAAAATGACAGGTAAGGACCATTTTAAGACATTAAAGATTGTTAGTGTCAGGTATGATTGTTTTAAGAGATCTTTAAGTAAAATAAAATAATTTCACAATCAAACAAGAACAGAAAAAATTTCATTTTGACAGATCTTTGAGTTTTAAAGAAAATCATACCATGACATAACATTAAATCTTTATATCACCACTTTGTTTTTGTACAACCCGGACCTTTTATGAAGAAATATCGTTTGAAAATATTTTAATTTAAATCACTCTCCCCCTCAATCGATGACCGTAGTCGATGATTGAGTGACTTAAGTTTTGACACAATGAAGTCCAGTGATTTTCAAAATTTAGTCCAATTAATTTTCAAAACAATATTTTCCATTTTCAAAATAATTTATTCAAAATTTTCAAAATTGTTTAAAAATGGTATGCTGCACAAAGATACGTTAGATGGTTGAGAAGCTTATGTTGTTGCTGTAGGGCTTAGAAGAAAAACCGTCTGCTGATGCAGTGAGACTTCTTACGTTGCATTTTAATGCCAACTGAGGTCAAATTAAGCTCCGTTTCTTCAATCACTTAGAAGAAAACCATCTGCTGATGAAGTGAGACCTCTTACGTTGCATTTTTCCATGCCAACACTCCATAGAAGTCCAATTAAGCTCCGTTTCTTCATTTGTCAACCCAAGATATAGTTACCCTTTCTTTTCGGCATCCAATCATCTTCAATTGTGGGATCCGGATCGGGAACATTCTTATATACCAAAATACCTGCATACGTTAGTGAACACACATACAGATATATGGTGGTCGACATCACCCAAACAGCAATCGACTAATAAAAGTCAATTCAACATATCAATCAGATCATTCAAATGTATGGGAATAATGTGTTTATCAAACTCTAATCATCTAATCCTAACAATCATATCCTAGGCACCTAGTCCTTCAACGTAGGTTAACATGATTTTTAATTAAGCATATAGGATAATTAAGAAAGCCCAAACAGCAATCGACTAATAAAAGTCAACTCAAACATTCTTATATACCAAAATACCTGCATACGTTAGTGAACACACATACAGATATATGGTGGTCGACATCACCCAAACAACAATCGACTAATAAAAGTCAATTCAACATATCAATCAGATCATTCAAATGTATGGGAATAATGTGTTTATCAAACTCTAATCATCTAATCCTAACAATCATATCCTAGGCACCTAGTCCTTCAATGTAGGTTAACATTATTTTTAATTAAGCATATAGGATAATTAAGAAAGCCCGTTAAATGATGTAAATTTGAAAACATTCTCCCCCTCAATCAATGACTTATTTTATGAAAAGTTTAAAAGCGCAGAAGTCATTGATTGAGTTTTCAATTATTACGAAAAACTCTGAATCTGATTGATTTTCAAGCAACTCATTTACCACCACTTTTTGAAAACAACAAATATTTTTCTGAAGAATTTTGGACGGAAAAACATTTGTGTAGGAACAGCAGTCCTTCGACATACTTTCCTCAAATAGTTTTTAGGATAAGTGCACGAAATATTTGAAAATTGGTTTAGCGCAACACCTTCCTTTCTTGAAGAACGGGTTGCTATCTGAAATAATAGCAAACCATGGTTTAAGCACGGGTTACAGTCTAAAATAACTGTAAGCCATTTTTTTGAAGCGCGGGTTACAGTCTGAAATAACTGTAAGCCATTTGATTTGTGACATGTTTTGGAAAAAAAATATTTACACCTCCTGCTCGAACTTCATCTATGGTCCCGTGCCATTATTGAATGACATTTCTAAGACCGCAGATGTTATCGATACCAGAAGACATGTCTTAAGAAAACATATATTTGGTATTTTTTCAAAATTTCTGATTTTTATGGGTTTTTGAAGGTTTTATATTTTTCTATTTTGTTTTTGTTGGTTTTATATTTTTGTATTTTGCTTTTTGAAAAATATTTACAAAGATAGAGTAGATGATATAGTATAAGAAGATGATGATATGAGTACCGAGATAAGGATATCGAGCAGCCCCGTTGTAGAAGATAGAAGTCATCATCTCTGAAACATTCACCACCAAAGCTTTCGAGGCTCCTGAATTGTGAGAAATTGAGCCGTCTGAAAGTGAGACTTTGGCAGCTTCCCCCCAAACCGAGAATCCTTTAGCTGAGCAGATTCAAAGCTTTCTTTCAAGCTTCCATTAGCCAGGTGCACAAAGAAGCGCACCATTATCATCGAACTTGCTGCTCCTTTTAAGAATAATCGTCGTGATTCACCGTTCGAGGTTATATCATCCAATAGAACAGCAACGTATCATCCCACACATAAATAACTCTTCTCAAATTTCATTACCACTGAAGTCTGAAGCTATGCATCCCTAACGAGTTGTCAAGACACCACTTCCCCCAAGTAGATGAATTGATGCAGTCAGTCTCTTAGACTAGAGCTCACGAACCCGAATACATATACCCGAAGACAAAGAAATTTATACCATCGAAGTAGCAGATTAAGTCCAATAGCCAAAGAATAACCTCGATGTATACTTTTCTCTCCCCCTAAAGAAAGTGTATGAAGCTCAAGAACCCGAAGTACCCGAATGCCCAAAGAGAGAATAACCAATAACATTGAAGAAGCAGGCCGAATCACTGATTATCTCTGCGGGTGACAATCTCTGCGGATGTCAACACCGGAATAAGTGATTATATCTCTGAATCACTGATTAAGCCCTCAAGTAAAACAGCTGAGCATCCCCAATGTACACAATCTCTCTCCCCTGATGATTGTGATAACATCAAAATCATCACACACTTGTGTACCTCTTTCATCTTCAGAAACTAACTCTTCCATCTCTTCCCCCACATAGATGGAATAAGAACACTAAAAGCCATGAGTCAAACCTTGAGTTTCTCTGCGGTGATGACAGTTGTCTTCTCGGGATATCTTCAATCACTTAGAAGTATTAAGTTCATCAAGTTTACTCGTGTTTAGATGCGTGTCTCCTTCCCCCTTGCTGGTTTTGACACTTCAGAATCAGAAACTCTTTGTAAGCTCGTATACTTGAAATCTTTTGAGAAGAACACATGTAATCTTGTGGGAATCAACTTGCTGAAGTAGAATGTGAGCAAGTCTAATTGGGGATTAACTTTGGCATTTCACTCTCCCCCAATTAAGAAGAAGTCTTTAGATCTTTAAATGCAACTCATCTTTAGTCTTCTAACATGTAGCAAAAAATGTAGAATAGACTGTAGACTCGACCTTCTTCAAGATTGTCCAGTTGGGGAATAGAAAGTCAACATCTTCAGCTCACAAAATGCATTCCCGTTAACATACAAATAGCAAATCCCCTTAACTCAAATCCCTCCCAATCAAACAAGAATAGAAAGATTTTCATTAAGGAAATCAACCCCGCAACTGGAAGCACTATGTCATTAATCAAATCAGCCCGTGTGAAGATGTTAACCAACGACTCTTAGTAGAAAACTCCATGTGAAGATGACCCGATAAGAAGAAACTCGGTTCTTACATGAGTTTGGAGCCGTTTGACCATTTATTCTCATAAATCAATCAACCATGCAGTAAATTCACACTTCTTCTCCCCCTCAAGAATTGCATACGGAGTTGCCATTCTTGATTGAATAAGTGAATATCATCCAAATGTAGTCTATTCACACTTCTCCCTCGCAAAATTAGCACATGATGTTGCCATCGTCATTATAGTTGAGCAAGTGGAATAAGAAAACAATCAACAGTAGCCCGGTTCACTTGATGACTGAAGCGCATGGAAAAAGTATGAAGCATGTTGATGAGAATGGTCATAATAAGAAGATTTCTCTTCTTCAGAAGATAAAGCGCACTGAAGCGTACACTTTTCTTTTCATTAGAGTACGAGGCTTGAAGTATTGTGTTCAAACGTCATAATCTCTCTCTTTTCATCATCTCTTGGCAAAACTTGTAATCACCCCATTATCATTCAGTAGGCTCTTTGTTGTGACAACTGATGGAGAAAACCCAATATGACGAATTTGACCCTGAAGTAAACTAACCCGAACTCGTGACTTAAACTTGCACATATGTAACAAAGAGCGGTGCCGAGACTTCATCCTTCATTGAATCTCTAATTACTCTATACTCTTCATCCAACCAACCATCAAGTAATAGACGTACATCACCTCTTGAAAATCCACAATTAAATGTGACACTGAGCACTACAACGTAACTCCATCCATCCCCGATACCTTCAAATTCTAAGTACATTTGCCCGTTATATTTCACTTCAACCTCATATAAATAATAGTGAATTAACCCCGTTGTCACATCTTCTGATTAAAAGCTCAAATCTAGCGTTCTTCGACATTTTGAGTGAACTATGATAATAGTTTTCATCCCGACCATGGTTAAAAGCACATAACCCCATAAAACCAAGCAATAACCAAACTGCCATGAAGAATATCCAAACACACATCCAATTCATGAAGTACACCCTTTTATCCTTTCTTTGAAGCAGAAACCGTAGCTGTAGCATCAAATGAGATCCTGAAATACACTTTCCTTTCTCCAGAATGGTTCCAACATTACGGGGTTTTACAACTCTATGGTTTAAACCGAGAAATAGTATCTTTCGCGGGATTTTACAAAACCAAGAATAAACCGTAAGATAGATCCAGAAATGCACTTTACAATTACCAGGATGTTTTCATTGTCACGGGATTTTATAAGTCTATGATTTAAACCGAGAAATAGATTATTTCGCGGGATTTTACAAAATCAAGACAAAACCGTAAACAATGTTAGCTTGAATGTGTTATGACAACTTTGGATTCGGTGAATATCTGTTTTAGGGGAACATGCAGTGGTTCATCAGCGGTTCATTACCCAACATCAACAATATCATCAACAATTAAACACTTTGGTAAACACATCTTCCACATATTCTAACGGCTATTGCTGTGACAACATAGTGAAGTAAACCCGATATGCCAGACTTGATGATGAAGTGAAAATTCCCAGATTTGTTACTTAAACTTGTACTAATCCTTGTGAAGAAAAAAACGGTGTACCCAATGTACAAAACCTCTTGACGTATCCTCAATTGCGTGAGACACCAAAGTGATAGTTACGTTGTGGGTTAAGCGAGAAAGAATCACAACCATAACTAAATAGCCAAGTCTTCATCACCCTCTATAAACGCCCAAACAAGTCATCTTCGCTGAAGGGTAGAAAGAAAGAAGACGAAAATAAGTAAACACCCCCGGAAAACCTCACTTCAAATTCAAATACGAAATACCGTCCAAACAACCCCGTAGTCAACATTTCCAATAAATACTTCAAGCCGTGACATAATATTCTTCGTGAAAATGTATACACCAAAGTATCAAGCCACATAACACAACAAAACTCATCATCATATCCAATCTCATCAATTTAACACAAATCTCATTGTCAATTCTCGTCAACACATCTCTTATTATCCAAATCTCATATAATCGATCCAATTTTGAGAAACCCATCATATCATCATTTCAAGCCCAAATCCATTTCAATACCATATCCAGTCAACGTACGGACATGATAATCCGGATCTAATTAAAGCTCATATAGACACTGATTTTTACTAAAAAGAATCTTTAATTATCCAAAAATGATCCAAATCTCGTTCACAAAAATAAGGCCTATAAAGATAATCTCTCCGGTCCATGAAAAATAGTTCTACTTCCAAATCTGTCATAAAAATTTGCATAAAGAGTTGTATCCAAATTTGAAAATAGTTCCACATCCAAATTGTATCCGAAGTATTTGCATAAAATTTGGATAACAATTTTAGTGAGTAACCCAAATTATTGTGAAGGAAAATTTGGATACCACCAATTAATACATTGTAACAGATGCATCATAGGGTCCTTAGAATACTCGACCCAACGGCAAGAATACATTACACGGCCCAACTTCACAATATTGATCCAAAACTCATATCAAAATACACGGCCCATTCTTCAAATCAGATTCTATCCCAAGCTTACCCTAAACCATTGGGTATATAATACCACTTAAAACACTCATAACTCTAATATTACTCAAACAAAAACACGCCCCCATCACAGATTATATCTCCATCAAACCCTAAAAGTTCTTTCCAGCTCAAATACTCCGCCTTTTTTATCCTTTTTCAGAAGAAAAGAAAAAATAACGCCTCTCTTATGAACAACCACATGAATACCCCTAATCTCATCATCATATTCGTATATCCCTTATCATTTACTATATCACAGTCACGAAATAACCATGCCACAGGGATGGTATAAGGTTGAGTGACTGGCATAGATATTGAACCAAAGAAATGGTAAGGTATTCAAGAAGCCACAGGGATGGTTTGGTTTAGTCACGGTTTTAATAACTGACAAAGGTTCACAGGTAGGTTTTATATTGATGTGAAATTAAATCTTGTTTTGTTCCTTAAATAAACGAGCCATGAGAAAAGAAATAACATTCTTGTTATTTTCTTTATCATTCGATTCGGATATTAACACACAAAAGAAAACGTTTTAGATCCATGAAGCACATGATTTTTGTGTATAGATCTTTAAAGATCTATGTGTTCTATGAACCGCACACAAGGGATCAAAGCTGAGATCATTATCATTAAATATTATTTCGACTTCCTTCAAACCAATGGATCTGTGATGTATCTTATCTCCTTATTGTGTAAAGACGAAACGTTGAGTACCAAAAGGGAGATAAAACTAAGATCAAATTAATTTCAGAATTGTAGAGTTGTGTCTTGATTAATGATGATTGTAACTCGTGTATGAGGCTCCTTGATAGTCTTGATGTTTTCACTTAGAGGACCACGAGTCATACAAACTGAGATCTAATCTTGTAGTTTATTATGTTAAGAGTCTTGATTGAATGAGAGTTGAAGGAGTGTTGAAAGGGTTATGGGTTGTGTCTAGGTTAAAGGATAGTTGAAGGTTTAGATTCGGATCTGATTCATTACAGTTGACGTCTTTTGGACTGATGATGTATAATGGAACTGAAGTCTTGATGTATTTTGGTTTTTGGTTTTAATTGTCTTGTCCTTTGTCATTCATCTTCTTCATTTCTGTCACCAAGTCACTTCATTAAAGGGTCACTACGACAAGTCGCTACGACTAAGTCGCTAGACCAAGTCGCTACCATGAGTAAAGACTCATGGCAAGTCGCTAACAGTTTTTATGAGTCAAGTCGCTATATGATTTTTTTGTCAAGTCGCTATTAGGAACTAATGAATCTGGACAAATAGTGACAAGTCGCTATGAGGATTTTTGAATATTTCCGAAAAGTGTTTCCGACCTGTTTATTAGAAACCCAGAAAAATGTCATAAAAATGCCATTTTGACCCATGATTGACTGCAAACATGACTGTTTGACCACCATAACTATCACAGATTGGTAACAAAAAAACATGTGAGGATGAAACAGATTTGGACAAAAATATTGACACAAGACATATCCTTGACACAAACAATATCATCCAATAACATGACCATATGACATCTTGACCAAAACAGATAAAAAAAACTTGTTGAAAAACTGTTTATCCAAAGTTATATGGAAAAAATATTTCCGACCAACCAAAAGTACAAAAAACAGTTTTTTTACAAGAATCAAAACCACAAAGAATCAACACAACACAATAACCATGGCTCTGGTACCATTTGTAGGATCGTAAATATTATTGTGTTTGATGATTCGGGTGGTCTTGGATGATGAAAATACATGTTTGCCATAGTTAGAGAGAAAGAGATGAGAGGGAGTTTCTTGCTAGAGACTTGGTTCACAAAATATGGAATGTTAGATTGAAAAGCTCCACCCCTTCCATGGATGGAAGGGGTATTTATCGTAACATACAAATACGTCCTCCTGTCGGACTGTAGATCAGGCATACAGTGGGTAAAGACCCGTCCTTCCTCCACGGTGTTACACTAAACTATTCTACGCTACAAACTAACTAATAAACAACTAAATAACGTAAATAACAACAAGTCTACGAGCTAAAATATGCTAGACCATAATTGGGGTGACCGACACTTTAATATGGAATTTCCAATTCCTAACAAACATGAACTGAATTCAGGGACTGAATTCCTTTTTGGGTGGGCGAATGTGACAAATCGTAATTTCAGGTCATTTCTCAAATTTACTATTCATCTCGGGAATTTACTATTCACATATTACTATTCATCATTTTTGAAGTCCGTTTGCGACTTTGAGAGGTTATTTAAAATTTTTACTATTCACGAAACACTATTCATTCTCGGAGAAAAATCACTATTCATGGTTACTATTCATCATTTTCGTAAACTAGGTTTACGAGTATCAAATTCGCGTAACCGTAAGGGTTAAGCTGCGTATTCATGGAACATCATTGAGAACATTACATATAGACTAGAGTTAGTCTACATATCATCAGTAACATCATTTTCATATTAGTTCATGCATGGGTTTGCATATTTCATTAACGTATATTTATTTATTAAATAAACGCTATCGCACGATCATTTATTTTGAATAATTGATCCGACACTTCCGACAATTGTCCTGATATATTTTTATACTCATTTTAAGACTATAAAAATTATATTATTAGTTTACCCGATGTTTTGAATTTATTTTGGTATATAAATTGTTATATATATATATATATATATATATATATATATATATATATATATATATATATATATATATATATACTAGTGGCAAAACCCGTCCGATGGACGGGTATGACGTGTGGTTTTTATTTTTAGGATTTAATAGAAAAAATATATACTAAAAAGTAATTAAAAGTTAAATGAAACGATTGAGATCTATAATTGATATTACCATAATACATAAAACGTTAAATGAATTAGTCTGACCATTAGTTCTAATTTAATGTTAGCAAGTTTTGGGTAAATGAAATTTGTTAGTAGTATGCATGTGCATCTCCTCATTAGCATAAACATTTTTTTATTCATGAATAATCCTAAATATTGTTATGAATATTATGTAACAAATAGGTAGACAAGGTGATAGTTATTGATTTAAGTTTACCAAAAAAAAGTATTTATAGCATTTGCAAATCCAGAGGTGTTCTACCCATGTTATCTATTGTCTCCTATTCTCGTCTTGGAGAAGACGATCAAGGTTACTTTTAGAAGCATATTGGTAAACTATTGCCTTTTCATCCCCTTCATCACAGTAATCAACGAAACCAATGATGTTTTCATAGTTAAAATTGGATATCATCTAAATTTCATTGCGGAACCATTCCTCTCGGTTATAATCCTTATTGTAGCGTTTGAAGGTAGCTCTGCGGTTATTCCAACGTTTTGAGATTCGTCCTTTAAAAAAGTAACCAAATCTACTGACTTCGAATTGAGATTTTTTACTTAAGTTTCTAGTGGCCAATTTAATCTCCTCCAGTGGAACTCATCACCAAACAATCTCTAAGATCGATCTGTGATGAAAAGCACAATATATTAAGCACAAAAAAGAAACTGTAACTGCAAACAAATTTGAGTAATCTTAGATTTTCTTATTTGGCGCATAGGTAAACCTGACAACCTGAGACAAATAATAGAGTTTGGTTTATAATCTTCTATTTGCACTTTCTACGCCTCACATGTAACTAAGATTATTGTGATGCCCGTATAGCACATAATTAATGTAACTATTGACAATTTATATATTACTGTAATAAAAGTAAAAAATCATAAACTAAAGAACACCGCAATGCCCCATGTGTGAACATTCATTTAATCTTGAATTTTTATCTAATAATCAGTGAACTTACAAACTGGATAATGAGAAATTAGTTATTTATCAATTGATAAGTGATCGTACGAAAAAAAAACTAAAGCTATTGTAATTGATGAATTACAAAACTAAGCGGATGCGATTTTGTTTTGGTGAGGCTAGGTTTCCTTTAAGTTGCAGAGAATAGAATCCCACCTTGAGTGAGAACCTAAACCAAAGTATCCTGAGTCTAGGCCCTAAATCCTACTCTATTAGACGGTAAGTAACATGGCACACTGTAATTTTAGGGTAATGAATCTTATCCTTACATTTTGTGCTTTTAATGAGATCATTCGTCATATTTTTAATGAGCATAATTCTCCTCTCAGTAACATAGTTACTATTCGAAACACTTCAATTCACAATAATTCTAAGTGATGAGCCCAACACCTATAGCCTCGACAAGTTATCCAAAGAACTTAACAATTAGATAACCATGTATAAAAGCTTGTCAAGGGGGTGCAATGTTACCTCATGTACTGCACTTGTTACTTTCATGAATGCACTACGCCTCATGTAGTGCAGTTCTAGTTCAATTCTATCCATGTGCAAGCAAAGACTATAACAAAATTAGCTTGCCCTACTCATGATGGAAAAGTTGCTCCATTATTAAAGTTTCTTTTGGTCAATACATTTCCCTCAAAAAGGTACCCTCCAAAACATGCTACTCCACATCCAACATCTAATATCACACGGGTTCTTTTTCCCCATGCAATATCAGGAAATGACTGCAATTGTATAACCAAAAACAAAAGTTTAATTTATATTTTTCCAGTGATAATCTCGAGTTCAAAATACAGTAATTTAAGAATTTTTTTGCAATAAAAATACAATATGAGCATCTTTCAAACCATTTGACACGTTAAGAACTAATTCTTTTTCATTTTACTTGTTTGACACGTTAGATATTAAATACATCCGAAATCACCTCATTAATGATTAACATTTATAACAAAACATAAAGCATAAAAGAGTTAGAATTACCTTTTGGATGTGATTAATAAAGTGAAGAACTCCGTTTTTGAACTGAGTATCACCTCCCAGAAAAGTAAGATACTCTCTGGTTACTTTGACCCAGTTTTGATGTCGTTTAACTTCAGCCAGCTTGGTTCATGGAACGTTATTGTACCAAATATGGAAAAAAAAATAGTGAAGATTATCTTCTCGGTGACGTAAGCATTTTCTTTATATAATTTTCAAACGCCAAAGAATCCAATGTAAGAATTTACCCCCATTCGCCCTTTAGCCTGTTTGTTTCATCAATGACCTTGTCTACTCCAATTTTTGTAGTTTTCTGATCCAAACATACCTCATTTATGAAATGATCTAATATACACATCTGATATATGAATTTCCAACCTGATTCAAACAGTATTTCTTTGTGTAGTGAACTGATCCAAACACTCCTTCATTTACTTTTTAGTCTAGAAAAAGGAAAAAAAAAACCTCAAAAGTTATAATGTTAAATGTTATAATATAAATGAAAAGCTCATGAAAATATTACAAAAACAAATCTGATCATAAGGCCTGAATCGAGAATCTGATTATCAAGTTTTATAATATATTTCTGCAATGGAGTACTTACATCAAACCTTTTAAAACTCAGTTTTAAGACTAACAAATGTGTGTCATGATGTCGGTTCTGAGATAGATGATACATTTGTTTTACTTGTTTGGAAACCATGGTTTACAAATTACAATATAGTAATCTAAAATTAAGAGTAAACAGGTCCACCTGAACTAACAAATTTGTGTGTTAATTAAAACATATTCATATCTCATTAGAATCCAATTAATCTCTATTTATATATAAAACACGTTAACATAAATTAACAATGAAATATATATTCGTAGTAAGCTTTCTCAATGAAAGTCAGGAGAAAACATAAATGATCATATATACCTGCTGCAGTAATGGAATTCGTCTGATTCTTCTTTTTCCTCTTCATCACTGTCGCCATAGTGGCATCATGCTTCTTAACCACTTCCTCTTCATCAGTTTTTAGTTCATTACATGTTGATACACATGTTACATTTACATCCGAAAGTCATCAATACATATTGTTAGGTGCACGTGGTGCGCTGAAACTCAAGAGTATTTGAAGAGGCTTCGTTTGAGGATTTATATTATCTGTAGTAAAAAAACGTAACAATAACTCGAAAAAAATTAGTTTGCATACCTTGAACAGCCTAACATGATCACAATTACCAAAGAACTTGTAATCTGATGGAGGACCTATAAACATTCATGCAAAAAGTTAAAGTATCGGGTAAGCACGGTGTATGACGGAATAAGTATACGCGGGCAAAACTCACCTCACATAACTCGTCTATTCGAACTCAGTGCTCGTTGTGAACCGCTAATAGGCGGTATAGGCATTTGGACAAAACCTGTAATAGAGCAAAATTTTAGTCTATAATTGTTAGTTAATGTAACAAATAGGCGATGTTTTCAATATACGGTTGTCTAATGATGAGACAACCTGTATCTTTAAGACCGATGCTTCTACTACGTGTCTGGAAAAATGCATACATTCTAAAAACATAAGACTCATGGTCTTCAAACATGTTTGATTAAAGTTAGAAACAAACAATAGATGAATATGAAGCAAAATAAGATGAGTATGAAAAAGCAAGAGACTCATTCATTACTGATTTCTCTGTTGGTTTGGCAACGGTAAATAGCCAATCTTTCTGTTAAAAAAATATATATAGAAATAAACATCTCTGAGTTAGTGTGTGATGCAGATTATATAATATAATAACATAAAAAAATGAAGACCGGAGTGCCATCTTGGTCAGAACGTCTTGTTAAATACAATCAGGTTTGATTATTCTCACCTTCTCGAATCGTTCTTTAGTAGCCCAAAAGCTCTTACACAAAGGTGACCATATAAGAGGAAAAAACTCTCTCATCAGGTCTGGTTATGGTGGTTGGCTTTTTTACACCGTTGCATTAGCAGGTGACTTCCCGTTTGTTCAAGAGTTGTTGCACATAAAGATGCTCTTCCAGTTTTTGGTGAAGGGAATATGGTGTGACTGACATATTGTATGCGACTGCCAGGGGTAAGAATACGGAGTTTTTTAGGTTGATTTATGATTCTGGAATGTGTCCGAGGTTTTTATCGAGTAATGGTGGACAGTTTGAAGAAAATATGGGGGGAATTCCGTCTATGTATAAGCAAGAAATGAAGAGTAGATCGGTTCATGCATCGGCTAGGGGGTGGTAATTTGGATATATTGACGGATCTTCTTGGTGATTGTTCCAAGGATAAGTTTTTGAGTTACAGAGATATTAAGGGCTCAACTATCTTGCATACTGTAGCTAGACGAGGTCAAGTTGAGGTACGAGTTTCTTTGTAATCTTTGTGCATTGCTTCTTTTAATTACTCAGTATTATGAATTCCTTAATCTTTATGTTGGTCTTTTAATTGGTATATTGATCAAGGTGGAACAATCGGATTCAAGTAATAGTCATTCTCAGAGAAACGTGTCTAAGGATAGTAGCTCGACATGATCCTCGGAAGTTAACTCTCCAAGCAGAATAGATCCATTAGGTATGTTCCTTATGCATATAATAATGCGTACTTTTGCAGCGACATGAAGTCCAGGCATGTGACCACCATGAGCAAATAAGTTTCTCTACACAAGTTGCAAAGCAGTCATGATGTCCATGGGCTCACCAAAAGCAGGAGCTGGAGCGAAGCAGCCACCTCAACAGGAACAATACGCAAGAGGAAAAACATTGATTAGAGGATAAAACACCTTAAGTCAGATAAGAAATAAGCTATGACTATAATTTAACAGAGATCACACTCATAAGGGACTTACATTGCCATGATTTACTTTTAATAAAACTTTTCAAAAGGATCACACTCATAAGGAACTATTAATATACTAAATCTCCTTGCAAAAGGCTACGAACTTGGGTTGTTTGGACATGATCATAGTTAGTAAAGAAATTCTTGCATCCAGAGGTCCAACTGATGTAATAAGTATATATATGATCATTGCATCTAATGGCCGATTTTCTTGTACGGGTCAAAATGGATTCGGGCGAGGTGAACAACAAACGTTTTTTTGTCTAGTAAAAAATCTGTCTCTGAATATTTAGTGTGTCATCTCTGATTACAAAATCATGTTATCACAATGATAATCCTATATCACTGAATAAAATGGTGTACGGCATTTCTATTCTTTAAGAATATACTATGGGTGACATCAGCATGTTTGACATCTTTTGTAATTAGCTATTTTTTTCTGTATGACTCGTTTGAGTAAAACATAACCTGAAAGGACCAGCTCATAAGTAATATGGTAAAAATTGCATACCTTGACAACCACCTGACAAATACGGGGTTTCCTTGGTTCTTGTTGTATTTGAACAGCAAGTTCACGAGTTGGAGCTAAAACTAACACGATTGGTCCATCTCCGGGTGCTACAAGAAAGAAACTATGTTAAAATCTTGTATAGGAGTAGAAATGGACTAATAGGCCCATGCTCATTTGATTAAGTCCTGGGTAAGCTCAAAAACAGTCCTTATTCTAAAATGTCTGGTCTGCAATAAAACCAATTAGAGCCAGTTTATGATCCAACCAAAGAAATCCCTCAAATTATCACATTAAACTAACTTTAAGAATAACATTAGAACATGGATAATGTTTTTTTTTTAATTTATTTATTTATTTTTTTATCAATCTTAGATAACATGATAGTTATATAAAAACATATATTTAAAAAGACAAAGGAACATGTTAGGTTATTTGGTGACCGAGCTTGTGTTGAAAACATGAGTACACGAACACAATACCGCATTTGTCATATCCAAAACGAAATTCAACAGTAACTAAGATAAGTAACATGGAGTATGTGGGCTTCATTACAACATTCGAGGCGATTGGCCCTTTGGCGAGGACATATCTTTACTAATTTGTCTCTTTGAATCTTTCACCTGTTGAACCGACGATGACATTAATCTATCTATAGAAACCGTTGTCCCTACATTGTAAATACCATGATGCTAACCTTTTATTTACGCATTAGTTGCCCTTGCACCTAAACCTGCAATTTATTTGATTACTAACACTGTTACATTGTTAATAACTATAAAACACCAAAATAAGAAAGTATGCAATACTTGAATCTCTACGTGAATTTGCGCGAAATCAAAGAACTTCCTCCTAGGAAAATGCAAAAAGTCATATGGTGTAAAAACAACTGCAGCATGTGACTCTAGTGGTGAACCTGTTTTTAAAGATACTATCTTCTATTTTTAAGCAACTTGGTCTTTGACATCCATAACCACTTCCACCAGATACAAATAGCAAATCATATGTAGAGGTCAATTTGAGGTCAATTAGTTTTAGTTACTTTGTGATTCAAAAGTGTAATGTTACATGTATACCTTTATGCACCTCAAAACGATATAAACAATAGCTAATACTTTTACGTTGATGGCGACATGATGACCTGTTGATAAGACTGGAAAATCGTGTGAAGATATAATGACTGATATTAAACAAAAACTATACAAAACAATTAAAAAAAATTCAGCATCATCATCGATATAGTGAAATCATATACTCCAACAAACATATACAATTTTGGCTTACGTAATCACTATAACATTCAATCAACTAATACATGCATATCAATACGACAAAATCAGATTGGAATAAAAAAATAGTAAACCTTAAAGGATTGTTGTAGATCTTATTATGGTGACTGAGGATGTTGTTGGCGACAAAGATGGTAGAATATCACATGATGACCGGTTGATGAGACTGTGTGAAGATAATAATGAGGTTTTGAGAAAAATATCGAATGATTTGTTGTGTTTTAGGGTTGCAGAGTTGGGCCGAATTTTCTCATTAAAGTAAATAATTAGTTGTTTTATTTTTAGAGTTTATAGTTTTGGATTTGTAAAATATAAACAAAAACAATGTGTTGGTCTAGTGGTTATAAAGTTTCTTGATGTTACCAACACCACAAGTTCGAATCCCATGACTGTTATTTTTACACCAAATATATTCCAAATTTTAGTTCATCCAAAGTGTGCTTAAGTGGAATTATGACATGGCATTATATGTGGCATGCCTCCTCTTATATATAACAAAAAAAAAAATTTAAATTTCAAAAATAACCAAAAAAAAACGAAATTTACAATTTATTTAAAAAAAATTGTACATATATTAATTAAAATGCCACATGTCATTTAAAAAAATTAAAAAATGCCACATAAATATAATGATGACATGGAAATATGATTTGGCATTATGGGATGCCAAGTGGCATTTTATGTGGCATGCCTCCTCTTATATATAATGTATAGATATATATATATATATATATATATATATATATATATATATATATATATATATATATATTTACGACGGTTTTCGTAAATTCTATTTGATAATTATTTATTCACTCAATACTTATGAGAAATGCATTTTTATAATTTTTATGACTTTGATATATTTTATTTTGTTCCGTTAAAATCGATTTCTAGCCAACGCTACACTAAATAACTAATTATATGTACAAAACATACATTATACTTAACTCTAAATACATTTAATCATCAAAATACACAACCTATCTACCCATTATACCCTTGCCGACCACCCCCCCTTGTCATCCTTTTTATTAAAAATCTTGACTAAATAAGTGTACTCATACTCTACTTTGACTAGATATTTGTGATATACAAGTAGTTTAATAATCTAAAATACATACAACACATACTAAAAGGTATTAAAAGCTAGAAACTCTCTCATTTCTTTGTTGATGATCGGCCAAGCAAGAACAACAAGAAGAAACAATTTGTTTCTTTCAAGATCCAAGTGTTAAACAAGTCCTAGTAATAATCTAGTTAGGGTTTTGAAATAAAAACCTCAAGATTATTAGGTATACTTTGCTCAAAAATTCATCATCACCCAAGTAAGCTAGTGATAAATTTTTCCTACTCTTTTGAACTCCTACTTGTTATATTTTCATAATCTATTAGCAAAAGCATGCAACTATGTTATGAATCATACCACTTTTTACTTGTTTTTCTACTTATAATGAGTTTTAACTATCCTATATTTATTCCCATGAACCCTATCATTTTTGGAGAAGATTAAGAACCCATGACACCCTAAGAAGGTGTATGGTAGGTTTAGAATAGTTTAGGTGTTGATTGGAATCGATTGGTAAAAGACATGTACTAGTAAAAATCGTTTTTGACAAAACTAGTTGAAGGGCTGTCCATTTTTATAAAATCTGGAAATTTTAGTAAGTGGTGGATTATTTTGGTTTATATTTTCAGAAAATAAAATTAAAAACGAAACCATGTCCGCTTGAACGGGTTAAAACGGGTTTATAACCAAAAAGATACGTTAATTTTAAGTTTAACGACGACAACTAATTTTCCGAAATAATACAACCTGTCAAGGGATTTTCAAGGGGCAAAACCGAGATTTAAATGTAATCTAAATGAGTCGATTTATCATAAATATATTATTATACATTAACACGAAACCAAGGATATATAGATCGTAGAAAACGGACCTATAACGACCAAGATACTCGCGTTTAAATTACGACGATCACAACTATTTTTCTTCAACACTAACACTCTATATTCACCATTTGCGACTAAGCTTCGCGAGGTTACTTAGTCATTTTCATGAGTTGTCAAAGTATATTATTTTACGACGAAAAACTATAAATTCTTGTTCTATTTCTAAACGACTATCGTGGGATGTTGTTTCAACCTATATAAGCGTAAAGTATTTTATAACTTGACAAGATGTGATAAACATATATTTCGACGATAATCTACATTTTCAAAAATGTACAAGTGGTATGTATATCATATGAGTTTGCATGCACAACATTATATCATGACTTATATTAGATCATATCATTCATAATAGGTTACAGTTAGAGATCGTGCCTCATTTCAGTGTATCCACTTTTGTCATCATAATCATTGTATCAAGTGAGTTTTCATAACCCCATTTTTCAAGTTTATATTTCATTTCAAACCTACGGGGGTGAATACATTGCACATCACTTTATTACAAGCCCAAGTATATCAAATTCATTTACATTACTTAAGTTACCGCATTGCCATATTAATGTCCCCATTTCACTATCATGAACCTGTGGAAAACTAGAAGGGGTGGTTGAATAGTTTTACCAATTTAAAACTTCCTTTTAAATATTTAGATCGACTTGTGTCAATCTATTTGGTTGTTTATGTTGGACGTTGATAGATAGATATATAATCGTGTAATGAAAGACAAAGAGTAAGAAGCTCATCACCATGACACAAGTATTTATAGTGGTTCGGCTATAAGGAAACCTTCCTTGCCCTACTCCACTCCCCGAGTCTCCTACTCGAGAGTTCGTAAACACTACACCAATCTCCTTATGGCGGAGAAGCCTTCACAACGTCGCTTACACCTTTTTCCGGTACAAAGCTAAATATCGAGTTCTTTCACACCAAGGTGAACCACACCTAACATAGCATCAACTACCCTTTATACGGTGCTAGGCTAACCACCGAGTTCTTTCACTCCAAGGAGAACTAATCCTATCACAACGTCGTCTACCACTTATTAGGTACTATGCTGAGCACCTAGTTCCATTACTATGGAGGAACTACTACCCATCACAACACAACACCTAATCTTAAGGAGATCCACTCCTTGTTACAACACCATCAAGGATATCACCATCCTTGGAAATAGACAAATACTTATATGTATAACGATGCACCTCATCGATTGTACGACCTACACATTCTTTCCTAATGCCACTTGATTTGATTCTTAGGCATCCTTTACTAATGCCTTTGACATAACGCTTGTCACCTTTCACTAATGCCTTCGTCTTGACACCTTTAGCATTCTTCACTAATGCTTTTGACACGAACGTTTAGCACCATTCACTAATGCTTTCGTCTTGACTCTTTCGGTATCCTTCACTAATGCCTTCAACATACCATCTATAGAGGAAGAAAGAATTATCAACAAGAGAACCTCAGTTGACTTGATGATGACGAAGCATGGCAACTCATGGACTTGAGCTTGCTCGACTTCAAGAAGTGGTGATCTCGCCTTTAAGAGGAACCTAGAGAATCATACAAAAACAAAAGACAAACTACATAGAAAGATCCTTTAGGATCAGTGGTTAGAGAGGTACAATACTTGGAGAAAGTATGTGTGAAAGTGGTGAGCCAAAAGGAAGAAATGGCTCACTATTTATAGAGGAGAAAGTTCACTGGTCCCCGGATCCCACGGATCCCTCCCACAAGGGATCCGGCTAGCGTAAAGCTAGGGATCCGTGGGACGCTCCTCTTTGTCCATGGGTATTTTTGGTTATGGGTCATGGGTCATGGGTTGATCCATGGGTTTCTTTCTAAATACAATGTATCTCTAGAATACGATGAACCTAGTTAAGTGGTTTGGAAAAAACCATGGGTTATGGGTCAATACCATTTGTTAGTTTTTACCCGTTTTAGTATATACTTGTTTTTACCCATTTTAGTATATACTTAGTAAAGGCTATTCCTAGGGATCCGGCATCTGCAGATCAGAACCCCCACAGAATAATGTGCAGATTTTGCACACTAATTAACCATTAAACTAAACAGCAAGTACAAGCATGTCATCACATAACAACACTCATCGATAATGGTAGAAGTAACAATATCCAAATTACCACAAACAAAAGTGCTAAAACATAATCATCCACACATAAGTCAATTGTTAAAAATAAGCATATTCCTATTGTCTCTTTCGTCAATTATTTCTTTTCCTTTTTGATGACTTTGTGAGGTGGTAAGCAAGATTTTGAATCATGCCCCTCAATTTTTTGAATTCAGCGGTCTCGTTTGGAATGGTTGGAAGTTGTTCGTAGTAATCAAAGGGTTCCAATTCAATGTTCGCTATGGGGTCGACATCTTCTTCTTCTTCATTTTCTTCTTCTTCTCCTTCCGAGGAGTCCGAGAGAGCTTTAGGTTTCTTTCCATTGACCATAAAGCGTTTAGAGGGTATTTTGGTAAGAGGTACCATTACGTGATCAACAAAGAAATGATCATTGTTGATAGGAGATGGTTGCAATGCACTAACATACCATATGGAAGTACCATATTGGAGGCTTTGAATACCCCGGCCATTCTCCTTACCATGTAATAGGCGAGATTAAATGGCTTTTGGTGGATAAGACAATAGATCATTTGCACAAGACATGCGTTTGGATGATCCTTGTTACCAACTAGGCTTATGACGTTTTCCCTAAGGATTTCTTCCCATTTTTTTAAATATGGGATGCATTTCGAAAAGTTCCATTTGAAAAGGATCACGTTGGATGAGCTTTTTGTTTCGGTTGTAACGGGATTGGTCGGTCCTAACCTTGAAAATAGTATCTCGAATGGTTTCAGGATCATCGAGAGGAGTATTGTAGATAGGTTTGGAATCAAGTGCAAGGTTATGAGCGTTAATTGCCCAATCTTGAGAGTACATACAAATTCCTTCACAAGGAATGCGAAGAATTTGCGCAAAGGTGTTGAGTGGGAGAATGAAGTTTCGTTTATTGATGATGAAGGCGATTGAAATTCTATCATCGGCGTTTCGAAAGATCCTAATGCTTTTATAAAACTCAAAGATGAAGACAGGACAAATTTGTTCATCAATGTCAAGAAGACAATCAAAATTGATTGCCGAGAAGGCTTGACGAATGTCGGTATCCTCAAGGAAAAATTCCTTGATTACACGACCTTCGTGGATAAGTCGTTTTTCAAGCTTTTTGAAGACCTTACGGTTCCCCCGGATCCCTTGTATTTGGGATCCGGCTAGTACAACTAGGGGGATCCGGCTACTGTGGACGAACAAGGTTTGTTTGGCATTATTTTTGTAGTAGGCTAAGCTATCTTACTAAAAAAAATAGTTTTGAGATATCAAATGAAAGGTTGTTTTTGGTCGACGGGTTTTGATAAGTAACTTATCGAGGGTTCCTGTGTGACAACGGCGTTAGTTTGACGAATCAAAAGGAATACTATTCCCGATGATGAATAAGTCGGAAAATTGACGAAAGAGACTTTTAAAGAGACTAGCAATTATTAAACAAAGAGAACTATGATATCAATACACTCATGTAAGCTATCTAATGAAAAGTAAAACATACCTCTATGCTTCTTGGTTTGGCATAATACCAGAAATACTTCATGAGCTCTTAAAGTAATCCTTTGTACTTGGCGTAAGTAAGTTGCGATTAATTTTAGATCCTTTCTTGAAGGTTGACTTCATTATTCTTTGAATAGAAATGAAGGTTTTGGAGAGATCCTCGCATGAAGATTTCTTGAAACAAAAATGTTAGGATGATCTATCAGTGTCCAACAAAATGATTTTAAAACATGACTTTGAAAAAAAATATCCTTCTTTGTAGTTTCCAAACATACACGGATCGTATCAAGTTTTTAAAGTATATCATACTTTAAGAAACTTGGTAACGAAGCTCTGATGCCAATTGTCGAAAACTAGAAGGGGGGTTGAATAGTTTTACCAATTTAAAACTTCCTTTTAAATATTTAGATCGACTTGTGTCAATCTATTTGGTTGTTCATGTTAGACGTTGGTAGATAGATATATAATTGTGTAATGAAAGATAAAGAGTAAGAAGCACATCACCACAACACAAGTATTTATAGTGGTTCGGCTACAAGGACACCTTCCTTGCCCTACTCCACTCCCCGAGTCTCCTACTCGAGAGTTCGTAAACACTACACCAATCTCCTTATGGCGGAGAAGCCTTCACAACGTCGCTTACACCTTTTTCTCGTACAAAGCTAAATACCAAGTTCTTTCACACCAAGGCGAACCACACCTAACATAACGTCGCCTACCCTTTATACGGTGCTAGGCTAACCACCGAGTTCTTTCACTCCAAGGATAAATAATCCTATCACAACGTCGCGTACCCTTTATTAGGTACTAGGCTTAGCACCTAGTTCCATTACTATAGAGGAACTACTACCCATCACAACACAACACCTAATCTTAAGGAGATCCACTCCTTGTTACAACACCATCAAGGATATCACCATCCTTGGAAATAGATAAATACTTATATGTATAACGATGCACCTCATCGATTATACGACCTACGCATTCTTCCCTAATGCCACTTGATTTGATTATTAGGCATCCTTCACTAATGCCTTTGACATAACGTTTGGCACCTTTCACTAATGCCTTCGTCTTCACACCTTTAGCATTCTTCACTAATGCTTTTGACACGAACGTTTAGCACCATTCACTAATGCTTTCGTCTTGACTCTTTCGGCATCCTTCACTAATGCCTTCAAGATAACATCTATGGAGGAAGAAAGAAGTATCAACAAGAGAACCTCAGTTAACTTGATGATGACGAAGCATGGCAACTCATGGATTTGAGCTTGCTCGACTTCAAGAAGTGGTGATCTCGCCTTTAAGAGGAACCCAGAGAATCACACATAAACAAAAGACAAACTACATAGAAAGATCCCTTATGATCAGTGGTTAGAGAGGTACAATACTTGGAGAAAGTATGTGTGAAAGTTGTGAGCCAAAAGGAAGAAATGGCTCACTATTTATAGAGGAGAAAGTTCACTGGTCCCCGGATCCCCCGGATCCCTCCCACAAGGGATCCGGCTAGCGTAAAGCTATGGATCCGTGGGACGCTCCTCTTTGCCCATGGGTATTTTTGGTTATGGGTCATGGGTTATGGGTTATGGGTTGATCCATGGGTTTCTTTCTAGATACAATGTATCTCTAGAATACAATGAACCTAGTTAAGTGGTTTGGACAAAACCATGGGTTATGGGTCAATACCATTTGTTAGTTTTTACCCATTTTTGTATATACTTGTTTTTACCCATTTTAGTATATACTTAATTAAGTATATGTTAGCCCAATATGTAAACACTAGTTGTTGTACATATGTATCTCTAAATCATAAAATCACTTATCCTTGTTTTAGTGTTTTATGTGAAAACGTAAATGTGTTAGAAAACTATTGGCTCAAACAGTTTACGTATTTTATTTGTTTCGTTAAAATGATTTTACGTTTGTTATCGACAAAACATTAAAAGATCGTAAAATATAAATAAATGTTTTTACGGCTTATTTGTGTTAACAGAACCGTTAATTACGGAGTAAGCAAGAGTGAGTGAATAGATCTATTGAGGGTGACTCCTCCATCCGGGTTGGTGGTTCCAACTGGTCAAACGGATGCATTTCATTTAGTATCAGAATGAGAGTTGTTTGGCAAACACTCTGTTGGGGCGAACATCATAATCAGTCTAGCTTCGGTGTCATGAGCTTATAGCAATTGTATCATTTTTCATGTGACATATTTTTCATACATAACTTATACTTGTGGTAGTCGTACAAAACATTTACATAAACCTATGATTTCTCACCAACATTATTGTTGACCGTTTTAGCAATGTATTTTCAGGTATCTAAGGCATATACTTCATGGCATGCATAAGGACTTACCATAGAGTCGCGGTGACGACGTGTCTCACTTGTATATTATGGCACTTTTAAACATCGTTTGGTTTGTAACAAACTTATTTCCGCAAATGTTGACTACCTTTTGGGACCTATCTTTTGTAAACTCTGAATGTTTTATTATATCAAACGATGTGCTTTTAAAACGGCATTTTAGGTCGTTCAATATAACTGTAACTGTGATGCTATGGCAGTCATCCCCCAGGAATTCCATTCCGCTGCAAAACATATATTTTGGGGGTGTGACACCTTCCCACTCAGTCTACCTACTTAGGGTCAGTTGGTCATATATCCTATGTAATAGCCACTACTGCCATTCAAAATTACCAAAACAAGGGTAGCTACCAACAAACTATGCATGCATACACTAGAAACAATTATACATAAGCAATGTAAACATAAACAAAACAATTAAGGAATCATAACTAGGCTAGCACCAGAGGTGCTTAGCTGCTCATATTAACTAAAACAATCGATTCAATGTTTAACATATCAAAATACATGAATTGAAAGTAACGAAATGATAAAATGCTAATGCTTATCGTAGGGGAGTGATTTCTCCCTTGGAGATGGCTCCGTATGCTCCTTAAGATCTGCCCTCAACCTTCTACCCACGTTCTCAGATTTGGCGTGTGAAGTGAATGATTAGAAATGCTGGAATTTGGTCGGTATTTATAGGCCAGATCTGGTTACGGCGTAACTTAAATTGAGAGTTACGCTGTAACATCCAATTCTTCGTAATCTGCTCTGGAAAAGCTGGTTATAGCCTGACATCAGTAATGAGTTACGCCATATCTTCAATAAAACGCCGTAGTTGTGACAAGAGTTACGGCGTAGCTTACAGCAACGCGGAACCTCATTTAACCTAATTAGTTACGGCGTAATCTTAGGGTGGAGTTACGCCGTAAACTTTAGTTGAGTTTATTTTCTGAGTCACGCTTCTGTTACGTCGTAATATGATAGGAGAGTTATGCCATAACATCTTCAAAATGATCATACTATCATATATCTTCAATAAACTCTCGAAATCCGCGTCTCATTAGCCCCAATGCTCGTAATTTACCTGAAAGTGAAATATAGAGGAAAACAAGCGCAAGTCCATATAAATGTTATAAAATACGGGCATTATCGGGGGAAATTGACAATTAATATTCAAGATTATTTGATGCTATCAAATATCCCCCCACATGAACTCTACTTGCCCTCAAGTAGACCTTATTAGAAAGATTCCTAAAAAGATATCTCCTATTACCTGGAAAATATAAGTTTACAAATCCCTTATGCTAGAATAAAACAAAGCCGAACACCTCACAAAATGGGAACAAAACACTCAAATCTCTTAACTATTATAAGTTTCAATTTCGGGGTGACCACTCAACGCACATTATAGCATGTTTTCTATCATAAGCTTGGCGGTTACATAAATCTCCACCACTAGAGGTAAGAGCTAAACAATTCTCGAAGGCAATATGGGTAGACATGACAAAGGTTAAGGGTGAGTCGTCATTACTAACATGTCACGACGAAGTGGACAAAATCAATGATACATGACCAAATCCATGTCCAAGACACCAAAGATTGCTCACTGCATCACCTAGACACGCTTCATGACTAAAGGGTAGGATAAGACATGGGATAAAATTGGTGTAAAATAAAATCAAGCAAATAGTCTAAATCTATAACCAAGTCATCACCACTTACATTCATCCAAAGTTCAAGTTTCGAAGTTAAGAAATCAAATCATGATAATACCAGGTAGATGTGCCATTAGAGGACGTCGTGATGGGTACATTACCAACTCCATTCTTCAAAAGTGACTGAGGTGGCCTCCTCGATAATAAATCTATAATAAGCTCATAACCTAGTGCTTATAACTTCGCACTTCACAATCAAATAAATAACTATAACACATTTTTTTTTATTTTTTTATTTTTTTATTTTTTTCCGAATCACTTCATTTTTTTTTCAACAAACATAACAACTAAACATTACATCCCCTCACTTGAGATGAACAATGAGAAATTAGGGGGTCTTCAATGATTTTTAAGAATATTTCGTCGATGAAAGCGTGATTCCCGAACCTTTCCACTTGAACCTAGAACTTAGGCAAACAATGACTTCCCAATTACAAATAAAGACAACAGGGTAGGCTAAGGTGTATGGGTGTAACGAAACAATATTTTGGGTGAACAAAATGAAAGGAATGGCTCAGATTGGCGTATCTAGGGGTACCTTACACTAAAGGTGAGTGCAACAAAGGGTTTAACATAGGTGTCGAGAAGTCAAGGTGACTAATCGATAGACACAGAATGATAGGCTATTTGGGTGATAATCCTATAATACTACCTTCTTAAACTGAAAAGTCTAAATATATCGAGCTAACTCAACATACCTCGTCTATGGTCTCGAAATGATGCAAAGGCGAAGTTCTAAAGTTTACAAGCTACTGGCAGACTCATAATTTGGTGGATTTGGGGTAAAAATTTGGAAACGGATAAGGCTAATCTCACCATATAATATCAAGGGTTATAATGTGCTCGGATAAGGTCTAATCTAGTTAGGTTAAGTAAAACATGTCAAAATTTTAAAAATGGCATAATTTTTAAAAATAAACTAGAAAAACGAGGGCAACATAAAGTTCAAGAGACAATTCTACTCCCGTCCCCCCACTTGAAATGTACAAAGTCCCTTTTGTACTAAGCGTTAAATAAAGGTGAAGAGAAAAGTAGAATTAGAGCGAGAACTTCCCTGAAATTTGCTCCAAAAAAGAAAGAATGCCCACGAAAAGAATCGTGCCTTCGCATAAGCATCCACGAGAAAACTTCAATCCCTGAAATCACTCTACCGACAAGCATAATTCTAAAAATGAAAAAGAAAAATAAAAAAGAAACCTAACTCACTTTCGTAGGAATCACAGTTACATTTAGCGTATGCAACAAGCCTTTTAAACCACTTGGTGTCCCAAGTGGATGAGTGTAGTCTCGTGAGGGCTTACAGGGAACATACCCACAAAGTTCATTTAAAAACTAATACAAGGTTATTGTGTTTTAAAAAGAAAGAAGTGTTACAGAGGATCGTTACGTCGTAACTCTTATAAGGAGTTACGCCATAATTAAAGCAAAACCTGGCAGATGCTACAAGAGTGTAGCTACGGCGTAACCGTTGAATGGGATTACGCAGTAATTGGTAATGTTCCGAGAAGAATTACTGCAAAAAGTATGTTACGGCGTAACCTCGAATGAGTTACACCGTTATTGTGGATAGATCAGGTCCACGTTCAGCATGCGGCAACAACTTTTCTTCGTTTTCTTGCAAAAATGGTTAAAAACACAAAACCCAACAGAAATGGAAATAAAACAAATGAAATGGATAATTCGGGTTGTCTCCCGAAAGAGCACTTTTCTTTATTTACGAGTCTTTAAGTTAGACTCAAAGCCTCGGGGCTTTATGGTGGCCTTTAGACTTGGCCAACTTCCTCCATATCCTTCATCAAATTATGTCTGACCCAGACAAAACTTGTAGTGGTGTGGAGATATTCTTTAGTCTCAATCTTCAGAATTTTGCAAAACTTTTCATTTGGCCCCAAGTGGTATCTAGTTAACTTATACTTTTTAGCTACAATCGGTGGCAGCCTCTTATACGGAATGCCAAGAGGTATGCACCTTCAATGCTTATATGCTTCATCATCGGGGTCAGTGAATCCATCTTCACCTTGTAGTTCAAGGTAATCCAAAATCCCTTCTATAGCATCATCGTCGGACTCGGTACCTTTAAACCATTCATCATCGAGTAAATCTTCCACTAGTACCCGTTTGCATTCCTCTTTCTCATTTCTCGTCGAATATTTGGTATCTTCATCCGATAATTCATTTATGTCGTTTGGAACTTCTTCGCTCGTGTCTTTTTTACTCATGCATTCTCTCCAAATTTTCTCCTTAGTCAACGAGTCTACCTTTACATATTTATTTTAAACCAATTTTCAAATCCCAAATTGTCTAGCCAAGGTAACTCAGTTCTTTCCGCATCATTGGTTGAGGTCCAAAAGAATTCATCCTTCCCAACTCTCTCTATGCTGCTTCCCCCTTTACATTTATCATCATAAGGGTTGCTAGATGCCCAAAAATTTCGCAAGGTGTTTTTATTTTCTCACACCAATGGCTTCGAGCAACATTGTCATCGGTGTTGCTTGAAGGATCCTCCGTGTTGATCCCAGTTGAGCAAATGATCTAATATAGAAACTGACTTAAACAAATACTTATTAAATATCACGCGGAATTTAATACTTAATCTTAGGAAGAAGAACAGTGAACATTCAACACCTCAATATTATTATTAATACGAATACTCTAACCAGTATTAGGGTTTTACAACCTTGAAGTGTATCGACCTTAGATATAAAACATACCTATATCTAACCTAACCTAGGACCTCATTTTATAGACTAAGGAGTCCTTTACATAATACAATACGTAACATACAAGATAAATATCTTTTCCATATTTATCTAATACAAATTACTAAACCGACTATACAAGACTAGCAGTGGTTACATTACAATATCCATGGTTACACAATACTACTAGCCGCGGTTTTGTCTTCATCAGTGGTTCCATTCTTCTGTCCGTGGTTTTATCAACTCTGTCCGTAGTTCCAACACTTAGAATAATTCTTGATCCAAGGAACCAAAAACCCAACAATCCTCCCCTAAACTTGATACATTCAAATAGAATTCTCAAGTTTCCTTTAAGCTCAAAACATCTGAATTGGAGGATGTAGCCAAACACTTACTAGATTTAAGAATTTTCTCATACTTCAGCAACAAATTGTATGCTTGACCATTATAGGGTATCAACATCTTGATAATACCAGGCTTCAACATCTGAGTAATAACTTCTGGATACTTATTCAATTGAGGATAATCACCTTCTATAAGCATATGAATAACTTCTCCAGAAATAGTTAACACATGAACTCCACAAGTTTGATATAAGAACCATTCTGTAACTTGTCCATTGCAGAGTCCTTTCCATTCAGGTTCATCATGAGTAGGTTCAAATAGAATCTTCAAGTGATTATAAATCATTCTCTCATGATAATCATCTGGTTGCACATCACCAAACTTATTCCTATAAAGCTTCCAAAGATGCAGCAAATCATCTCTATCAAAGTACTGAAGCATCTGTGAAAATTTATTATACTCAGAAACTTCATTATTGAGTCTTTGAATTTTCCAACATCCTTTACTTCCTTTAAGCTCATACTCATAAAAGATAATTTGATTACCATCTTCATTATCTTTCAGTCTTTTAGAATCAGATGTCTCCTGAATCTCAGATTTCCTCTTTAGATTACTTTTAATCCACTCTTCATCCTTTTCAGAACCCATAGGAGTAAAACTCTCATTATTAATCCTCATACACCTCAGATAAAGCTCATGGATTCTTTCAAATGAACATTTACTAAGATTGTCAGGAATATGAATGCATGAATTCTTAATAATCTTCATCAATACATTCCTCATATGTGCAATTGTAGGAGGTTTCTTTGTTATAACTTGTTTCCTTTCTTTACTGATCCTCCTTGCCCATTCACCTAAAAGTCTAGCTCTTTCCTCATCATCCAACAATGCCCATTCTTGTGCAGTATATTCATCATGTATTTGATTAGAAGCTTGAAGGTAGTTTTGTGATTCATACCATGTAGCTAACCATTTCTGACTAGCCTCCTCTTCTTCTTGCTTCCTTTTCTCTAAAGCTGCTTGTTCTTCAGCTAACATCTTTCTTATATACTCTGCATCATGAGCAATCTGTTCTTCTTTCCTTTTAAACTTCAACTCTGGTTCTGCAACTCCTTTACCTTTTCCAACAACTGATTGAGTCACCTTCTTCCTTAAAGGTTCACCAATAACTAAAGTTTTGCTTTTGGGTTTGGTTGCAGTAGATTTAATAGATGAAACAAGTGCAATGATAGATGTAGGATTAGATGAGGTTTTACTCAGATTGATCAATGTACTTGCAGCTTCTTTCTCAACTTCTTTAGGTTTAGGTGGTGATACAGAGATGGTTGTAATAATGGTGGAAGTGGTTATGATAGCAGTGGGTACAATTGTCATGTCTGAAACTGCAGCAGTGGTTTCAAGAAAACTATTCGTAGTTGCAGACATATTATCAGTGGTTGTGTCCTGCACTATCTCATCTTCTACCACAGTCTTCAAACTTGCAAGAACTGCCTCATTCCCATCTTTATCAGATACCAAAAATTCTTGATCTCCACTATCAACATCTTCTTCCATAGATACATCAACAGCCTCCCCTGAATTCATGCCGTCACTCCTCCCCTGTTTGGAAACATTCTCCACATTCAGAGCTGAAGAGGAGTCCACCTTCTTTTTCATTCTCATCATAGTTCTCAAAACAGCAACCCCAGGTCTTCTTACTTTTACCAAAACCAACATCCTATGCTTCAGCGTTCTAATTTCTTTACCCTGAAACACAGCCAACTCTTGAAGACTTGAGATTGTATCATCCATTTTAGCACATTTAACCGTCAATTCATTAAAACATTCAAGAATATCCTCCCCACTTCGACATGGGTTAACTGGTCCGAGAGGTGGTTCATTGGAAAAGTCATCATGTACCAACTTAGGATCCGTCAATTCAGTTTCATGTTCCAAACTATCCTCATCACTTCGAGCTGTGTTAACTGCTCCGAGAGGTGAATCCTTGGATAAAGTAAACATAGCACCAGACCTTGCCTGATCATCTATTCACCCTATAGTAGCCAGTGGGCTAGGATTCCTCCACCTGTGTTAAGTTCCAAGGAACTCTCCACATTTGGAGTTGCCAAAGGTTGGGTCTTAATTATGTTTCCACTATCCTGACCAGCATCTAAGCATGAATCACTAGTGAAAGCCCTTCCAATCATGTCACCTCCACTCCATGTGACAGCCTCATGAACAACACCACTAACACCAGCCTGAGGTAGCGTGGTGCCCTTCTGTCTCCTAGTCCATACAATTGGTTTAACAGTGATTTGGGTTTGACTAGAAGTAGGTTGAGTTTCACTAACAGTGGTTGCAAGTGTACTAACAGTGGGTTGAGATGTACTAGCAGTGGGTTCTTCATCAAACTCAGGATCAGCAGGCAAAGCAAGCATATGTGGAAATAAAGGAACATCCCTAATTTGGACATTTGGCGTCTGATTCCTCATATTTGCAAAAACCTTAGGAAGCATAGAATGAACTTCATACTCCCTAGAATGCTCAACAGGTTCTGCTATTTGACTTTCTACAATCAGTTGAACAAACCTAGGATATAAATAGTATTTACCCTTCTTCCTAATGTTCTGTACTAGCCCCTCATAAATTATCCTAGACCAATTAAATTTCCTTCCATCAGACAAACAAATAACAACAGTAGCAATTTTGGAAGGAAGGTTATTAAACCCAGTGGTCTTATTACTCATACACATCAACAAGGTGTGGATCAAAAACTTCCATTGTTTGGAAAACAAACTCTTAAAAAATTGTACCTTATCACCCCTGTGTGTATATCCTAACCTTTCTAAACCAGCAACTATCTCAGCATCTGAAAGATTATCAAGACCATCAGAATCATCAAACTTCAAAACACTTCTAATGATCTCCTCAGTAACCAAAATAGCATTTCCATCTACAACAGTGCTAAACACATCTACTCCATCGACCTCCTCAAGCTTAGCATTCCCCAGAACTGATGAATATAGGCCTTAAGGATGGTTGGTGTGACGGTTAAGGCATAGTGAATAGGACTGTGAATAAGGAAATCAATCATCTGATGAAAACCTTCAGATCTATTATTCTTGATAAGATTAGCAACAAGGTTATGTGTGTGGGAGTACTGGTTCGCCATTGTGATTGATAATGGGTATGATATGGGATTTGTGAATTATTCAAAGAAAAGTGATTAGTGTTGATGTAGAGCGCCAAGTTGATGTGATTTGAAGATCAGTTAAATGATCCATCCGTGATTTGGGGAGATAAATATACTTTCACCAAAGTTAACAAACAGCCCCTGAAGTATCCAAAAATAAGCAGCATGCTATCAGTGGTTTGAGGACCACTATCTGGGGTTTGAAACATACTAGCAGTGGATACATTATGTCACTCCAATCAGTTAACCAAGAGATACAGCAAGCAAATATGTGTCTAAATAAGAGATATCTCACAAAATATGAAGGATTTTTATTTTTTTTTATTTATTTTATTTTATTTTATTTTTTTTTTAACACTAAAGCTCCAAAGATCCAAAAATTAAGCTCCAAATCAAAAGCTCTAATGTACACTAACCTTCATACCTGCAAGACACAAACAAGAACCAAACACAGAGAAGAGAGTTAATGTTAGCAGTGGTTAGCAAAATATGGAAGTGGGTTCATAACACTAGCAGTGGTTAGCCAATGCTAAAGCTAAGTTGGTCAACTTCTAGTAGTAATTCGTAGTCAAAGTCAAACGACCTTATTAACTTCTCAACCACTAAAACCTTCCTCTCATTTACTCACTAATACCTTTACTTCTGCTTATAAAAGAGTCTCTCGCCCCAAATAACCACATAACAATCAAACCAAAACCCTAATTCCTCCAAAATCCACAATCAATTACAATCAGCACAATCAGCATGTGGAATCAACCAGAAGTAATTAATCTAACAACTTCTTCCTCCTCCTCATCATCATCATCATCAAGTGATGATTCTAATCCATGGCGACTTTACCTGCCTCTACAAGAACCAAGACATAAAAATCCCCCTTTCTTCCTTCATCGGAAGATGACAGTGTGGTAGATCCTAGTGAATCATCAAGAGGATCAGATGATTCCACTGAGCGTTTGGAGCCAATCTTCAATAGATTGGTTAGAGAGGAAGCAGAAAAAGCAAAACCTTCACCCTCTCACCCTCAACCAAGGCCACGTGCCAAAAATCCACCACTCCCAAAGAACAGAGAGGTGGTTCTTGGTCTTTCTGCACCAGGTTTTGGTGCTTCATCACATATCGGTAAGGGAAAGGGTAAAAGGAAGATGTAGTGATGCTTTATGGTGGAACGAGTAGATGGAACAACCGAAGACTTCTCATATCATAAAGCCATCTACTGTATTCATCTTCATCATCTTCGTTTTCATCAATCCATCCTTCCCATTTTGATCCTTAGCTTCTTCATCGTACTGGTCATGCATATCGTACTGGTCATGCATATCACCAGGTTTTGGAATAGATGATATGAGCTAGGATAGGTTTAGGAACTCTTTGTAAAGTACTGATATTGTAGTTTCATATGAAGAGAATTGTAAATTGTAAGCTGTAAGCTGTATCTTGAATGAATGAACAATTTACCTTCAGTACTTCTTTTGCATCAGCAATTAGCTTTCATGTATCTGCAAAATGGTTAGTGGGAACACAAAGCAACAAACAGTGGTTTGAACACAACTATCAGTGGTTAGAAACAAAAGTAGCAATACTAAGATCACATAATAACAGTCTAATACTTATACAAACTTTTACAAAACAAGTTGAGATTTAGAGATTAATCATTCCAATACTAACAACAAGGTACTGAAACCTCCCCACATCAAAAGCTTTAGTGAGAAGATCAACAACATTGAAATCAGCATGGATTTTTACCATTTGAATCAACCTTTTCTCATTACAATCTCTAATAAAATGATGTCTTATCTCAATATGTTTAGTTCTAGAATGTAAAACAGGATTTTTAATGATGCAAATTGTACTGTTATTATCAATGTAAATCTTAGTATGCATAAAATTGTACCCAAAATCAACCAATTGATTCTGAATCCAAAGAACTTGACCACAGCAACTAGCAGCAACCGCATATTCAGCTTTAGTTGTAGAATTTGCCACAATAGTTTGCTTTTTACACTGCCATGAAATTAGTCTGCTTCCCAAAAACTGACATCCTCCAGTAGTAGATTTCCTATCCAAACTAGCACCAACATAGTCACTATCTGTGTAGGCCACCAAATCAAAAGAAGAATCCTTAGAGTACCAAAGGCCCAATTTAGGATGGCCTTTAAGGTATCTAAATATTCTCTTAACAGCATTCATGTGTGAGGTATTGGGTGTGACTTAAAATCTTGCACACACACATATTGAGAACATAATATCTGGCCTAGATGTAGTGAGATACATCAAAGATCCAATCATGGACCTGTACAACTTCAGATCAACTTTGGGACTTCCATCATCTGGTAGCAGAGGTTTATGAGTCTCCATTGGTGTACTAGCACTCTTTACATCTTGAAACCCAAACTTCTTCAAAACATCTGCTACATACTTGTCTTGACTAATGAAGATACCATCAGTCCTCTACATATTTGTTTAAGTATTTGTTTAAGTCAGTTTCTATATTGAAGATACCATCAATCCTTGTATAGCTCCTTGTTTGTTGAGCCAAAGATGATGTCATCTACATAGACCTGAACCAATAAAATATCATCTTTGTGCTTCCTAATGAATAAAGTTTTTTCAATCAATCCTCTTTTAAACCCATTGTCCATCAAATAAGTAGACATGCACTGATACCATGCCCTAGGAGCTTGATGCAACCCATACATAGCCTTCCTCACCCTGTAAACCTTGTCAGGATGATCAAGATCTTCAAAACCAGGAGGTTGACAAACATAAACCTCCTCATCAATTGTGCCATACAAAAATACACTTTTAACATCCATCTGATACACCACAAAATTCTTGAATGAAGCATATGCTAAAAACAATCTAATAGCTTCTATTCTTGCAACTGGAGCAAACACTTCATCATAATCCAAGCCTTCAGTTTGTGTGCATCCTTGAGCAACCAACCTTGATTTGTTCCTTACCACTATACCTCTTTCATCCCTCTTGTTTCTAAACACCCATTTTGTCCCAATTGCCCTCTTACCATTAGGAAGATCAACCAATGTCCAAACCTCTTGAAGTTTGAACTGAAGAAGCTTCTCTTGCATTGATTCTACCCATCCTTCTTCTGATAAAGCTTCTTCCATTCTTTTGGGCTCCTTTTGAGACAGAAAACACACAAACAGCAGTTGAGCAAACGATCTAATATAGAAACTGACTGTTTCTTTTGTGAAGTGATCTTGCAAAGAAACCCTGTTTAGGAAAGGCTTTAGTATTCTTAACCCTGCTTCTTGTTTGAACTGGAGTATTCAAATTTCCAAGTATTTGTTCCTTGGGATGAATCTTATGTATCCTTGTAGTGGTGATTGGACTTTCATGAATGACAGTTTCCAAGTTAGACAGATCAGCATTGAAGAAATCATCCATGTCTTCATCATCAGTAGGAGTATCAATTTCTATCAAAGCAGGCATGGTAGGATCATGTGGATACTCCTCTTCACCAAATAATGGCTTTGCAGTTGGTCCAAAGAAAGTACTATCACCAGTACTTGCAGTTGGGATTTCACTTGAACTATCAATGGTAGAAGTTGGCCTAGCAGTGCTTTCAGTTGGCTTAGCAGTGCTTTCAAAATGCCTTTTCTTCTTTTCAATTTCTTCTACCAACACTAAGTCATCTTTCAATAACTCATCCTTATCTTGATGATGATCAACTTTGCCTCCAGTATTCAATACATCATCATCAGTGGGACCTTGCTTATCAATGATGGGTGAGACAGAACCAGCTTTCCACTTTTCAACCAAATAGAACTCCTTTGGAGATTCAGCTTCCTTAGAAGTTGTTTCTGCATCAACATTCTTTTGTGTACCTGCATTATCATTAGTGGAAGTTCCTGCAATGATAGGCTCATAATTCATAGATTTGGTTTGCATATCAATGTTAAACAGCCAGTCTGGTCCCTTGGTCTCAACACTAGGAGTCTTTTCACTAAATTGAACATGAAGATTCTCTTCAACTATTCTAGTCCTCCTATTGTACACTCTAAAGGCTTTACTATTAGAAGAATAGCCTAAAAAGTATCCATCATCAGCTTTTTCTTGAAACTTGCCTAGGTAGTCTATGGTATTCAAGATAGTAACAGGACACCCAAAAGGTTTTAGGAATGCAATCATTGGCTTCCTATCATGTAATAGCTCGTAGGGGGTCTTGTTATGAGGCTTCACTACCTTACTTCTATTCTGCCCATAACATGCAGTGCCTACTGCTTCAGCCCAAAAGGTAGTAGGTAACTTAGACTCTGACAACATTTTCCTAGCAGCCTCAATTAGTGTCCTATTTTTCCTTTCTGCTACACCATTTTGTTGTGGTGTTCTAGCAACACTAAACTGTCTTTCAATACCCTTAGCTACACAAAACTGATTCATCACATCATTCTTAAACTCAGTTCCATTATCACATCTGATTATCTTGACCTTATGATTTACTAGATTTTCTATCTTAGTAATGAAACTCTTGATTATTTCACTAGTCTCACTCTTAGCAGCCAAAAAGTAAACCCAAGAAAATCTACTATAATCATCAGTGATCACTAGGCAATACTGCTTATGGTTTAAACTTTTAACAAAGGTAGGTCCAAATAAGTCCATATGAAGCATAAACAGTGGTTGTGTAATGATGTTAACAGTTTTGGTCTTACAAGAAGCTCTACGTTGTTTACCTTTTTGACAAGCCACACACAGTTCCTTACACTCAAAAACTTTAAAAGGTAACCATCTCACTAAGTTGCTTTTTACCAGTTTATTGATTGTTTTGTAATTGAGGTGACCTAGCCTTCTATGCCATAACTTAGACTCATCAACTGAAGCCTTAGTAAACAAACAAGTTAAGGACCTATTGGGAAAAACATCTTTAAGATCAAAACAGTATATATTTTCCTTCCTAGGTAACCTAAGCTGTATATACTTCTCATCAGGCATCTTAAAATCAGGTGACAACACCACACACTCAGTTTCACCAAAAAGTACCCAGTTTTTCTTATCACACATTTGAGAAACACTAAATAGATTATACTTAAGTCCCTGTGCCAGATAGACCTTTTCAAAGTCTAAATTTCCTGTTCTGATTGTGCCTCTGCCAAGTATCTTTCCTCCCTTTGGATCATTACCAAATGCCACATATCCTCCATTAAAAGCTTCAAAATCCTCCAGGTTGCTCCCATCCCAAGTCATGTGCCCAGAGCAACCACTATCAAAAACTCCTTTATCTTTTAGCTTATCATGTAGATTGCCATGCACATGAAATTAAACATATTAGTTCCTTTTGTGGACCCAAGCCAATACTGGCTTGGGTCTGCCCTGTGCATCAACATAATCAAATTTATTTAGGTCCATTGATGCACAGTTGACTTGATGTAACACCTTGGTCTTAGGCTTCCATTGCCATCTAGCTGAGGCCTTAACAGCATAAAAATGATTTCCAACCACTGTGTCAGTTATCACCTTTGGAATTTTTAAAACTTCTTTTCTATCAGTGGTGATATTTTGCTTAGCAGTGGTTTGATTTTGCTTAGCCGTGTTTACATTTTGCTTAGCAGTGGTTGGAACCCATTTAGGTGCAGCAGTGACTATTGATTTTGTATTCCCATTCCTCATCAACACTGCCCTAGGAATCATGTTTTTGTTAGGATGAGGGTTTGTTTTCTTTGAAAAGTTTTGATGATTTACCCTCCTCCAATGATTCCAAACTTGTGGTCTGTTTTTATAACAGTTTCTCTGTAAGTGCTCAAAACTACCGCATGCAAAACAAGCCTTTTTAACACATTGAAAATCATCTCCTAATCTGTTTAAAATTAGTCCGTTAAAGTTTCTCTGGTTTCCCCTAGGTATGTATATTTTCAACTATTCCCTAGGTACTTCCTTGTACTCTACTACTTTCTTAGCAATTTGAGCTCCAAATCTTGGCACAAGTTTGGCTTGTTCAGAATCAACTTTCTTAACTTTCTCTATCTTTTCAGGCTGAGTTGATTCAGATCTATCTTTCTCAGAATCTTATTCCCAATCTTCAATTGTGGGACATCAGATGACTTATCAGAACCTATCTTAGGTGATTCAATCTTGTTAGTCTCACCTACAGGTTTATTGAAACTAAATTCACTGCTAAATGAGAGCTCTTTTGCAGGTGGTGCATGTTTCATAAGAGATGGTGGTGGTATATCATTTTAACCAAGGCCAGTACCATCCTTGAACAATTTTTGACCTATTGGTTTATTTACTAGATCAAAAGCATAATGTGTTTTAGCAACTCAAACAACATGTTTTTCTTTTTCTTTTAGGGCTTCTACTTTTACACTCTCTGCCTTTTCTAGTTTCTCTTTAAGCATCTTAATCTCTCTATCCTTAAGATCAATTTCTCCACCTAGTATATTAATTTTATCAACATACTCAAACTCACATTTGATACAGTAATTAAGCTTTTCTTCAACACTTTCTAGACCAACTCTATAACCTAAGTTATCTAGAGACAGTCTTTCTACTTCTTTCCTTAAACTCTTAGTGATAGCTTTTTGAGATTCTAAGTTATCTTGACATGATTTAAAAGAACAAGTGGAAGTTTTAGAATCATTAGATACCTCAGAATCTGAACCAGAAGATGAAGCATAGGCCATAAGAGCAAAGTTATGCTCTTTTGAAGCTTCACTAGCAATAAAAGCTGCATTGGGACCTTCTTCAATCTGATCACTCCAGTCATAGTCACCAATCCCATCTTGAGCAACCAAAGCTGAAGAAGAAGCAGGCTCTTCAGTGGTCTTCTTAATGCCTTCAATTCTCTTTGGAGCTTGACATTCCATAGCAAAGTGACCCTTCTTCTTGCAGTTAAAGCACTCCATCTTTCTTTTGTCGAATCCAGCTCTCCTTTGACCATCATACTTAACCTGTCTTCCAGTCCTCCTCAGAAACTTCCTTGCTTGGAGAGTCAACATTGCTATTTGCCATTGAAGATTAATCTCTTCAAGATCATCAGGATCAATTTGATCTAGATCTTGATTTAAAACAGTAACACTGGTAGTTAAATCAGCCAGAAAAGCACAAATTGCACCATCACTGACATTATCACTAACAGTGGTATTGTTTGCAATAGTAGTGGTTATACCATAAGCAGCAGTGGATGCATCTTGAGAACTCATATGGTTTGTAGAAACAAAAGCAATGTTTTGTGTAGATGAAGATGAGCCAACAATATTCTTTTCAGACTCATAAACTTTCAAATGGTTGTAGAGATTGTCCAGAGTAATCTGATCAAAGTCATCTTTGTTTCTCCACACAACAATATGCATAGCCCAGTCAGGTGACAAACTTCTAATAAACTTAAGATTGATATCTTCTTGAGCAACTTTGTAATCCACAGACTTCAGTTGACTGATAAGTTTTTGAAGTCTGTTATAAGTGCCATCAAGTTTTTCTCCACTAAGAGCAGTGAAGTTCTCAAGCTGATGCTTTAGCATATTCTTCCTTGATTTCTTTGTAGCTTCATTACCAGCAAACCTTGTTTCAATAGCATCCATTAAATCTTTAGCAGACTCATAATGATCAAAGTCCAAGGCAAACTCATTAGGTATTCCCATGGAGAGAATACTAAGTGCTTTAATCTTCAGTTTCCTTTTAGCCTTGTCAACCTCACTAACAATGGCTATTTCAGTACCATCTGCACTCTTCTTAGGAAGAGTATCACCCTTTTCAACAACGTCCCAGATGGCATAGTCAAGCATACGAATGTATTGCCTCATTCGCATTCTCTAAATTTGGTATTCACCCTGCTTGAGCATGGGTACCTTTGATGCAGTAACCATGTGAGTTTCGTCAGACATCTTAACTTGCTTGAACAGAACTTAACAGAACTTCTTATTGGTTACAGTTTCTAGATCACAAGCTCTGATACCACTTGTTGATCCCAGTTGAGCAAACGATCTAATATAGAAACTGACTTAAACAAATACTTATTAAGTATCACGCGGAATTTAATACTTAATCTTAAGAAGAAGAACAATGAATATTCAACACCTCAATATTAATATTAATACGAATACTCTAACCAGTATTAGGGTTTTACAAACTTGAAGTGTATCGACCTTAGATATAAAACATACGTATATCTAACCTAACCTAGGACATCCTTTTATAGACTAAGGAGTCCTTTACATAATACAATATGTAACCTACAAGATAAATATCTTTTCCATATTTATCTAATACAAAATACTAAACCGACGATACAAGACTAGAAGTGGTTACATTACAATATCCGTGGTTACATAATACTACTAGCCGCGGTTTTGTCTTCATCAGTGGTTCCATTCTTCTGTCCGTGGTTTTATCAACTCTGTCCGTAGTTCCAACACTTAGAATAATTCTTGATCCAAGGAACCAAAAACCCAACACTCCGTGCAGTAGATATCATTATTTATGGACTCTCATGCTCCTCATAATCAATCTTCAATCTTTTTAGCAGATTTGGGTTAATTTTAGCATCCAGAATTGCACCGCATACCAATCATCGTAGGATAAATCCCCGAACTTAACATCATGTCTTTCGAGCTCATGAGGGCATGTCCATTCCTCTTCTTTCATGTTACCACCCCCGTTGCAATACTCACGGAAATGATTGCATGTAGGCCACACTTGTGTGGACTTGTCATCAGCGATAATTATCGGGGTGCAACAGTTCCTGATAGGTGGTTGCTCCTCTTCTTCAAATGAGAGCTTTGCCAACCTTTCTTCATCAGTATATACAGGCCACATAAATTTGTTATCCTTGACCCTATCCTTATCGATTCCTCCATCGCAAATTTCATTTCGAGGGTCGCATGAAGCCCATAGATCATACCATTCACCATTAGCTACGGGTATTTTCTTGCACCAGTGATACTTCCTTTTAGATTGAGATTGAGGGCATAAATTAATATCATTGGACCATCCGTTAATAACCTGTTTCCCTGATTCATCTAACTCGAGAAATTTGTCAGACCACGTTACGCTGTAACTATGATGTTTAGTTACGGTGTAACCCACTCCTGCCATCAGCATCGGTATCTTTCTTCTTCATAATTCCACGATCATTTTCTAACCCATGGTTATGCCGTAACTCGTCAGAAGTGTTACGGCATAACTGAACACTGTCGCTGAATTTTCAGTTGTAACTTTGCATCTTCATCAGAAAAGATGCCCTTGCATTCCATCATAGATTTTATCCCTTCCGGTTTAGTTTTATTTTTCCTTACCTTCTCACTAAGCTTCTCCACCATTGTTTCAAGGTTTTTTAGGGTTGTGTCGTGATTGGAGAAGCTTATATTAGTGTTTTCCTGGAATTCCTTGAGCCATTCATCTAGTTCCTTTTGTCTTTGGGCTGAGGTTTCTAGAAATTTGTTGATGGTCTCTTCAATGTTGGGCCTTTTTTCTCCATAAGGCCCGCATTTGTAATTTTCAGAAGGTCCTCCATGATAGCCATTACTGTTCCGATTTTCCCCATAAAACGGTCGATTTTCTCCATATTTAGCTTCTACGATTGTGCTATCTTCGTTAATGTAAGGACAATTTTTTTGTGAGATGTCCTTCTCCGCAGCTTTCGCAACCTACTTGGATGGCATGAACACTTTCTCTAAGCTTGAGCATGTCTCGATCAAGATTTTTAATTTTTCTAGTGATGGTGGCAATTCCATCATGACTTCCGCCTTGGTTCCTCTTGCTTCCTCCAGCGTGCCATTTTTGGGAAGGATCGGCCATTTTTTTGATGGCTTCAATGGCGGGAGTAGGAGTCATGTTCGGGATCGGTCCTTGGTAGCCCAACATCTGTCTTGTAGTTACATTGATACCTTTGTAAAAGATGTTGACCTTTTGCTGGCTGTTCAGGTCATGAGTTGGACACTTGTAGAGGAGATCGTTGTATCTATCCCAGGCTTGATACAACGTTTCATCGTCATCTTGCTTGAAATTATGGATCTCCATGAGCTGATTAGATATCTTTGACGGAGGACAATATCTTTGGATGAAGTGCTTTTTTAGTAGAGCCCATGTATCAACTGCCCAGGCGGGCAATCTTTCGATCCATCTTCTTGGTCCCCCAGTAAGAGTCATGGGGAACACCCTTAACATAACATCGTCATGAGATACACCTAGAATGTTGAAAAGGCTTGCGATATACAATACATTCTCAATGTTCTCTGTTGGAATCACTCCTAACTTGTATTTCAAGTGTTAGTAATTAGTTTGTAATAGGTTGCTTAAACTAGGCTTTTATGTTTGTATTTATGACAAGGCTTATGTAGAAAGCCCATGAGCCTTGGCCCAAGCCCAATAAGTAAGGAAGGGACTAGACATGTTGCCCTAGTTCCCTTCCCTATATAAACACTTGTAAACCTTCCTTGGAAGGTTGGTTGTTCACTTTCACATTTATCATACGCATAACTTTCCCATATTCATACGTGTGTTTGTGTTTACTGTTCACACAATCTATCTTTATCTTATTTCTTACATATTGTTGCTTGTGTTATATTATGATGACCTAACAGTGGTATCAATCGCCATCTAGTTGGGTGAAACACCTTTTGTTTTTGAATTTTTTTATCATACGCGTGGGTTTTGAACAAGCACAACTTTCCTAAGCTTAAAGCTTTGATTTTTACACTTGTAAACTCAAGATTCTTGTGGTTTAAGGTTTATTTACCGTTAAAGTTTATGTTTTTTGCATCAAGTTTCAAACTTTACGCGTGTAGAGTCATTTTTAAGCTTGATTTTATTCGTGTACCATTTTCTATGCGTAATGGTGATATTTGTTTTGAATCATCAAGTTTCAAACTTCCTTGTTATTTTGGTGATATTGAAGTTATTTTATCATTAAAATCAGGTTACAAAACACTTTTAAGCATAAAAATCAGTTTTGGTATAAGTTGGTACTTTCTACTCGTAAGAAAACCTTAGTTCTACTCGTATACTCAAAGTCTACGCCTAAGCAACAATCTACGCATAAGGGATTCTTCACATTATCTTCAAAGTTGTTGGTTTACTCAATGTTTTCTTGCTTGGATAAGCCTGTTGTCACACCCCCAAATTACCTGTTTTGCAGCGGAATGGAATTCCTGGGGATTGACTGTCATAGCATCACAATCACAGTTATATTGAACGACCTAAAGTGTCATTTGGAAAATACATCGCTTGAATTAATAAAAACATTCAGAGTTACAAAGATAGGTCCCAAATGAAAGTTACTATGTGCGGAAAATAAATTTGTTATAAGTCAAACGATGTTTTTAAAGTTCATAAAACCCAAGTAAGACGCGTCGTCACCGCGACTCTATGATATGTCCACATGCATGCCATGAAGTGTATGCCTTAGATACCTGAGATAAAACATGCTAAAAAGTGTCAACACAAAGGTTGAGTGAGTTCATAGAGTTTGTATGGAAATGTAGAGCCTTTCCAAATCGTTTAAGCAGCAAAGGCATTGTAAATCCACTCAGTTCCAGGTTCTGCCCATACAAAACTTGCAACCTGTGTGCTTACAACCCATTGCCAAAATATGTATAGTTTATGTTCAAATGCATGATGTCAAATGAATTCACATAATAGTGCATGACCTTATGTATCAATAGTTACTTGACATAACATATAATTCGTATAGTTTATATCGTTCCAAGGCCATTAGTTCATGTTTATACCAAGACCTTTGGTTCACTGATTATACCACGACAATTAGCCCAATGATTATACCACGACAGTTAGCTCAATGATTATACCACGACAGTTAGCTCAATGATTATACCACGACAATTAGCTCAATGATTATACCACGACAATTAGCTCAATGATAATCCCAAGACATTTAGTTCCATGATTTATGATATAGAATATGACTAAACATTCAGTTCGGTTAAACATGTAGTTGCAAATAATCATGAATGTCATAAAAATAGTTGATGAGCATGTATCTCCCCCAAAGAGTTTAATAAAAGCATTAAAACAATTTAAAATGGGGCTATGGAAACTCACTTGGACAATGATGCGATGGCAAAAGTGAGTACACTGAAATGTAGCGTAAATCACTAAACTTGACCTATTATGAATGATATGATACATAATAAGTCATGATGTAATGTTATGCATGCAATTCGGATGATATTTATACCACTTGTGAATTTTTGAAGATAATACTTCTCGTCGAAAATATAATCTTTTAACGTCTTGACCATTTTTAAATTACTTCACATGTATTTACGTTGAAATGATATCCGACGATAATCATTTGGTGATTTATTAAGAAAATATAACTTTTCGTCGTAAAATAATGTCGTTGATATTTCCATGAAAGTGACTAAAACGGCCTCGAAAAGCTAGTCGTAAAATGGTGCACATCGAGCGTTAGGAAACAAACTCAACGGTTTTGGGAAGCTCGTATGATTATCTCAAAGTTTTAGTGTTTAAGTTTTCGTCATAGAAGTTCCGATCATAGAGAAAAATATAGCTAAAGTATGGTACTTTTGTCCCAAAATATAGTTTAAGGATGGTTTTTCGGCAAACTTTGAGCGACCGTATTTTAATCATTACAACTCCGCTTGACGAACGGTTGGACATTTTGGAAAATATGGTTGGCGAACTTACTTTTACTAGAAGACATCTTTTTATAATAAGTACTACGTCCATGTTAAAAACGACCATCAACATGGTCCCTAGTTGCCGAAGTATATGTTTAATAGAAAATATATTAATGTTGCTAATAGAATAAAGTTACGGCAACTTTTGTTTATCGCGTGTAATTTGCTCGTTACAAGTCCGTTTTCTACGTTTTCTACATCCTTAGATTCGTGTCAAAGTATACTAATATATTTTTGATAATTCGACAAAATTTATAAAGCTTAAGACTCATTTTTGACTCGTAAAGAGTGACATTTTCATGCTGAAATTTCCAGAATTTATAGTTTTTGACGCTCAACTTGAAAAATTCATAACTTCTTCGTTATAACTCCGTTTTAATCCGTTCAAGCGGCCACGGTTTCGTTTTAAAGTGTATTTTCTAAATATCTAGCCCAAAATATTATACCCACTGTCGGATTTTCCAGAATTTAATTTTAAGGACAGTCCCTTTTCAAAACGTGTCGAAATGAGTTTTTCTCGCGCCAAAACTATTCTAACCCATTCAAAACAACTCCGAAGCTATTCTAATCCTACCATACACCTTCTTAGGGTGTCATGGGTTCCTAGGCATCACCAAAACTAATACATAACAAGGAGTAATTATAGGACGGATTATATATATTTAACACTTAAAATCATGTAAAAGTGGTACAAACATCATATGACTTGCATGTTTTTACTCAAATATGATGAAATAAATATATCAATGAATATGAAATCTGATGATGAGTATGAAATGCTTACTAGTAATTGATGAGGTTTAAGGACAAAGGGTTTTTCCTAATCACTTGAGGTTTGTATTACAAAACCTTGCAACAAATGATACTAATGTTTATAAAACTTGTCTTGTAAACTTGGAATGATTCTCCTTTTGGTCCCTTGTTGGCTGCCGGTTATGGAGCAAGAGAAAGAGATATGTTTGAAATTTTACACTTTGTGAAAATGAAATATTATGAGTAGTTTGTTAGTATAATATGAATGTAAGTTAGGATATTTTAGTGAAACCATTGAGTGACTCACCCTTGTGTCGACAAGGGTGTTAATTTGAAGGCTAGTCATCATTTTTTTTTTCTTTTTAAACATGTACAAGTAATTAGATGTAAGTAAATTGAGGATATGTGGTAAGTTAAATACACATTTGAGTATTTAGGGTAGCGTTAAATAAAAAGAACTTTTAACGGGTCAAGATAAAATATATTAAGGTCATAAAAAATTATAAAAATATATTTCTTACAAAATTTGAGTGAAATAATAACTATCGGGTTGAATTTACAAAAACCGTCGTAATTATATAAACATAACAATTTATATATGAAATAAATTAAAAACATCGGGTAAATTAATAATATAATTTTTATAGTCTTAAAATGAGTATAAAAATATATTAGGAATATTTTTGAAAGTGTCGGATCAAATGTTCAAAATAAATGTTTACGCGATAGCGTTTATTTAATAGGAAAATGAACGTTTAAGGTAAAATGCAAAACCATGCATGAACTAATATGATGATAATGATGTCAATGAAATGTAGACTAAATCTAGCCTATATGAAATGTCCTCGATGAAATGTTTATGAATTCACAGCTAAACCATTACGGTTACGTGAATTTGATGCTCGTAAACCTAGTTCACGATAAATGATAAATAATGAAGCATGAATAATGTTTTGAGAATGACCCGAAAATACGAATTGTCACATTCGCCCAACCAAAAAGGAATTCAGTCCCTGAATTCAGTTCGTGTTAGTCTATCAAATTTTTGAGTTTGCGATGAATAACGAGGAAAGAAGACATGAAGAGATGTCGTTATGGTTATCGATGATTTAAAGCGTACAAAACATCATAGTAAAGAAAATAGTGGATGAATCTCCCATGAGTAACACTTAGACTTTTATGAATATGTGAAAACCCTGCTTGCACTAAGACTTATAAATAACTGCTCCCAACATAACATGATCCCTCCAGAATTAGACATAGTTAGCTAGGCTATGTATAATTAAGGAACGATATCCCTCCAGAATTAGACATAGTTAGCTAGGCTATGTATAATTAAGGAACGATAATGTGACGTTCGGTTTAGTTGTTATAACTCTCGATGTTTACAGAGATCTAAACCTTGTAAGTGATAACGAATCAGAAGGAAAAGAAAGTACGCTTAATGAAAATATTTTACAACGAGTGGTTCATCAAAAGTAGTACATCTTAAGTCATAAGATCCGAATACGATGGAAGACATAAACTTAGTACGACATAGTACATAAGGAAAATTTAAGACTGTTAGTTTCCGAACTTCTTCAGTCTTCCGCGTTATTGAGACCATGACGAGCTTTTCCTCCTTCTAACATGTATGCATTCCCATGAGCACCTTTGACTTGTTGACCTTGGTTTTGGGGACATTGGTTCCGATAGTGTCCTTGCTCTCCACATCTGAAGCATGTATCTATGGCCTTGCCTCTACAATTCCTGGCAAGATGTCCCAGTTTTTGACACTTGAAGCACTTAACAGGGCAAAGACCCGAGTGATGATACTTACATCGATTACATAGTGGGTAATTTCCAGCATAACCTCTGCCTTCTATTGGTGCAGCAACATAAACCATTGCAGTTTCTTGCCCTCTATTCTGTTGTTGATGATGGTTAGTGTTACGGTTTTGGTTGTCGTTATTATAACCTCCTTGGTCATTTTCCCATTTCCTTTTGTTGTTGTTAATTTGGTTGTTGTTGTTGTTGTTGCGGTTATTGTTGATAATGTTTTCCCCCTTCACAACTTGAGCCATGAGTTTTTGAGTTATCCTGATAGTTTCTTCAATTGTTTGTGGATCGGAAGAAGTTACATCTCCTTGAATACATTGTGGAAGTCCTCCAATGAAATTTTCCAGTAGTTTCTCATTGTCCGAAACCATTGATGGACATAGTGCAGCCAATTCTTGAAACCTTCTGATGTAGGCCTCGATGTCATAACCAATAGTCACTAACTCATAGAATTCCGTTTCTAATTTCTTCACCTCCGTGCGCGGACAATACTTCTTTGTCAACAACCTCTTGAATTGATCCCACGTGAGCTTGTAAGCATTTTCGATACCAATAGGTTGTGCATACGAATTCCACCATGACATTACGCCATCTAAGAGTGTACCGGTGGCAAACTTCACCTTGTAGTCATTTGGGCAATTGCATAGAAGAAACACAGACTCCATCTTCTCAAACCATCGAACCATAGCAGTGGCTCCTTCAGTGCCTTTGAACTTTGTAGGATCACCGTTCTTAAAGTCCTTGTATGTACAATTTCGAACTCCAGATCCTCCTGCAGCTCCTCTGGCAGTAGCAAGTCTAGCAGCTTCAGCAGTAGCCGCGACCTCGGCAGCAGCAGTTACCGTTGCTCGCTCTTTCCTTAGTGCCTCGGCTATACTATCCTCTATATACCTTTGGATAGCAGCTGGTGTCATTTCTGGTGCAGCTTTCTTCGGTGCCATAACTCTTCAAAATAAGAGGAAAGGTGAGACGTAGCAAAGTCCTATGTTAAGAATAAGCGCTCTAAAGAGATGTGATGTGAGGTGATAAGTTTGAGGTTATTTTTCAAAATAATCGATGGTTTCCTAAGAATTGGGTTATGAGATGTTGTAAGCGCTTCAAATGTATGATGGTTTAGTGACTTAATGTGTGAATAACGTGTAACTCGACATGTTAGTGATGAAACAAAGGAGTGAGAGTGACTTCGCCCTACTTAAAGGTTTTATCTCGGCATTCGACGTTATCGGTGATGAATCAGCTGATATTAACATTGCGATAGAGAATGACAAAGCATTCTCCACATTGGAGTATGAAGAAAGGATAATAGGATAGGTATTTAAAGGCATCCATGTGACAATTGATTTGGAATGAAAGTAAATAACTCGAAAAATGTACGTATAAACCGCATGTAAAGTGAACATGCACTTATGATGAAATGATGAGATGCTATGATGATGTAGTTATAGTCTAGGGTCAATGATGCAACCTAGTTCTCTATAACTGAAGCTCTGATGCCAATCTGTCACACCCCCAAATTACCTGTTTTGCAGCGGAATGGAATTCCTGGGGATTGACTGTCATAGCATCACAATCACAGTTATATTGAACGACCTAAAGTGTCGTTTGGAAAATACATCGCTTGAATTAATAAAAACATTTAGAGTTACAAAGATAGGTCCCAAATGAAAGTTACTATGTGCGGAAAATAAATTTGTTATAAGTCAAACGATGTTTTTAAAGTTCATAAAACCCAAGTAAGACGCGTCGTCACCGCGACTCTATGATATGTCCACATGCATGCCATGAAGTGTATGCCTTAGATACCTGAGATAAAACATGCTAAAAAGTGTCAACACAAAGGTTGAGTGAGTTCATAGAGTTTGTATGGAAATGTAGAGCCTTTCCAAATCGTTTAAGCAGCAAAGGCATTGTAAATCCACTCAGTTCCAGGTTCTGCCCATACAAAACTTGCAACCTGTGTGCTTACAACCCATTGCCAAAATATGTATAGTTTATGTTCAAATGCATGATGTCAAATGAATTCACATAATAGTGCATGACCTTATGTATCAATAGTTACTTGACATAACATATAATTCGTATAGTTTATATCGTTCCAAGGCCATTAGTTCATGTTTATACCAAGACCTTTGGTTCACTGATTATACCACGACAATTAGCCCAATGATTATACCACGACAATTAGCTCAATGATTATACCACGACAATTAGCTCAATGATTATACCACGACAATTAGCTCAATGATTATACCACGACAATTAGCTCAATGATTATACCATGACAATTAGCTCAATGATAATCCCAAGACATTTAGTTCCATGATTTATGATATAGAATATGACTAAACATTCAGTTCGGTTAAACATGTAGTTGCAAATAATCATGAATGTCATAAAAATAGTTGATGAGCATGTATCTCCCCCAAAGAGTTTAATAAAAGCATTAAAACAATTTAAAATGGGGCTATGGAAACTCACTTGGACAATGATGCGATGGCAAAAGTGAGTACACTGAAATGTAGCGTGAATCACTAAACTTGACCTATTATGAATGATATGATACATAATAAGTCATGATGTAATGTTATGCATGCAATTCGGATGATATTTATACCACTTGTGAATTTTTGAAGATAATACTTCTCGTCGAAAATATAATCTTTTAACGTCTTGACCATTTTTAAATTACTTCACATGTATTTACGTTGAAATGATATCCGACGATAATCATTTGGTGATTTATTAAGAAAATATAACTTTTCGTCGTAAAATAATGTCGTTGATATTTCCATGAAAGTGACTAAAACGGCCTCGAAAAGCTAGTCGTAAAATGGTGCACATCGAGCGTTAGGAAACAAACTCAACGGTTTTGGGAAGCTCGTATGATTATCTCAAAGTTTTAGTGTTTAAGTTTTCTTCATAGAAGTTCCGATCATAGAGAAAAATATAGCTAAAGTATGGTACTTTTGTCCCAAAATATAGTTTAAGGATGGTTTTTCGGCAAACTTTGAGCGACCGTATTTTAATCATTACAACTCCGCTTGACGAACGGTTGGACATTTTGGAAAATATGGTTGGCGAACTTACTTTTACTAGAAGACATCTTTTTATAATAAGTACTACGTCCATGTTAAAAACGACCCTCAACATGGTCCCTAGTTGCCGAAGTATATGTTTAATAGAAAATATATTAATGTTGCTAATAGAATAAAGTAACGGCAACTTTTGTTTATCGCGTGTAATTTGCTCGTTACAAGTCCGTTTTCTACGTTTTCTACATCCTTAGATTCGTGTCAAAGTATACTAATATATTTTTGATAATTCGACAAAATTTATAAAGCTTAAGACTCATTTTTGACTCGTAAAGAGTGACACTTTCATGCTGAAATTTCCAGAAATTATAGTTTTTGACGCTCAACTTGAAAAATTCATAACTTCTTCGTTATAACTCCGTTTTAATCCGTTCAAGCGGCCACGGTTTCGTTTTAAAGTGTATTTTCTAAATATCTAGCCCAAAATATTATACCCACTGTCGGATTTTCCAGAATTTAATTTTAAGGACAGACCCTTTTCAAAACGTGTCGAAATGAGTTTTTCTCGCGCCAAAACTATTCTAACCCATTCAAAACAACTCCGAAGCTATTCTAATCCTACCATACACCTTCTTAGGGTGTCATGGGTTCCTAGGCATCACCAAAACTAATACATAACAAGGAGTAATTATAGGACGGATTATATATATTTAACACTTAAAATCATGTAAAAGTGGTACAAACATCATATGACTTGCATGTTTTTACTCAAATATGATGAAATAAATATATCAATGAATATGAAATATGATGATGAGTATGAAATGCTTACTAGTAATTGATGAGGTTTAAGGACAAAGGGTTTTTCCTAATCACTTGAGGTTTGTATTACAAAACCTTGCAACAAATGATACTAATGTTTATAAAACTTGTCTTGTAAACTTGGAATGATTCTCCTTTTGGTCCCTTGTTGGCTGCCGGTTATGGAGCAAGAGAAAGAGATATGTTTGAAATTTTACACTTTGTGAAAATGAAATATTATGAGTAGTTTGTTAGTATAATATGAATGTAAGTTAGGATATTTTAGTGAAACCATTGAGTGACTCACCCTTGTGTCGACAAGGGTGTTAATTTGAAGGCTAGTCATCATTTTTTTTTTCTTTTTAAACATGTACAAGTAATTAGATGTAAGTAAATTGAGGATATGTGGTAAGTTAAATACACATTTGAGTATTTAGGGTAGCGTTAAATAAAAATAACTTTTAACGGGTCAAGATAAAATATATTAAGGTCATAAAAAATTATAAAAATATATTTCTTACAAAATTTGAGTGAAATAATAACTATCGGGTTGAATTTACAAAAACCGTCGTAATTATATAAACATAACAATTTATATATGAAATAAATTAAAAACATCGGGTAAATTAATAATATAATTTTTATAGTCTTAAAATGAGTATAAAAATATATTAGGAATATTTTTGAAAGTGTCGGATCAAATGTTCAAAATAAATGTTTACGCGATAGCGTTTATTTAATAGGAAAATAAACGTTTAAGGTAAAATGCAAAACCATGCATGAACTAATATGATGATAATGATGTCAATGAAATGTACACTAAATCTAGCCTATATGAAATGTCCTCGATGAAATGTTTATGAATTCACAGCTAAACCATTACGGTTACGTGAATTTGATGCTCGTAAACCTAGTTCACGATAAATGATAAATAATGAAGCATGAATAATGTTTTGAGAATGACCCGAAAATACGAATTGTCACACCTGTAAACACTTCGACTTTGGATATCTTTTACACTTGGATAAGTGTAAAGGATTTTTGGGTAAAACCCTAGTTTTACGCCTAAGCTTAAAGATTACGAGTAGAAACTTGCATTTCCTACGCCTAAGCTTGTCTTCGCCTAAGGAAATCTTACGCATACGGTTTTCTCCTATTAAGCCTTTGGTTTACGCCTAAGCTAAGTTTTTTCTCAATTCTACGCGTAAGAAGTTACTACGCATAAACTATTGTCTACGCGTAAGTTGGGTATTACGCGTAAGGTTCTTTCTACGCATAAGATGCTTTCTACGCTTAAGGTTACTTCATCCACTAAGTTTCATTCGACTACAAAGATCCATCATCAACAAAACTTTCAATATGTCTCAACCACCATACTCTAGCTGCTTTCTTCATGAGTATCCTCAACAACAACAACAACTAATTCAACAACAACAATTGCAACAATTTCAACAACCGTCTCAAACGTACTTTCCTCAAGGAGCAACTCTTTTTCCACCACAGATGGTTCAACCAAACCCTCGTCAACAAGTTGAACATTGTAACTACTTCCAATATCAGTATCCGGCTAAGTATTCTATGAATGTTACAACGCAAAAGGAACCTTCTTGGTTTGCAAAGATGTGTGAAGCTTTAAGTAGCCAACAATACATTCATGAAGCTGGCTCCCTTGATAGACCTCCAATGCTCACTCCCGGAAACTACAATCAATGGGTGATAAAGTTCTTTAGGTTTTGTGATCTCAAGAAGCCACATGGTAAGTTTTTCAAGAAAGTCATCCTTGAAGGTCCTTTTCAGATGCCTACTATCACTGTACCCAGAGAATCCAAATGCTAATCCACCAAGAGATGACGTTACCAACGTTGTCTGTCTTGATCAACTTACTACTGACCAACTTCTTCACTTAGAAGCCGATGAACTTGCCATGCAATATATCCTTTTGGGATTACCCAATCAGATACTTCGTAGTGTTGATGCTTAGAAGACTGCTAAAGCAATGTGGAAGCACATTCACATTTTAATGGAAGGCACAAAACTCAATCAAGAGGACATGGAATCTAAAATCTACTTAGCATATGAACACTTCATCATTGAACCAGGGGAGATATTTGAGTCATATCATCATCAGTTTTCAGACATCATCAATGACTTGGATAAACATAATATCATTATGCCAAGGATTGCAATCAACACAAAGTTCCTGAGTTATCTTAGTCCTGATTGGGAGAAGTATGTTATATTCATCCGTCAAGCGAAGAATCTTCATCAAGCTACATACGGATTGTTGTATGACTATCGGAAGCACCACCAAAAGGAAGTAGACAAAGAAAGAATCATCTGTGGAGTCCCTGCTTCGCCTTCACTCCCATATAATCAAACTCTTGCTTTGTATATACTCAAGAATGTTATCCTCAATTTCCAACCTTGCCAACTATCTTCACAAACCCTCCACAACCAACTACTCAGATTACACCATATGATCCATCACAACAACAATCACAAGAAACTCAATTGGTTCCATACAACAACAACAATGATCAAGCACTCTACAATGAATCAAATGAGGATGCAGAAGCCTTCGATGCATTGAATCAAGGATTTGTAATGATTGCAAGAGCCTTCGGATGATTTGCTAACAAATCCAACAACCGAATTCGTACCTCATCAAATACAAGAAATCAAGCTGTTGTTAACAATGGAAGGGGTGAGGTTCAGAATCGTAGAAATGGTCGTCAGATGAATAGTGGTCAAGGGTTTAATGTTAATGGAAGGAATAACATGGGTGCTCCACAAAAACGAGTTCAAGTGGTTGATCAGGGAAATTCTCAGACTGGGATAAATGGTCTCCGATTACATAACTACAATGAAAAGGGTCATCTGGCTAATGCATGTCCAAAGCCAAGAACAAGAGGCAGCGCTTATCACAAAGAGGCTTTACTCTTGGCTCTCAAGGATGAAGCTGGTGGAACACTTACCAACAAGGAACAGATCTTCATGGCTAATGCAGATTCTGATGATAACATAGAGGACTTGCAAGCTAATGCAGCTATGATGTTAATGGCAAACATGCAAGAGCTCCACATGAGTGACACAGGCCCAGTGTATGACACTGATGGCTTGTCTCAGGTACCAAATCAAAATATACTCATTTATGATCTGATATCTCCGCCAACATCTGCATTCGATGAGGCTCAGAGTGTTCAACATGAATCTTATACATCTCATTCTGACGATAATCAAATGGATCCCGTAGTTATATTTGACGATCAAGATGACCTTATGGTTAATATTTATAATCAAGTTGACTCCGTGGTTATATTTGAGGATCTAAATAATGATCATGTTGAGACTCAAGTTAAACAAGATGAACCTTTGTCTAATCCTGATCTTGAGCTCATGACCAACTTAATTCAGACCACCCAATCTCAATTGGAAAAGTGCATTGACATCAACAAGAAACTGCAAGATAAAATTGCACTGTTGACTAAGGATAATGAATGCTATAAGTTCCAACTCAACATTTTTGAAACTAAAGAGAAACATGAAAATTGTTTTGAAGTCGCTTTTGCAAAATCATACCAAAATGAAAAATCTTTGGAAAAGCAGATATGTGATCCAGTTGCCTCCAAGAATGGGGAAATTCTGGCGAATTTTGATCATAAATGTACCCTTTTAGTCCCTTTTTCCCCAAAATGGCCAAATTTAAAATTGTTTTTTTAGTGGAAGTACTATGTACTAAACACAACAAATGGTAATCAGTCCACCATGTCTAACCCACATAAGGATTGGCTAATCCAGGAGCAAACGGCTCTTGGTAAAGATATCTCAAATCCGTTGACGGCTTGCAATTTGCCCAAAATTGTATGGTATTCAGCTCACCATATCCTTAAAAGTGAAGAGTTGGCTAGCCCGCAAGTTTATGGCTTGTGGTAAAGGCAGTGGAAAAACCATAATTGGTAATCAGCTCACCAAAGATAATATTGATAATTTATCTAAGAGTTGGCTAGTCCAGAAGCAAACGGCTTCTGGTAAAGACAAATCAAAACCGTTGAAAGCTGGTGGTTTGCTCAAAATCACTTGGTTATCAGTGTACCAAGGTTCTTACTTGAACTGAAACATTTGGCTACTCCAGAAGTAATGGCTTTTGGTAAAGAGATTCAAATCCATTAATTTTTCTCAAAACATTGCTAGGGACTAGCAATATCTTAGTGTGGGGGATTGATGAGTGTCTAAATACTCATCATTTTTGTACTGTTTAAACTGCAAAAACATTTGAAAACACTTAGAAATGCATCAAAATGATAAAAATATCACAAATAAGTGTTTTATTTGTTTTAAATGCAAAAACATCAAAATCTGGTGAAAAACGTATAAAGTTTGCATAATTGGCAGTTTTAGTCCCCCAAGTTTCAAAAGTTGTCAAAAACAGTCCCTGGTAAAACAAAATAAAGAAAAATGTTATTCAAGGTCCCTGAAATATTTTAACTTGTCAAAAATGGTCCTTGAATAAATCTTTTGTCAAATGGCAGAAAAGGTCCCTAAACTTTTGAAATTGTCAAGTTTGGTCCCTGGAATTTTGAAAATGTCAAAACAAGTCCTTGTACTTTTGAAGGTTGTCAGTTTTAGTCCTTGTAACAACTTTGGAAAATTACAGGATTGGTCCCTCAAGTTTGGAAGAATTGCACAAATAGTCCTTGTATTTATTAATTTCCAAGCCTTGTCAAAATGTGAATTGACCCCAGCCATTATACCCTTTTAGACCCCTGCCAACCTTACCCCTTGACCCTTCCTTTTTGACCCCTTGGTCAACAAGCAGTCAAAACTGCTTTTCCCTCCACCTCCTGTACACCTCCTTCACCACTGGACCAATAGCCTGCAACACCTCACCCATCACCTCCCATCACCTTATCTCCTCAAAACTTCACCCACTTCATCATTACACCTAGCCACCCCCCCCCCCTACCTGCAAATTCAGAGCTATAAGTCAAAATCACCTTTTCCCGCCAAAGTCATCAAATGGCCAAAATGCTTAAAACTCATCCATTGGCTGAGAGGAGTGGTGGGATTTGATCTAGAGGACACGTGGAAGCCTCTTGAAGTATAAAAGAGGAAGAAGAA